>OY757925.1:94782438-95219938 GCA_963585895.1 Sepioteuthis lessoniana | reverse complement strand
CTGTTCACACTGATGATGAATCTAAGATTTTGCTGATGTGTCCATGTGTAGGAGTCCATAAGAGAAAGTTGCTTATGAGTTCGTCCTTCTCCAGCATGTTTTGCTCGTCTTACTTGGATGCTTGTGTGATGGGAAGTAAGTGGGCGCACATCAGCTCTTTTGCAGTGTTGTTTCTAGGATTCGCAGAATTTTTATGTACATGTTTTTCTTAAATGTATTGCCATTTTGTAAACTAATTTTTCTAATATGAATGAATATAAGTTTGAATATCATAATTTCTTACAGAACTGGTATAACTTAGGGTGATGCAATGTCAATGTTTACTTCTAAAATGTTTTGCTTTTGCTCTTTTAGTCAATGTCTACTATAAGTAGTGAAGTACATACTACGCAAGTACAAAGTACACAGAGGAGCGGGCCAAAACGAGTCAGGACTGGATGCCACGTTGTTCCGTTCTTGTGTACAGCGTCGAGAGTGATGCAGCTGTGTGGAGCAAAATCTGTCAATGAAAAATAATGAAATATTGACATGGGTATTAAAAAATATTGAACGAGCATTTGTTTTAGGTAGGAAGTTTTAATGACGTTATCAAATCAAAATTCTAGACACACACACACACACACACACACACACACACACACACACACACACACACACACACACACACACACTCTCTCTCTCTCTCTCTCTCTCTCTCTCTCTCTATCTATCTATCTATCTCAACATGACAAAACTATTATTTGCCTGTTCTGTGAAACTTTTAGTGACAGTTTTAACGTGTTATATATGTTCTAACACTTTTGGATATACACCAGCTCTGTCTCGGTTTCGATCCATAGAGAGTTCTTTTTTTTCATTTCACTGAAAGCATAAGGAATTTATATTTATCCTCCATTCTTGATTCCAGTATACAAGTACATAAACATACACTGTGTGACTAAACCTAATTTTTCACAGAACGGGCAGTGTACAAAGAATTCGATCTTGATGGTGTATAAATACGCTAACCACTGTTCTATGGGATCTCTATTCAATGCTTACAGTGGACTTATAATAAAATAAAGCAATGCTTAAGAAATAACTTCTTAATGTAGTTTTATCTTTAGGGAGGGGTTCTGAGTACAATCCTATGGGTTTGTGCCTGATATTTTTTTTAACTTAATGAGCTTAGGGAGTTTAGGGACTGGATATCTGAGAGCCAACTGGATATGGTTAAATAATTAGAAGATAATCTTGAAAATTATTTGCATTCTTGAAAAAGAAAAAAAATGCTGTTTGATTGATCAAATTAGACTGTCCGGAAAGTAACATTGCATTTTAGAGAGAGAGAGATGCGAGAAAAGTTAATGCTTTATCACCAAAATAATCATCATTATCAGCAATAACAAAAGTAATAAAGCCACAAAATCAGCAAAAAAAAAAAAAAAAAAAAAAAAAAAATGAATAAATAAACAAATAAATAAAAGAATTGCTTTCATTGTGAAGTCATATGTCATTTGTACGAATGGCCTATTGTGACGTTCACAAGAGCTCAGCACTAAACTGAGATGCTTATCAGAGGTTCTTCTTGACGCCTTTAAATCGAGGATAGACACAGATTGATTCATTGATTTTAGTGGCATGTCACTCCATCTAAGATTTTTCATTCATTACACATTTATATTTATATGTCTTGTGCAGTTGTTTCAAAAGGGTTTTTTTTTATCCATCGTCCTTGACAGATATAAAATGAGATCAAGCGGGAACTATCAATCAGAACTTTTTGAAATTCCCGGACCTATAAATCTGAAAATATACTATATCAATAATTAGGAAGCAAGCGTATCTACCATATTTAGTATGCACTCTTTTTTGAGGAAGAGTAAAAAACAGTCAAACTATGAAGAACTAGTTAAAAGTTTCATTTTTCATTGCAAAATCTGCTATTTCATTTTTTTTCCAATGGGAGGAATCTGTGCTGGATACTTATGCAGTTATTAACTAAGCTTTGTTTAGTTGTGGCAGAAGACTAGATGTATGTGGCACCCAGTGAGATTCGAACTCATTAGTTATGGTTTGCTAGTCTAGCTTGCTAACCTTAACACTAAGTGAGGAGCCGGATGGGTATGCGTATGCTTAAAATAAACACCAATTTCACACAGTCAGTTCAGACAACAAACACTATTTTCAGATATTCCAAATCTTTTGTTGGTGTGTCAGGGAAATGAAATTCATATAAAAATCTTTGTATGTATTTCTGTGTTCAAGCAAGTGCATGTTACTGAAATTTTAAGTCCTAAGCAATTTCTAAGTCTACTGAAGTTGTTTTTTCTCACGGCACCGAAGTTTCAGTCACTTACTCCTCAGTTATTTATTCCGCAAACTTAGATTCAGTCATGGAGACTGCATCCCCACCTCAAACACAAAAATTATAAAATAATTTAGGCACTTTAGAAAACTGATTTCCTTTTTAAGTTTAGAGATACTACCAAGGAAATTGAATAATAACATTCCATTAAAAGCAAATTATTAGTTTTGCTAGACATATTGTTGTGAAGTCAGCCCTAGTTATCTCCCTTTGCCTGAGTCAGTATAAATATTAAAAGAATCTCCGCCTTATCTGGATCACAGTTATGTTATACTTGAATAAAGCTTAGTAATACAAATATTTTGCTTGTATTTTATTACATTAGTCATATCCACTTCATTTTTGAAGAATACAGAATGTTTTTAAGTCAACATTTGGAAAGAATCCTTCCAAATAAGCAAGTGTGAGGATATATATATATATATATATATATATATATATATATATATATATAATCTTTGAGGATATCTCACCTGGTTCATCTGTTGTTGGGCTGTGCTGGGAGACTGTATTGGGCTCATCTGTTAAAATAACAAAAGCAGACAAAAAACTTTAGAACAAATAATAAATCGTAAATAAATACACATGAAAACATTTTCCTATGTGCATTTGTAGGATTTGTTAAACTCAAACTATTATTAGGGTGGTTGGATCTATGGAGGATATTTATTCGTCCCTACCCACTCATGTATAATATTAAGATTAGTATATCCATTATAAACGGAAGTAACGACAAGATCCTTTACAACATATAGGAACATCTAATACATACATACATACATACAAGAAGTATTAGCAAGAATACAAAAACGTGTCCCAACAGATAAAATGTGCACATATTGTTCTATGAACAATCAGTATATGAAAGGGGTGCACCAATAGCAACAGTATTACTTGATGTAAATGGTCAGTACAACTTGAACGCTTAAATCATGCTCGCTTTACTGTATCATGTCCAGGTAGGAGACGCATCTTTCTGTTCAAAGAACAGCGGCTAAAAACACGTCTTTTCCGTTCAAAGATCATGGACAAAAGAAATCAATATGGATTATGAAATTGACACGTGACCATGAGGTGTCCAAAGACGCATCCCCGCATCAAAGGAAGGCGATTATTTATGGTCATTACTGATGTCAGTGGGACTCAATTTTATCATAAGGGCACAGACAGAATTCCCAATCATTGAAGAGCTGAAGGGACCACCAAGAACTTGTTAAACAACTGGTGACATGTCTTGATAAAAATGTCCTAAACTTGTGATATTAATTCTACTGTATCAAATTTCAACATAAATTTTAATACAGTAAAAATCAATATGTTAATTCGTAAGAAGAATAGGGAAAAAATCAGATATAAAATCATTTGTGTAAAATCTAAAAAAAAAATTTTGCATTTGGAAATTTGTTGGTACCATGAAACAGAATTTATTGAAGAATTACTCGTTGATTTTTATAATCTACTAAAAATCAATTATTAATTGGATTCCAATAAAATATTTGTATTTATTAATTTATGAATCACTTTATTTATAAAAATGGTATTTTGTAAGAAAGAATTTGTGGAAATATTTAAAAATTTGATTTAAAGCCTTTATAGAGTTGTTATAACTTTTAGGCTACATTGCAGCATTGTAAAATACGGAAAGTTTAAAAAGAAAAAATGTTGATTCTCGTAGAAAGTGCAAAATGAATTAATTAGAATAAACCTTGATAATTTTTTTTAATCAATTAACAAATAGTTGTTGATAAAATGATTCTCAATAAATGATAGAGATTGGATAGTTTTCTATTAGGCATCTAAAATCATTAAGAATTTTTTTCGAAAAGCAAAAAGATACACGCTTGCGTCTCAACCCATTAATATGAAATAAAATGCTCACTCATTTATATGAGAAACAGCTTTAAAACATGCAAAACTTATACTGCTCTAGAGTTTTTGACAATCTAGAACAGTGCTTCTCAACTATCTTATGTGGCGTACCAGCAGGATATTTTTCGGATTAATACTCAGCCAATAGCCCGCGAGTTTATAGATAGCTTTCATTTCTAATCAAGTTCCAAGTATTTATATCTGTTTTATTGTGAAAAGAATAATACAGAAAGATTTTATGAATTTTATTTTTTGCTTTGCATATATATATATATATATATATATATATATATTAGGAAACTCGCCACGTATAGGGAGTCGATGACTTGCATATCAGCACCGGTACTCGTATGACCACTTTGAGTAGCACTGATCTAGAGGATTGTATTATATTTTTTAATTTCTCATGATGAGAGATTCAACTAAAAAATCAGGACAAACTGGCTCTTTTACACCAATTCAACACAACATCTTTACACAAAGTTGACAAGTTCCCTAAATTCTGAAAGCATTTCCTTAAAGCCAACAAACTGTAACGTAGACACACACTGAAGCACACAAAACAAGATTTCTAAGATATATGCACACACATGCAGAGAGAGATTCCTTCCTTTCTCTATAAGCCACCTGATTTCTATTCATTCTTTTTATGCTATGAACTTTAAGTGTTACTGCTAGTCTTCAATATATGAAAAAAAAAAAAAAAAAAAAAAAAAATGGACATTTAGGCGCTTGAACAGTATACTCTCTACGACCCCTCTTATTGACTCTGAATGCATATACTAAGATATTCACGCAGAATTTATATGTAAAATGAGACTGTTAATTTACCTCGTATTTAGACGACGTTCCAAAAAAGTGGAAGAAGATAAATATCGAAGATAATTGATTAAAATGTAGATTTAAAATGCTTGCGTAATATATTTTGACAACTTGGAACAAAAATATTCAAAGCTCTTTTAGCAGAACAGAAGCCCTAGAACCTGACCAGAAGACACAAGCAGAGAATTCGGGATAAAACTTGCTACAAGTTGTCAATGATATATATATAATATAGTCTGTAAGACTGATAAATAGTGTGCTCAATTCTGATGATAGAGCATATATATGCAAGTTTGTATAGAGTAGGCACAGAGCGAGCGACGGTTGGTGACGGTCAGTTTCTCATCTATGCAATCCTCACACTATACAACGTCGTTGACTCGCTTCTATACTATCCTAACACACACACACACACACACACACACACACACACACACACACACATATGTATAGGAAAGAGATATTTATTGCTTAGATTCTCTTTTAAACAATTTTTCTATCATGTTTTTTTATATAAGAGAAAAATCTATCATGAAAATCAAAGCGATTAGAACTCTTTAGCTTTCTTCTACGCTTCCATCATAACTAAAATTAGCCTGATGAGTGCATACGATACGGGGTTTTACTGTATTTTACAATCGGGTTGTAAAATAGCTTAGAGATACAGCATGGTGAACACCAAGCATTGTATGATGATTATTTGTAGAAGGCATAACAACAGTTATTCTATGGTCAAGGGGGCTGTATTTGGTATGGATCTTTTCCGATTTCTCTGATTGTTGTCAATATCATCTCTTTTACTTGTATATAAAAAAGTGTCGAAAGAAATTTTTATTTTTAAATGTTTGCTATTGCGAAAAAATTAACAAAATAAAACATAAATTGTGATATGCCAAGAAACTTATATATAAAACATGATGTGATCACACACACACATATATCGTATTGGACAAAAAAATGCAAAAACTGAAACATTTTTATTATCATCATAAATATTAATGAAACCTCTGTGGTTTAGATACACTAACAAAGGACTAATTACTAATTTGGATATCAAATCGAGGAAAAGAAAATTCTAAGAAATTAAGTTGCTTTTGCGTGTTCTTCTGAAATGTCCATGTAGTTTTTCTACTCATTTTTCTTTTCTCGGTTTTATATTTCTTGTTTTTCTGCTTGTCTTTATGTTATTTTTGTTGCAGTTTTTGCCTGTTGTTCTTTTGTGAATTCTTCAAGTCTCTGAATTACCGCCTTAGCCCAATCTTCAATGCGAATCGTTCTTCTTAATCCTTTTTTAAAGCATATAATCTACTGAAATCATCTCCTGTGTTAGACTTTGGACATCGTTATCATTAAGACGTGCCGACAGCACGGATTTCCTTGGTTTTCTCTCGGAATATGTCCCTATCAGTCATTGGTAAGCTCTCTAGACGGCATTCACTGTCCGCACACAGATGATGAATGTAAGTTTTTGCTACTCAGTCAATGCTGGTGTACCCATGGTAGAAGTCTATGGAAGAAGGTCACTAATGAGTTCGTCCTTACCCAGCAGTCCCCAGCATGTTTTGCTCTTCTTACTTGGGTAGTTTGTGAAATGGAACTAAGTCGCTGTACATCTGCTGTTTTGCGGGGTGTTGCTTTCAGGCTTTGTTTGAAACAAATGCAACATCCTTGTGTAGTTCCTGTTTAGCTTTTTCTCCAAGTGGTGCAATCATGCAATAGTACTGACACAGCTGAAGCTTCAAAGAATTCCGTTTTATCTAATCAGAGAGATCAGGTTTCTATATGATCGATAACCTGTTAATAACATTCCATGCTAAACTAATGCGTATATTGACATTTCTGTATTCAATCACTTTTCCTTCAATGGAAATGGTTTAGAAATTAAATGATAGACAATAGTATGACTATGAGTGCAAATATTTACTATATGGTCCTATTTACCAACCCCTCCGCTCGGGCAGGATATGACACATGGTCAATTTTTAAGCGGAGTTTAACAGGTTTGAATTCAGAGTTTTCCTTCTCCTAGACTAGTCGCCTCACCAAGGCTGAAGAACCTAGTCTGTCCTACTATTTACCCATAGCTGGGGGGGGGAGAATGATTGGATTCATACCTTTCCCAAGGGTATTAGTGCTATGTGAAATGCAATCAGTCTCGTCCAGGATTTGAACTCGTGTCGCCGTGTCCATATCCTGCGACGGTAACCATTACACCACGGGCACCTCCACAAATTACGGCATTCACTGTCCGCACACAGATGATGAATGTAAGTTTTTGCTACTCAGTCAATGCTGGTGTACCCATGGTAGAAGTCTATGGAAGAAGGTCACTAATGAGTTCGTCCTTACCCAGCAGTATATGGTAGTGTGATCAATTCATTTGGTAATATTCTAGTGAACTCAAAGTCGGCTTAACTAATTTAAAAGATGCTAAAATGTCAGGCATATATGGAAATGAAAGGTGACAAAATTATTTGAGACTATATATTGATCTCAATATTATGAGCGAAATTAATAAATGAATAAGATTTTATTAGAGGATGGCAAAAGTTTTTGTTTCTATGTCTCAATAAGATGGTCTATAAACTAAATTTCAAGGTAAAAAAAGGTGATTTCAAGTGCAGTAATGAAAGACTTGTTGAGAAGCAAGGCAACGGGCTAAATAATTTACTACAAAAAGAAAATTTCGGCAAGATTTATGTAAGAATTATGAAAGTATTTTTTATAGCATTTGTTTTTTACATGAGAGTCTCAGAGATTTTACAAGCAACTAGCTGATAAATGTGTTAGTATGTATGTCTAGTTGGGTGTAAAAGGCAAATGTGCGTAAAGTTAAAGTTTTCGATGCGTGAAAGTCAGTTACTGATGCTAGAGATGCATGCTTCTAGTGTGCATTATTAAAGCATTCTAGCTGGGCATAGTGAATGGAGGCGCTCTTGGCGAAAGGATTATCATCGTAGGAAGTGGACTTGGCAACCCGAATTCAAATCCTAAACGAAACTGAATTTCGTATAGTGTTAATACCCTTGAGAAAATTATGGATCCAACTATTCTCTTTTTAGCTCAAGGTAAATAGTAGGATAGACTGAGCCCTTTAACCGTGGTATAGTGACCGATCTTGGAGAAAGAAAACTCCAAATTCCGACCAATTGTGGACGTGGTGATTCCAGCTCAAAACATAATAGCTGTGTAGCGCCTCCACAACCAAAACTAGGTTACGGGACTACGGAAGAATAGTGAATGCAGGAGAAATATTTGACCAGGATTTGATAATGGAATATGGTTAAAGTCGTTTAAAAGAATCTTTACACTAAGATAAACATAGGTACATGTAACGTTTTAGCGCTTCCACAATTCGAAGAGATTATTTTAGAAAAAAGTATGGGGTAAAGTAAAACGTTCGTTCGCTTTATTAAGTATAAATAAAAGATATTTTAAAATCTTTGATATTATCTTTATTGGTTTATTAGTATATTTGTTCAATGACATAAACTCCTAATAGGTTATTTGATACTGAAATTTTATTCATTTGTAAAGGTTTGATTTTTGCCACAATTACATTTTCAGTGTTCATTGTATTTTTTAACATTGCTTTTTTGTATTTGTTCATAATCATTTGTTCACACAGTTATATATCAAGTATTTCTATCTAATACTAATTTATAGATAATTATATGGTTTTGAGTAGCTAACAATAATAATTCTTACTAAACACTTATAGATTCAATCACTTTCTTCAAATGATTTGCTTATAGTTATATGATATCAAGTATTCCTATCTAACATAACTGATTATTATTATTATTAAAGGGATTCATTAATTTGCATAGTTATGGTTTCACGTCTTTATATCTAATATAATTAAATTATCTCGGTAACATATTTACTGAATTGTACCTCTATTTCTTGTAATCTTTCAAATTCATAATTATATTCACCTACAAATTTATCAGAAAATAACAGTTCTATATGCCGTTTGCAAGTTTTCGAAGTATTGAATATTCTTTTATTGAGAGAATTCTCTAAAGACCGGAATAAACGATAATGCGAAGGTAATTATCCGATGAAAATGGGGTTTACTCGATTGAATGTTCCGGCCCTTCTCTTAACTAATTCTTCACCCTGTTGACAAGGCTTAAAATATACTAACTGTATCCCCTATAACGGAGAAAACTCTCCTACAAGAAGGGGTGTCCTGGATATGACACTTACCTGCGTTTGATGTTGAGGCTTTAGAGATGTGGGGAGTGTGAAATACCCCTACATTGTCATTACTCTCAGGTCCACTCTAACTCGAAGTGGTAGTACCTATTAGGGTCCCATCTATGGGTCAAATAGTTGTTTAAAAATCATTCGAACTTGATGAAACCCTATGCAAAGAATCCCACAAATACAGTATTAACTTTGGATAAAGATTGGGCCTAGTGGTCTTTCATTTTGTTTACCACACGATCTCTTGTGTTCCACGTTGTCAAGGAGATTTTTATTTATGTAAAAGCTATACATGAAAACGGTTAACATAAAATTTTAGCTTGAGATATTTTGATTATGTTGTCTATTTACCAGATTATAAAATGTAGTGATTTACTAAACTTAATTTTGTTTATCCTAAGATTCAGAAATATGGAGCACCCAATGAGAATCAAACTTAGAAACAATGCCGATCGAACAGTATAAATAATTCATGTCTTTATTTGATCGCTCTAAACCTCAACTCGACTACCAAACTGCGAAACATCGTTTGGCGAGAAATTCCTGTACGAAACTTGGCAAAACCTTTTTATTACGCGTAATTAATGATTGTACTTTGTTCATGAAATGGACAAATCTTTTAAAAAACATTGAGCTTTAGTTTCTTTCTTTTTGTTTAATTCAATTGATTGAATGATTGACTTTAACAGCATGCTTAAGGAGTTCGGAAATTTACATTTCGTGTGTAGTTGTTTCTTTAAAGTTTTTTTTGCCTGCGGTCCTACTGAATATGAATAATTTTTAAACGGATCTATTTGGGACTCTAACAGGTACTATCATTTCGGGTTAGAGTGGGTCTTGGAGTATCAGCAATGAAGGGTAATCTACACTCCCCAAAGCTTCAGAACAAGAGCCTCCCTACCAGATGTAGTTTAGTGTCATATCCAGGACACTTTTTAATTGGAAGATCATAAAAATGTTGAAAATGCTGCTTATTTTGTTCTAATACTGAATGTTAGAATCAGTTAACAAGATACATCAAATTTTGTAAAATATTGTTTAAATGATCTGACAGCAGTTACAATACAGAACATCTTTGTAAATGAAGAGAGTTAAAACTAACTGCTTCTGATACCATTAAACAAAATCAGAACGAACTTTTTGGCTCCCAAAACTGTTTCGATTTAAATCATGGTGTTTTATTTTTGTTTATCATTGTTATGTTTTACTCTTATAAAATGATTAAAAGATGATTATAGAGGATTATAATGATAGTCAGATAAAAAAAAAAGCTTAAGGAAAATCACTTTAAATCTAGATTCATAATAAAGTTGGGTGTTTTATAAAATATACAACCCTAAGATAATAAGTTGGAATTAACGATTACATAAATTTTAGGCTAAAATGCTAATCACCAACCAACACTCTACGAAGAGAAAACAATATTTATCAGTTGAAATGATTGTGTCATGCGCTAGTCTCATTTGAGTGCTCATTTCTTTGTGCTGTGTCAACTATATAGTTTTCAAAGGACAAACTTGTGTTCATTGTAAATGATTATTTTGCGTATGGATTTTTACAAATTTGTGAGAAACGAATTCAATGTAAAATTTCTTCAGTTTGCACTTCCCAACAAGTTGTCCATATTCAATTAATTGATAAATTTAATGAAACTAGGATTGTGGAATTGAAAGAGCTCAAATAGAAATTTCGTGAAACCGGTTCAAATCTACATCTAGGTTAAAGAGAACCATCTTCAACATCTGCTGTAAAATTAAAATGTATGTGATATTAGCATCTTTTTGTAATTTCTGTCTTTAAAATTAGTTTAAATACAAAAAACCCCAACAAACGTTGCATCCTCTTTGAAATACTCTTTATATACGTACAAACAGATTGAACAGCCTACAACTATTGTTTTAAGAGATAAAAAGAAGTTAAAATAGTTTAAATACAAGTGATTCACAAGGTGGTTGCATAATATTTGAAACACCCTCTATATACATATATAAAGATTGGACTGTCTCCAAGTATAGTTTTCAGAGATACAAATAATTGAAAATAGTTTAAATACAAGCTGTCAAAAAGATGGTTTCATCCTTATTGAAACACTGTTTATATACATTTATACAGTTGGGAACGTCTTGTTTTTAGAGATACAAAGAAGTTAGAATAGTTTAAATGCAAGTAATCAAAATGTTGGTAGCATCCTTTTTGAAACATCTTGTATCTTCATGCATACAAATTGGACTCTCTACAACTATTTTTTCAAGGATACAAAGAAGTTGAAATAGTTTAAATACAAATTGTTAAAAAAGACAGTTGCATGGTTAAAAAAATCTTGTATAGCATTTTAATTGTCCCACGATTTCTTAATTTGGTCCCATGTAACTATGTCCTTTTTTGTTTTAGGCCAACTGGTTGTAATGCCACAAATGTGATCATGCACCAGGTGATCGGCAGCTCCCCTAAAACTTTAACAGGGCAAGACAAGAGCCAGCAAGCCACATGCCAGGCGTTAAATAATGACGTCCGAGCGAGAGGAAGGCAGCTCGTTGCCTTACCTGGACATATGGGACAACACTCATCATTAAGCTTTAGCGTCTTCTTACATTTGATAGTGTCGCACGTCTTCAGGTGACAGAGGATTCTTCCGTCCTGTAATTAAAGAAATAAAACAGCTCAAATGAATGATTACACAGAACAGAAGAAAAAAAAAAAAGAAAAATACTAAGTACCCATTGAAATATTTCAACTAAAAGTAAAACTTTTGACTGTGTGAAATTTATACTTGGACAAGTCAAAAGTTTTGCAATATTTTGGTACATGCTAGTTTTCAAAACTTTTGATTCACCCGAGGATCTCACCAGTTTTCCATCAAGATATTGCCGCAAAATTCAAAATCTAACAAAAATCAAAAATGTTTCTTGGTGCTACAGCTGTTAAGTACGTTCTATACTGCTTACTAGAGACATTCCTAGTGCCACAGAGTAAAAAGTTAAAGATAGTTTTTCAAGTTATTACCTTATGTAAAAAACAGCTGTTAAGTGAAGATGAATTTGCTCTAGTTTAAGATTCTCTTCATTACAAATATTGTAAAGCCCAAACAAACTTCTACATGTGCAATAATGTAAATGGTGTTTCAGAAAAAGCAATATCACAGTAAGTTGATAATTCACTTTCAAATAATCTCAAATTTTAACAGAATATATAGAAACAACTCAAAATTCTATTTTTGATGTTTTTCTTTCTAGGCATAGAAATTCCATTCACCGGAAAAGAAAAGTGGTTTAAACATTGATTTATTTCTACACATTCAGTTAAAATTTGAGATGATTTCAACGAGAATTGGTTTAGTTATCTGATTACGAATCACAATTTTTCGGAAACAACCTGTAGAAATCAAATGATATCAAATCATTTTGAAACTTTCTGTGTATTAAACAGAAATGTTACACTAGATCACTGATTTTGCATGAAAAAAATAAGGCACCCGAGGAATTCGTTCTGTTTTAGTTGTTAGATGACATTAGGTGACATTAATAGGGTTAGTCAAAAGTTTTGCAATATTTTGGTAACGCGAGACACAGTTAGTCAGTTTCAAATGCTTTTGTTCAGTTTGTGAAGGTGACTAACAATAGTGGACTTTGAGATGCTGAGCTCACCTGATACTCTCCAAGTGTTACACGCTGGATTTGCCTCACTGGCTTGGAACACGGTCTTAGAATCAACGGTTTTAGACTTAACTGAGCAAGCCTGATTTTCAAGTTCCTTGCAACTCGAACGAAATACTTTGAACCATCTGGTTTCTATACAATGATCAAATGCACCTTCATCTGTCGAACAATAAATGTTTTTGATTGCATCTGTGGCGTTATGGTCATGTTAAAACTCGTAAAGCATAAGTTTCCGTATTAAACTACTTTACATATTCATCTGTGCGGCTTTTAAATTACACACTGAATGAAGCAATGCATAACGTGCTAGTGCAACAACCACCATGATACTTCTAAACACATCTATAACGGCTTAAACTGCATCTGTAACGTGATATACGCACCACAAACTAGCTCGTATCAAAATATTGTAAAACCTGTGACTCATTCTTCTAGTTTTATCTTCGTTCAAATCATCAATTTTAATTGCATTGTAACAGCTATCAGATCAGCGAATTATTTCAACAAGTTCTTTGAGTGTTATAATAGTTTCGTGATGTTTTATACTAGAGATTTAACGTTGAACGATGTTAAGAATTCAAGCGAAATGATTCCTTAATAAATGTACCAATAGGCGATTTCCATAAATGGAAAGGTGATGTATATATTTTTGCTTTTTTTGCTATGAGCTCCGTCCGAAAAACGAAAAGATTTGTAAAGTTGTTGGAGGATGTACGAGGGCGGCCTAAACAGTTTATAGCCTGAAAAGTTAATATGATGATGTAATATCTGCAGATGAGGAATTTTTTGGCCAATGGGATCAAAGCACTGCAACACCGATGGAAGAAGTGTGTGGATCGCAATGGGGATTATATTGAAAAATAAACCTCATATGTTCACATTCCATGAGGGTATCTTGGTCAGCCTATGAACTTTCAACCCAACCCTCGTATATCAGATGTTACTTAAAAGATAATAGAAATTAGTAAAAAAAAAAAAAATTGGTAAATTTGTCTATTATTAAAGTTATTGCCGAAAATACAATGTATTATTCATGTTGTGCACAGATATGAAAAGTTTTACGAATATGTAACAATAAATCTGCGAAAGAATGAACTATAGATAGATAGTGTTGGGGTGTCTCCCCTACAGATGGACTCGCCCTCATGTGACATATATCGGCTAAGCTCTCTTCTGCGCAGTCTCGGAACCGTCACCAAGAACGGACGTTAATATTCATGATTGCGTTAAGCTGAGGAGGGGGTTTCTCCCAGCCATCGTTTATGTATGTATGTACTATTTTCTTTCAATATATTTCTTATCACTCATTTCCATTGACCATAACAGATATGATAGATAGATTGAGAGAGAGAGAAAATGTGTTAACAGAGTGAAACATATATTTCAAATTTATAAAAAAAAAAAATCGCCCTCCTAACGCATGTGCCATTATACATGTATAAGTGCTTTCATTTATTCGTTAACTCAGATCCATGTGCAATCAAGTCTGAGCACAATGAAAAAATAAACATCTTTACGTTCAAAATAAAATCTTTACTATCAGCTGAATACTAAAAGTCAAGTAATGAACGACCCCACATTTTTAGCCACAGAAAGGTATTTTTATCATATATTGCGTGTAATGAACGACGGTAAGCTTCGACGTGTTCAAAAACATATCTCATGTAATGAAGGACTCCTTGTTTTTTTAGACGAAAAATTGGTCTAAAGTCGTTTATTACACGAACATATCCGGTATGTACGAAATATATTGCCAATTTGGATTGAAAGTCGTTACTCTTAGTTTGCTTATTACATAATCGATTAGTATAGTTTGAACAATCTACCGCCGTTTGACAAACGGGTTAATGTATTTAAAATTAAAAAAAATAGTTCCTTACCGAACAAATGCATGTCACACACTGGTTACTTCTGGTCGGTTTCAGTGCTGTTTTGTTAGAGGTGAATATATCGCCATGCTGGTAGTTTCGGCCGTAAAACGTACAGCCAAGTTTTTTCGTCTTTGTTGCATTCCCCTTCGTCAGCACTGTAGGAGGAATGTTGTCAAAATCTACGTAAATAATAGTGTGACCGCGTCACCACGCTGGCAACAAAAAGAACTGGCCCGGGGAGGGCACATGCAATTAAAAAAAAACTGGACATTTAAAACACAGGACATGTACTTCCAAAGAACTCAAAATAATGTTGAGTTTCTTTTTCGCTCAGTCAGTTTAAAGTTATTTCATTTCTAAGAGAGACATGAAGGAACACATCCGTCCAAGCTGCCTATACTTATGTAAAATGTGACTAGAAAGTAATAGTTCATCACGTATCTTTTTGTTAATATAAAATTTTCATGCATATCACTTCTTAATTAATCGTGGTCGGTTATATTCAAATTTTTATGATTTAAAAAAATTTTTCTAAGAGACTAGAAGTGTTTTATAAATTATTCATACCAATTCTTTCAAATATATAACAAAGAAGAAATGCCCCAGCTGTATCTGAACAAAATTTCAAATTCTTAAGCTGGAAATGCAAAGAAGTGTCTGGAAACCAGCTTCAAAGTTGGTCATTGTGAACTCTATTGAATTCGTAAAAAGTACTGAACACCTGAAAATAAATAAATCACATAAAGTACCGCATAGCAAAAAAATTAACAATATTTTCTAATTTCAGACAAAAGTAATGATTACAATAAGTAGGTATCGTTTCTTTTAAAAGTACATGTCTTGTGCTTTCAGTGTCTAATGAAAATAAGATAGGAAAACAAGCATTTCACGGACTTTAAAAACACATGTGATGTATATGTATATATTGTTACAACATCAATAATAATCATTTTTATAAAAGACAAGATTATGCCAATTTCTTTTTCATAAAGGGATTGTACATACAAATCGGAGAAAAAGTGCAAAATATGAGTTGAATTCTTTGGAAATGAAAAAAGAGACATTGGAAAATGCTGTCGAATATTAGATATTTGAAGTGTACGTATATACCCAACCCCTATACGTCACGAGCGGGATACGACACAAGGTAAATTTCTAAGCAGCGTTTGAATTCAGTGTTTTCCTTTTCCTAGATCTGTTGCTGTATCAAAGTTAAAAAAAACAGTCGGCCCTTCTATTTACTAATAACTTGGACTGAGAATTGTCAGATTCATATCTTTCCCAAGAGTATTAGTGCAATGTGAAATGGAGCCATCGTCATCCATGATTTGAATTCGGTTTGCCATTTCCTGCGACGATAACCTGTACACAATGAGCGCCTCAACTTGAAATGTAATAGTCTAGTTTTCAATAAATAAAAACGAATTCATTTTTTGTTTTTCTTTCCTTCATCTTATTTTTGCTACTTTTAATCACAATTCGTTAAAGTAGAATGGATAAGAAAGCAAGAATAAATATCTCGTGAGATTTTCATTCACATCCCTTTATTCTTGGGTGTGTGGAGGTCTATTTTTCAGCGATGATGCCATTACTGGTTTGGTCATGAAGATTTTTACTGGCCGATATCGCTCAAAAAGTCATATATATATATATATATATATATATATATATATATAGGCAGCATTTCTTCATTGATACATATTTGATTGAACAGTGCGACTTTTTGGTGTCTAGTAAGTGGAAATTATTACAATGCTCGAACATTAAAGGGAAACTCTTGATTTGTTGAACAAAAAAGTATGTATGTAGGGAGGGTGGAGTGTTTATAGAGGGACTGAACACTACAGGTATTGATCTGTTTACAAGTTACAAATCATAAGTGATTCATAGGGATCACAAATCAACTGCTTCTAGCCAATAGAACATTCTGGGTTCAACAATGAAATGGTGTAGTGACATATTTTCGAGTCTATAAAACCCATGTACACATTTCTATCACGAATAGTAGTTCTTAGAATAATTAATACGTTCTCTTAACATTATAAATCTTTTAAAATATATTTTATTTGAAAGATCAAATATAAGAATTCCCAAATAAAAATCTCTTCATGTTATCGAAGCGTTCTTAATTTACAGTTTGACATCAAGACGTGCCTATAGCACGGATACCTGGATTCTTTCTCGTTATCTGTTCCTTTCTCATCATCGCTCTTGGTAAGTCCATTCGACGACATCTAGTATCTGCACACAGCTGATGAATGTAAGTTTTTGCTGGTCGGCCTTCACTGGTGTGTCCCTGTATAGAAGTCCACGTGTTTACTTCAGCAGTGTCCAGCTAGTCTTATTCGAGTGGTTTGCGGGATGAGAGGTGAGTAGCTGTTCACCCACTGTTTTGTAGAGTGTTCCTTCCAGAATTTGTTCAAAACAGCACACAGGATTTTTCTTTAGTTCCAATCTATCTTTTTCTCAAAGTGTTTTGTTAAAGTTAAAGGGTTGTTACCTTACAACAGTACTGACACGACTATAGCTTCGAAAATTCCCATTTTATTTTATCTGTGAGATCATATTTCTATATGGTTCTTATCCTGACAATAGTAGCCCATGCTTTACCAATGCATCGCTTTATTAGTAAAAAGTTCTACAATAGTGTGAGAAGCAAAAAATAAATAAATGAAAAAATAAATCGGGGAAAATTAGCGTTATCATATTGATATGTGTTAGACTAAGATGTTATTCTTACAGCCATTCTAGTGAGGAAAGCTAATTATCATCGATTTGCAAGAAGAACGACCGCATTTCAATAGTAGTCATCAAAGAATAGAAAATACAGGCCAATAGTTTTTACATGGTCTGTCTAGTTAATCTTTTACAAACTAAAAAAAAAAAAAAAAGAAGCAAAATGTAAGCCAATTACTTATAATTATTTAAGACATTGCTTTTGAAGTAAATACAGGATAATAACTTATAATGCAAAAAATAAAGCAGAAGGTGGTGACAAAATATAAAGAGATATTTTCATAAGAGTTTACTACTCACCTTCACATTCAGGGCAGCATCGATTTGGTAAGATTTTGGGGGCGTCACATTTCGGTTCTGGACAATCTTGTGTTAAGTGAACACAGTGAACAACAGCATTCTAAAAAGCCGATTAGATTATATTTATTCGACATGGTTTGCTTCGATTATACTTCATGAAATACTATTTTAAATATAGTTTTAATAAGAAAATACATAATTATAGACAAGATCCTGTGGATTCTATTTAAATCAAGGTAATAATTACTTATAGAGAATGACATTTACACTTCAGTGAATATTGTAATGAAAATAACATAGGTCATTAAAAACGGCTTCAATTCTGAGTATTGATTTTTTTGGGCATTTATGAACACAAAAATGCCCTTAGGATGTTTCCATCATTTTATATTTTCATACAAAAACAAAAAAGAAATTTAATAAAGTAATAAAAATATTTCAATGTATCTATACATTATCGTTCTAGATTATTTTTATATAAAAATATAGTCAGTACAACTTTAAAATATTGAGTAAACAATTAAATTACTTACATATAACTACTACAGTATTTTTAAGGTTTCACTTTTTGCCTCCAAAACTTTATTTAGTGCCCAGTTATTTGTACATTTTTATGGTTGATCCCAATGAATCATCCAGCAATATACTCAGATCATACAGATATTCCAATGTTCAGACTGCATTCTTTCCCTGTCCTTGATATCCTGATTAAATTTTTCATAATAATCTTCACTCATTGCTTCTAGATTTTCAGGGAAAATTTCCAAATGAAAATCACCAAAGTAGACTTGAAGACTCATGTGGCAGACCCACACTTTAAACTTGATGAAACCTTTATCGTAATTTATTTATATTTTGGTTTCTTATTGTTACTTGTTGCAACTTAGAAATAATTTTTTTGAATTATACTCAAGTGTCCCATTCTAGGTCGTTAATCATGTTTAATTTTGCATCATAAATAAAAGTTCTCATATCGGATCCAGTAAGTACGTCTAATTCAAATTTAGCCGAAGACAAGCAAGAAAAAAACTTTTGGCACAGATACATAAATCAACTTCCCGCTTTTAATTTGAATTTGACAAACAGTTTCATTAATACAAGTTTAAGACGAAATAGCAGTTGCAGCCGTTTATCTGGATTCGCCAAGATAGGTATATTGATATTTTTAGCACCAGCCTGTAGATTTGTTCTATTTGGATATTCCTTCTGGACCATATTCAAGTTTGTAAAGAATATAACTGTTGTTTTAAACATGGATCTTATTATTAGAAGTACTGGATTCAAACATTGTCATTGAAATAAATCATCTATATTTTAAGGGAAAAATTATGTAACAACCTATAATTAATTGAAATGCCAGAAAAAAACGTTTTGCAAAAGAATGTTATGTGATGGACAAAAACTGTTTAACTTTTTAAATTCAGTACACAAAATGGATAAAAATCACTTGAAAACACCCTTAAAAAGTATTCCCGTGCAAAATTATCTGAAAACCTATAATTTAACTCTTTCTCAGGCAGATAATTCTTTGAATATTTGTAGAGTGGATTAATTATTTTCTGAAAATTTGCAAAATAAAGGGTATGTTAAAACAAGTGAATTAATCATAAAAACAAACACTCATTTAAAAAACAAACAAAACATGATAATTATATTTTCAAAACAACCTTTACGCAATTTTACACTACAGTGGGGCCTCCTGGTGATGTTTGTATACATTAACATTGAATTGGTTAATGAATAACCAATAGGAAAATATCTTACATTGAGCTACCCATTAAAACAAAGACAAAAAAAAAAAAAGTCTGAGTACCGTTGGCGACAAAAATGTTGCATTGCCTGTAAAAGGCTAAAATCAAAAAATATGTTTTCTGATAATGTGTTTTGTGAGTACTTAGCTAGTGACAGAAATTTTACAAACAGTATATGATTAAAATTTAACATGTTCACTGGTCATATTTACAGTAATGTTAAGATCAAAACTTACCGGTAAACAGGTACAATTGGCACAGGGCATTGCACCAAAGGGAGCCAGTACTGGGTGCCACGTCGCACCTACCGGGTATTGTTGATCGTTTAAAGTACACACTTCAGGAGCTGCAGGATAAGGAAGTTGAAAAAAGTAAGCTGAATGAGAGGGGAAATAATCAAACAAACAAAAAACTCAATAAAAAATTACTTAATTTTTCTAGTTGCGTTATTCGTCTGTAAAGTAATCCCCCCACCCCTAACCTTCCGTAAAAAATCAAACGAAAAGAAAACTTTGAAACAAGTTCAAAGTCTTCAAGAAGGAAAAAGGGACAGACTGACTTTTGAGAAGAATTCCTTTTGACTTTTTGGACCCGAATAAAAGCAAATACACCACCAAGTCATATAATAATGTGATATCTTAAGTTTTGGCAGAAAATTAGACCTCAATGAGTTTCTAATGATGAGAAATGAGATTGTATCATCGATTATTCAAGATGAGTTCTTTGTTCCATTTTCGTTCTTCAAAATGCTATTTTCTCTCATATCTGAGGTGTGTCATCATTTTTGGTTTAATCTTTTTCCAGTCTGTATTCAATAGAATTAGAGATTAAATTGATTTATTCAATACGTTCTTATGTGGGGAAAGTCAGTTTACCATAAAATTTATATAAAATTGGCTTTTGAGTTGAAGAAACTGAAATTTATTCATCCAGCCACTTGGAGGTTCCTTGCAATAGAATTTCTCAGCAAACAAAAGCAGAATAATGTTTTCAGTAATTGAACCAGATCATGCGATTGATCACGAGAACAGGGTAATGAAGATTGAAGGGGAGCTTTAAAGAAATTAGAAAATCTGTTTCTGCTTCAATTTCTTGTTTTTCTAGAAATGAATAATTTTATTGAATATTTTAATGCAACTTTCGTAATAAAGAGAACAAAACGAGAAGAACATTATCAGTTGAGCGGGGGTAAAAAGCATCATATCGTTTACTAGACATATTTGTCCTGTATAAAGTGAATTTCGGTGAAAAAAATCAAGTTTCTATATTGTGACGAAATCAGTTATGCAATAAATAAATAAATGAATAAAAAAGATTAAATACATGAGATAAAAAGATAAGCATCAGTTGTTGTTGGTAAGGGAGGGAGGTAAATCTCTTACATTCCATGATTTACTGGCAGTCAAACTCAAAAATCAAGCTGTGGGCAAAATGAGTGGTAGCATCCCGAGAATGGCTGGAAAGAGACCCACCATTTTATCCTTGACAGAACGAATTTTCCGTAACTCCACGATGAATTTTTTCTCAGAATGGTACCATGCATTTGACAATTGTTAATGATGCATAAAATTGAAGAACCCGGAAGAAAAATGATGATAATCAGGTTCTACTGATATTATTATAGTTGATTCGGTTTGGTTTGGTTTGGTTTCTTTATTTAATGGTATATCAACTTCTGTTGGTTATTTAATGCTAAAGCCATTCTTGTAGCGCAGCAGTGATACTATTTAATCCATAGCTGGGAGGAAAAGGGAGTTCATACCTTTTCCAAGGTATTACTTCGTATAACTTGGAATTGTACATAAAAGAAAAAATCATGATAATTAAATAAATAAATAAAGAAACAACATCATTGCTATTAATGAAAAAGAAGTGAGAGAAAATGTCATTGTGTATCCGTTATGTTTGATGGAATTGAATTAGTAAATAAAATAACCTACAATAAAGATGTGTGAAGATTGATTAAATACATTCGTGGCGATGTCGAAGAAGGAATCGATATTCTACAATCAAATTCAATTGATATTCAACCGCTATCAAAGTTCATTAGGGTCGAAAAACTAAAATGAAAGAATAAAAGCTGCGACAACAGTTTAACATAAAATATGATACAGTAATTGAAAATCTATCAATGATTTTTTCTTATTTACATAGAAACGAAGAAACAAGAGCATTTGAACAATTAATTCATTGCTGCCTGTCAAAAAGATATGGAACAATATGTCATTGAGTGTGAAGATGATTGTAAAACGAATGTACTCGTAACCAACAATCATGAATTACACGTTCACGAAGAAGCTGATTCTTTATAAGATTCACATAGCCACAACTAATCTTTTTCGAAGGTACTTTGCCTTTTGGATATTGGTGTGCTTTCACAACTGGTTTAATTTTAAAAAGACCTTTGTATCTGAACCATTTTTTGGTACAGGAAAAAGAGTAAAGTTCGATACAACATATATCTAATATATCTAATACATCTATTGAAGCCTTCAATAAGGAGATGAAATGTTTGCAGCAAATTTGAGGCTTTACAGTTTTATGAAGTCAACTTTTGACAGCCTTCGATAAACCTTGTGGAAATATTGGTATGATACTAGATTCAACAAGCCCACGATTTATTTATTGTATTTACATATCCAACCACTTCACCACAAAGATGATGGACACAAGGTCAAATTTGGAAGCGGAGGTAAATAGATTTTAATTCAGAGTTTTTCTTCTTGAGCGGTTACCTTACCAAAGAGATCAGTATGCACTACTAGTTAGCCATAGTTGGAGGGAGAATAGTTGGGTTCCTACCAGTCCCAAGAGTATTAGAACTATGTTAAATACAGCCTCGTCCAAGGTTTGAACTTGGGTCATCGTGTCTATCTCCTACCATGAGCACCTCTATTGTTTTTTTAAAAAAGATTTTAGATTGTATTTTTGATTTGTACAGCCCACCTTGGCCAAAATATTTTTATGATATTCCAACCTTACGATGACATCTTTACGTAAAGTCATGATTCGAATCAGAGCACCTACTAACGGCACCAGCAGAACTTGATTTCAAAACAAAGTACTGTGACTACAACTGAAGAATTTGGTAGAATTCGAACAACGATGTCAAAAGTTCAAAAATGTTTTTTTTAGTTGGAAAGCGGCTGGCATTTTGTATGATTCGATTTTAACGGATCAAATTTTCTTGCCATAGCTTTTCATTGAATGAAGTATTTGTAGATGTAAAACAGACTAAGGAAACATACAGTTCAAATATCGGAAGGCCTAATGTACACCAAGGCGTGCTTCTACAATGTCTGTATGAAAGGGAAAGAGAATAACATCACATAAATTGTGACAGAAGATCAAGATCCTGAAAGATGATGATTTTCATTTACATTTTTACCAAACATTTTTTTTAGTTATATTCTATTGCTTCATTTGTTAGTTTCTGTTCGGAAGTTTCTTAATTGATGAAAATTAACCCCAATAAATTTTACGGTGAAGTCTAAGTCTGTGGTTCATATGAAGTCGGCATCAAAAGATCGTGATACATATTTTCGAAATAAGTTGTGTTTTGGTTGTCTTTTTAATGTGATAACATCTTATACTGGTTTAATTTTGAAGTTCAAATGGTTCTAACATATTAAAATAACCAACAAATAGTAATGTGATCCTAGTATCTAAAGCTTATCCCGCAGAAATTATTGTCATTTCATTACCTATTGTAGATCACACTTATATGTAAAATTTCAGTAAAAAACAATGACATTTTTACGCGTTATGAGCTAAAGAAACTCACTCGGGGCGGTTTTTGACCCCATCTTTTGAGTCCAAAAATGACGGGGGGTTCCGCAGTGTAATTGCTTGCGGGCTATAAACTACGACATCGTAGCAAGCAAGTTCGAAATCCAGTCGTGCTATTACATTCCCTTTTGAACTAATACCCTTGTGGAAGGTAGAATCATCTTATCCTACTAGCTAGAGGCTAAATAGTGCCACTACTAATCTTCTACAAGAATGGGTTTGGCACTAAATAATCCAGGAATATTGATATACCATTAAAAAAGAAACAGAACCTTTAAGCCTAAAACCCTAAGCGAGAACTTTTGTGTTGTTAAACAACAGTGCAAAGTCATAATCAGAGATCCCACAGAAAAATATTCAGTCAAAGTAATATTTATTTTTAGTTATGAAAAAAAGCTCATTTAGGGTCATCTTCGGACATTTTGATCGTTTTTCCTTAAGATTCACAGGGTGTAGGTTAAAAAATTGGTATACATTTTTACCTAATTGGCATCAGGCTCGTCGATTCTGCTAAACTTTTTGCCTTGCCTTGATGGATACTTCAGCTCGTAAGAAACTATTTTTGACTCAATTTCTGATTATCATTGAAACATTCAATCCAAATTTCGAAAATAAATGATCGTTAAAGTGGGAAATTAATCCTTCAGCATTAATAAAATAAAATAGAATAAAATGCATGTATGTATAAAAATTTATACTAGGGTGAGTGAAAGTGCTTGGAAATATTTTGGCAATATGAGGCACAATTCGGCAGCTCCGATGCTGTTCCCCAGGTCGTGAAAGTGACGAACCACTCTGGTCTGTTAGATGGTGAGATCACCTGATACTCTCCGAGTGCAATAAACCGGATTTGCCTCTAGGGCCTGGAGTACGGCCTCGAAATCCACGATTTTAGGCATCGCTGACCTTGCCTGATCATTGAATTTCTTGCAAGCCGAGAGGAATTTTTTAACCATCTGGTTACTAATCTGTTATCAATTCTGTCTTCGTTTTTCGCACAACAAATGTTTATGGCTGCTTCCGCAGCATTATGGCTCATTTAGAATTTGTAAAGCTTAAATTTTCGAATTAGACTATGTTGCATATCATCTGTGCAACTTTCAGATAACACATGGAGTGAAGCAATGCTCAATGTGTCAGCACACCAATTACCACAATACTATCAACAACAGTCGTTAACTAACACAGTTTGAATTGCTTTGGTCACGTGATATAACCGCCGCAAACTAGCACATAACAAAATATTTACCCACCCTAGTATTAAAAAATCATTCATTTTTAATACAGCTAGCTGAAAACTTGCTTAACAGGCTGGATTCTAAGTTGTGTAACTTGATCATCAATTTTCCGTCCAACTTTTATTACAATAATAATACACACAGACATAATATCGAACTAGCTTTTTCATACGACTTACGTGGTGCATTCAATAAGTTTCCAGACTTTTTTAGTACAAGCATTTAAAATTGTCATAGACTCTTGAAAATTCAGTATGTTATTGCTATACATCTTATGAGATGACTTACCAATTTTTATGAATTCAGGTTCAAATGAACAGCTACAACAGGAATTGGAATACAACCTACTAAAGCCTGATTGTCACAGCTGGTGAATTTCAAAAATGCAATCTGGACGTGAGGACATTTTAGAAGAACGATATGCTATAAAATTCTGTTTTAAACTTGGAAAAAAATGCCACAGAAACGTATGGAATGCTTCAGACTGCTTTTCGACCATCTTGCATGAATCGAGCATCAGTTTCTGAGTGGTATAAGAGATTCAAGGAAGGCAGGGAGTCTGTGAGGGATCATGAGAGGTGTGGAAGGAGTAAGGAAGTCAATACAACAGAGTTGATTGGCCAAAGGGTTAGGGTTAGGGTTACTATGTTGAGCTTTTAAGGGATTTCAGCAAGAGATTCCTTGGGAAGAGGCCAGCACTCTTCAAATCGGGTCAGTGGCATTTCCACTAGGACAATGCACCAGTCCACAACTCCATCGTTGTCACAGACTATTTGACCAAGATGGGCGTCAAGACAGTTCCTCACCTTCACTATAGTCCAGACCTTGCTCCCTGTGACTTTTGGTTATTCCCTAAGCTCAGAGGCTGTCCTTATGAGACAATTGAGGAGATGAAAGAGGCTGTGACGAAGGTCATTGACACGCTCACACAAGAGGATTTCGATGGGGCCTTCCAGAAGTTGTTGGAACGGTACAAGTTCATTGCAGCTGGAGGTGATTACTTCGAAGGGGACTAGAGTTTCATGTGTGTACTATTAATAAAAGTGCCCTTACGAAAAAAGTCTGGAAACTTATTTAATGATCCTCGTATAAGTCGTCAAAGATTTAATCCTTTATGGACTCCTCGTAACCATTGCTTGTACTACAAATATAGACACAATAGGTGCCGTCAAGAGAACTTACCAGGAACGATGGCAAATAGGATGGATGGAGAGAGAGAGAGAGAGAGAGAGAGAGAGTGAGAGAGAGAGAGAGAGAGAAATCTGTGTTGTCATGGTGAGATTTACTCAGAATCAATAGTACACTATAAACTAACTGATGCTATAGGCTAGAAATACTGACTTACCCGTATAATTGAACAGCTATGAGGCGCGCTTAGTATAACGGTTATCATCGTAGGAAATGGAATCGATGATCCGATTTTAAATCCTGGACGAAGATGTTTGCATTTCACTTTGCGTTAATGCCCTAGGGAAAGGCTTGAATCTGTTTCTTCTCCCTCCAACTATGGGTAAATGGTAGGGCAGGCGGTGTTCTCTAGTCTTGGTAAGACAATTAGTTTCGGAGAAGGAAAATTTTGGATTCAAACTAACTTTACTCCGTTTAAAAATTGATTATGTGTCGTATCCTGCCCATAGCAGAGGGATCGGGTAAATAGTCAATATTTTATAAGTATTAAACTCAAACTATGAAAAAAATGTCTTTTAATTAAAGTTACATTCATTATTAGAAAATATCATTATAAATTATTTAAATGAAGTACTATTGGAACACTAGTAGAATTATCATAATTTCACAAAAATCAATTTTTCCCAATGAAATGTTTTCAAGTAAATTAATAAAGTGTAACCAAGACGTTATTGGCATTAATTTCAAATATGTGACAATGACTAATCTTCTTTATCTTGCACACATATCAAAATTTATAGGAAAATCTTACAGTAGAATTTACTGTTTTGTACAAGTGGTGCTTTAACAGTAATCCGTTTCCAAGCATCATTGTCTGCAATGAGATGGGCAGTGTTCAGATCCAAATAAGATGAATCTTCCTGTTTGACAATCCAAAGGGAAATTAAAAATTCTTTGTTTCCTTCTGTATAATTCACATGTTTTTTAATGCATAACGCACAATGTTAGATTAGTGGCTTGATTCCTAGAGTATTCTGATACCAAGTCTGACTTCATTATATATATACGCTAATTTTTCTAGTTTTTCTTTCATCGATCAAAATTCAATTTTAACGCTTTATCTAAAAAAGTCAGACAACTTAAGACTATGATATCAGTTTTATTCACTCATAAACAAAAGCTAAATGTCAACAAACATTACTGTTTGAAACGAGCTCTTTAAAAACAAGAAAAGTTTATTTAGTACCAACAGGAATTTTTTCTTGAAGAAAGTCAAACAATGGGCCAACAGAAACGTTATGTGTATGACCATGTTTATGTGTGCACGAGAGAGAGAGAGAGAGAGAGAGAGAGAGAGAGAGAGAGAGAGAGAGAGAGAGAGAGAGAGAAAAGTCTATTCGAAAAATTAATTGAAGATTCACTTCTGTCAAAATCTTGGAAAACATTTCAGAGTTCCCATAAAAAAGTAATATGCATAAAGAAATGTATCCATGCGACTATCTTGTAGCTACACAATTTCTCACTACAAGCAAAGTATTTATCAGCGATGTGTACGAAATGAACTGTAAGACAACGATACCGGTACTCTAGAAAAAGCCTGACAACAAAAATGAACGATGACCATGAATCAAAGCGAATCTACTTGAATGGCTCCAGAAATCGTACGAGCCATCCATGTAGATCAGGTTCCGATTTTTGTGATGGGAAAAAGCACAATTATTGTCGACTGGCGAGATATTTCCGACCGCTACTTGTTGAAGAAGACGACCACGACGACGACAATGTCATGAAGATATGCTTAGAAGCGCCCGAAAGTCGGGAAAAATTTAGTTTCTTCTCCGTGAGTGTATGAGTGATGTTTACACACACACACACGCGCGCATGTACATATGCGTACGAGCGTGTGTATGTGTGTCAGAGAGAGAGAGAGAGACAGAGACAGAGAGACAGAACTCACTAATTAAAGAGATGTCAGGGTAAAAATATCTTTACACACGTAGAAAGGAAAAGCGTTTAATACAAATAGTAGGTACATTTAATATATATATATATATATATATATTTATATATATATAATTTTCTTCAAATCCCCTTGTCTTGAGAGTTAAAAACAGAAGCAATGCCCAAGAACCAAATTTATTGTTAACAAGTCATCTACTTAATTATCTTTTCAGGCCCTGAATACTAAATATCTTTTCAGAAGAATAAATTTTCAAAGGTAAGTCTTTTTTCTATCCTTCTAAAATCTTATTCGGAATCGATCAAGAAGATTGAAAAATTCAACTTTTTAGAAGAGTTGCTCAACTGATAAGTTAATTTGGCCACTCTGGCTCACAATTCTTAATGGACCCTGCAATTTTTAACCATAAAAACAGATTTTGTTCTTGTTCAAATAATTTTGAGCCTTGTTTTCTACTGGGTATTGTTTATAAGGGCTATAGAATGTATTAAACAGAAGCAAGAAAATAGAATGGGGAAAAACGTAGGGAAAATATGTTTTAAAGAGAGAAAAACTGAAAAAGAGCGGACACAAAATGAAGCTGAGAAGATTGATGAATAAAAAGTTATAGTAAGAGAAGGAGAAAGAAACGAGAGAGAGAGAGAGAGAGAGAGAGAGAGGAGAAGTGGGAGAGAGAGAAAGATCTAATTCCAATTCATGCGTTAATAGCCTTGTCATTCATTTGAGGAACTATGCTAATACCATACGATAATCAACCATTAGAGTGATTAAAAGTCGAAAAAATAAAGTCATTATAAGAGAAAAAGAGAAAAAAGAAAAAAAAAAGAGAGAGTAAGAGTGTTAGTGTCTGTCTGATATATTGTCGAGTTAGTGGAACTATTCCCCAATGTTAGATACATTTAAGTATTGTAGTGTTGGGTGTCTTTTTATAAGTGTGGCTTTTAGTATATAGAGATTCGGCGAATCATTTTCACGTGATCCCGACCTGTAAATTTTACACTTTCAAACCAGTACCAACAGACTGTGCGTTGAAATACGATGTCAACTTCACGCAATGAACGCTCTCATTCAAAATATTCATTTACCACTTAAAACATCTCATAATTTATGGTACGTTCACACTCATAAATTCGACGATGACCAAAGAAGGTCGAAAGTACATGTGCTCGGGTTGTAATATAAGAGATTTCAGACAATTATTAAATAGCCATCATCATCGTTTGCCACATCTCACTCGCGAACAAGAAAAGGCTAATAAAAAACTCAACTACAAATACTTATCTGTCAAATCAAGAAAGAATTAGAACGCTTGGAGAAAAGGAAACCTACAAATACTTAGAAATATTGGAAACGGACACCATCAAGAAGAGATGAAAGAATAAATAACAAAAAATATCTCCGACGAATAAGAAAACTTGAAATCAAGCTCTGCAGCAGGAATCTCGTCAAAGGAATAAACACCTGGGCTGTCTCTCTTGTAAGATACTCGGGATCATTCTTGAAGTGGACAAGGAAATAACTCAGACAAATGGACCAGAGAATAAGAAAACTAATGACGATGCATTAGGCCTTACATCCGAGAAGATGACATAGACAAGCTATATGTGTCAAGAAAAGAAGGAGGAAGAAGACTCATCAGCATTGAAGATAGCGTGGATGCATCGATATGAGGGCTCGAAGACTACATAAAAAAGAGCAAAGAAAGACTAATTACAACGACCAGAAACAGCACAAACAGCATAATGATTAACCGAACAACTCAGAAACAGAAATAGGAAGGAAATAACTGTGTGGATATTTCAAGCAACAAACCGACGAAATCTCACGCGAGAGGACTTGTACATAGCGAAGAAGGGGAAACTTTAAGAGAGAAACTGTATCTCTTCTACTTGCAGCACAAAACAACACCCAAAAAACCAACAGTAAAAATAGATAAAACGCAACAGAATAGCAAGTGTCGATTATGTGGTGATAGACGAAACGATTAATCTCATGATAAGCGAATACGGCAAATTAGAGCAAAAAGAGTACAAGACAACACACGACTGCGAAGGGAAAGTGATCCACTGAGAATTGTGCAAGAAATTAAAACTTGACAATACTACCAAAGTGCATATGCACACACCAGAATCTGTTTTGGAGAATGAGACGCACAAAATTCTCAAGGATTTTCAGATACAAACGGATCACCTGATCCCGGTCAGAAGACCAAACCTATTAATAGTTAACAACAACAACAACAAAAAAAAAAAAAAAAGAAAGAAGGAAGGAAGGAAAAAAAATAAAAGAGAACCTACGGAAGAAAAGACTTTGCCGTCCCGGCGCTCCACAAAGTGAAGATCAAACAAAACAAAAAGAGAGACAAGCACTTGGACTTTATCAGAAAACTAAAAATATTATATTTGTTGCCCTTGGAAAGATGCTCAAAGGCTTGGTAAGAGGTCTGGAGGAGTTAGAAATCGGAGGACGAGCGGAGACCATCCATGTTACAGCATTGTTGGGGTCGGCTAGAATACTGGGAAAAGTTTTGGAGACCTGAGGAGACTTGCTGTCACTCAGACTCCAGTCAAAAGACCATCAGCAAACGTTGGTGTGAAAAACTCGCAAGGAATAATAATAATAATAATAATGACGATTTAAGGAACCACACCAACCAGAGACGCAAACACAAAACATGGACTAGGGAAGACAATCAACTTGCATTACACTGCTATTTTCGGAGCAACCCTACACAATGAGGATATAGGAAAAGAATGATAGAGATCTGGCAAGAATGCGCTTGTTTTCAAACAATAAGCCTAAGACTTACCGACCAAGTCAGGACAATAATAAAGAAAGTTTGGTTTTCTGACTTTGAAATACTAGAAATACACCAAAAAATAAATAATGAACCAGATAGTAATACAATATCAGACACACCAAGTATTAAGAAACCAAAACAGTCAAACCGAAATGAACCACCAACCTCTGAAAATAGAAACGCCACTCAACCAAACAACACAAAACCAAACAACACAGAGCAAAACTAACACAAGAACAAAAAGTAAATCTTGAAAATTTAAAGAGAATTATGAACGGAGAAAAGACAACCTTACCATCACTAAAAAACATAGAATGGAGAACAGGTAAGATAGACACGGAAAAAATAAATCAAGTACCTCCCTATATATCAACGAATAATAAAACCGAATTAAATGAACTAATCTATGCCGGGGCGAAATTAGTTTGTGAGAAAATTGGGATCCGCTCAAAAATCACTAAAAAAATAATCAAAACCAGGATGAGAAATTCGACTGGAAACGCAGATAAAAAATCTACGAAAACAGGCCAAAATGATAAAATAAAGGAAAGACGCTGGAACATGTAGAGGCAAAAAGGAAAAGGCAACACAAGAAAAAGTAACAATACAACTTGAGGAAATAAACCGTAAGTACTGGTGAAAGAAGGAAGATTAAAGAGATATCGACAAAGGGTAAAACAATACAGACAAACTGGACATTCCAAAACAGCGAAAGAAAATTCAACAAAAAAATGGGAGGAGATGACACGAAAACATACCAACAACTGGATGCAAAAGAAACAGAACAATTTTGGACTAAAATATGGCAACCAAGAAAACATAACGAAATAGCCGAATGGATAAAAACTATGACAAAAGAATTAGAAGGGCTCGAAGAAGGCCTGAAAGTTGAAATACTCATCGATTTACTCAAAACGACACTAAAAAAATATCAAACTGGAAAACGCCAGGCCATGATGGAATACATGGATTCTGGTTCAAGAAATTCACGACAGATTAGAACTTGAAATGAACAGATGCCTACAAGGAGCACACGTATCAGAATGTTTGACCAAAGGAAGGACCACATTGATCCAAAAGGACGCAAGCAAAGGAACCGCCCCAAACAGTTACAGGCCCATAACTTGCCTACCGATGATGTGGAAAATATCAACAGCACAAATTAGGGAAGAGGTTTACTACTCGCTAACAAACCGTGGTTTGTTCCCTGAGGAACAGAAAGGGTGCAGCAAAGGATCCAGGGGCACAGCAGAGTTACTTTACATAGATCAACACATCCTAAATGAGAGCAAGACGAAACGGAAAATCTAGCTATGGTTTGGATTGACTACAAAAAGGCATATGATATGGTTCTCAAAGCTGGATAATAAACTGCTTCAAAATGTAAAAATATCAGATGAAGTCATAAACTTTATCGAGAAAACTATGAAAACCTGGAGAGTGGAATTAACAGGAGGAACGAGAAGCTTAGCTAAAACGAAGGTCCAAAGAGGTATATTTCCAGGAGATACACTATCACCATTGCTATTCATAAGTGTCATGATGCCACTCAATTACATACTCAGAAAATGCACTGCTGGATACAAACTTAGTAAATTGCAAGAAAAGATCAATCACTTAATGTACATAGACGACATCAAACTATTTGCAAAAAATGAAAAAGAACCGGAAACTCTAATACACGCAGTCAGAATATACAGTCAGGACAGAGGGATGAAATTTGGCATAGAAAAATGTGCCGTGCAAATAATGAAAAGCAGCAAACGACACTTAACGGACGGAACGGAATTACCAAATCAAGACAAAATTAGAACGCTCGGAGAAAAGGAAACATTCAAATAGTTGGGCATCTTGGAGGCTGACACCATCAAACAAGTGAAGATGAAAGAAAAAAATGAAGAAAGAACATCTCAGGAGAACCAGAAAGCTACTCGAGACAAAACTATTAAGTAGAAAACTTATCAAAGGTATAAATACTTGGGCTGTACTCTCGTTAGATATTCGGGACCCTTTTTGAAGTGGACCAGGGAATAACTTAAGCAAATGGACCAAAGAACAAGAAAACTGATGACCATGCATAATGCATTACATCCCAGGGATGACGTTGACATACTATATATACCAAGAAAGGAGGGAGGAAGAAGACTTGCTAGCATTAAAGACAGCGTTGACGCATCGATACAACGACTCGAGGATTACATACAAAAGCACGAAAGAGGACTGATTACAGCCACCAGAAACGATACTGATAACATCAAGACCAACAGAATGACAATAACTAGAAAACAAAAATGGTAAGAAAAACAACTCTATGGGCGTTTTCAACGACTGATAAGCAACATTTCACACGAGAAAACGCGGACGTGGCTAAGAAAAGGAAACCTTAAGACAGAAACAGAATCTTTCCTCACAGCAGCACAAAACAACGCCATAAGAACCAATCATATCAAAGCGAGAATAGATAAGACGCAACAAAATAGCAAATGTAAGTTATGTGGTGATAGAGACGAAACTATCAATCACATACTAAGCGAATGCAGCAAATTAGCACAGAAGGAGTTTAAGACTAGACACGACTGGGTGGGCAAGGCTATCCATTGGGAGACGTGCAAGAAATTTAAACTTGATACAACGAACAAATGGTATATGCACAACCCAGCATCTGTCCTAGAGAATGACACACATAAACTCCTATGGGAATTTGACATACAAACAGATCACCTAATCTCGGTCAGAGGACCAGACCTAATAATAATCAACAAAAAAAGGAGAACTTGCAAAATTGTGAATTTTGCTGTCCCGGCCGCCCACTGAATAAAACTGAAGGAAAGTAAAAAGAAGAATAAATACTTCGACCTTGCGAGGGAATTGAAAAAATTATGGAGCATGAAGATGACAATTATACAAATTGTGATTGGTGCTTTCAATACAGTCACCAAAGGAATATTAAAGTGACTGGAGGACTTGGAGGTAGGAGGACGAATGGAGACCATCCAAACTACAACATTATTGAGAACGGCCAGAATACTGAGAAGAGTCCTGGACACTTGAGAAGATTTGCTGTCATTCAAACTCGAGTGAAAGACCATCAGCTAAAACTGACGTGAAAAACTCTCACGGAGTAAATAATAATAATAATAATAATAATAATAATAATAATAATAATAATTATAATAATGTTAATAATATATATATATATATATATAGAGAGAGAGAGAGAGAGAGCGATTTAATTTTGATCTATACGTAAATAGCCTGATCATTTATAATGGTAACTCTACTAATACCACTCGATGTTCAACTATTAGTGTGATTTAAAGACGAACAAATCAAGCTCATTACCAAAATAGAAATACTTAGAACGAAAAGAGGAAAGTGAAAGTTGAAAATTAAGGAGCTTCGTCATTGGAGACATGTTAAGACAAAACGAAAGAGAAAGAATTTGTGTTTGTATAATTCTCTCTTTCTCAATATTTATGTGACCTTAGTGTTATAGTTGAGATGGAGAGTCAAACTCAAAGTATCATCAAAAGGTGCCAACTAAACGAAACTAAACAAAGAAGAGAGAGAGAGAGAGAGAGAGAGAGAGAGAGAGAGAGAGAGAGAGAGAGAGAGAGAGAGAGAGAGCAGATTTTCCCCTCTTATTCATTTCTTATTCTATCTTTTGGTGCGTTCCAACACTTCCCATCACAACTCCTGTAGATGTCGTCTGCTGGTCGTCTCAACGGCGCGTGAATGAGTAGGTCGGAAATGAATCCGGAGACACATCGTCTTGCGACATTTTCGTCTTTTCCTTTCCCATCCACTATCTCTTTCAGTTTCACATTCTTTTTCTTTTAATTTTGTCTCAATTTCTCAGTTGAATTATCGTTCTTTCTCTTTCTCAATCTTTCCTTTCAGAGAACTAATTGTACGCCGTCCACTCCCTTACCTCGGCAGCCGTTTCGTCGTCAGTCAAGAAGAGAAGAGTCGGTCTCAACTTGAGTTTTATGAGTCTCGCCACCACTATCATATTTCTCCTAAGAAACGATTGCGGTACTAGAGTCATCCCCTTATTGAGCCGCCCAAAAGTCTAACGGAATAATGAAATGGTTTTGTCTTTTTTTTACATGCGTGTGTGTGCTATTAGAAGGCTCAGCTAGTTGTAGGTAGGTGGTGGGTGGATAATGATATACATTGATGATCATTTAGAAATCGGGGGTAAAATGTACATGTAGAATTATTATTGGGGTTTCGGGCTGAAAAAAGCTAGTATCGAGACACAGTAAAAAAAGTGTGTAACCATATTAACACTTACCTTTGAAATATGTATATGGAAAGGGTTAGAATTTTTGTCCATCCACAAAGATCTAAATGAAAGTGGATGATCGATGTAGGAAAGAACGTGTGAATACACGTTACAATTCAATGAAGAGAGGATAGATAACAATGACAAGCAGAGAAAGAGAATGTTGGAACTAGAATCTATCAAAAATTAAATACTCAAAAATAGAAACACAAAATGTTACAGATTGTGTGTGTGTGTGTGTGTGTGTGTGTGTGTGTGAGAGAGAGAGAGAGAGAGAGAGAGAGAGAGAGAGAGAGAATAATGGATTCCGATCAGAACAAAAATAGTAATGAGGAATTGGAATAAAAAGAAAAAAATCAGAAAAAGGTACCTCTTTGTTTGTTTGTTTGTTTGTTTCTCTCTCTCTCTCTCTCTATATATATATATATATATATAGATTGAGAGAGAGAGAGAGAGAGAGAGAGAGAGAGAGAGAGAGAGAGAGAGAGAGAGAGAGAGTGAGTGAAATATTAAAAGAAATAGACAGACATAAAGATCAGTTGAAGGTCCAGATTATTTGCAGCATAAAACTTATACACATTTATTATTATACATAGTTCTTTAGCAGCAAAAGCTTAGACTATTGACTTCAAAATCTTGTATCCCAATTAGTAACCATGATGATGAGATTAGTTGATAGAACAACAAAAACTCGGTGTATCCAGTTAAAATAAAGACTTTGGTACAAAAATTATCGTGTAGACATTTATCTCAACTAATATATATATATATATATATATATATATATATTAACTGATGAACCTGTCTGCAAGACTTCGAACTTGGATCGTAGCTTGTTATTTGACCATTTTTGCTGTCAAAATTTATACCGATCGGTTACAAACTGTAATTGTAACCATTAAAGTTAAGCAGAAAAGTGATTTGCCAATTATACTTTATAATATGGTACGAATTAGATATTTTCCTATGAAAAGCTGCTACTTGTTCTGAGATAGCAGTGTACGCTCACAGTTAGTTCTATTATGTTTGGATACTTGTGACGTAGTGGTTATCATCGTAGGAATTGGATATGGCGACCTAATTTCAAATCTTGACCAAGACTGCATTTCACATAGCTAGACTACCTTTATGAAAGGTATATATTCACCTATTCTCACTCCAGTTATATGCCAATAGTAGAGAAAACTGGACTCTTTAACTTTGTATGGTAACTAGTCTTGAAAAAACTCTGAATTCAAACATGTTACACCAATGTGACTGAAGTCCATATTCGAACACCAATCTCCGAGAAATCCACACATTAATACACGTGCAAAGCCGGCTTAACCCACATCAGGTGAATACCGTCACATACATACACCCTGGACTCATGTGGGGATAAAGGGAAAGTGACAAAAGTAAGCGCCGAAGGATGAACTACATTTTGTCTGCATGCACGCTCAGTTCATTTTGTGATAAGAAGCGATATGTATAAAACTAGAAAAAAAAAAATTTTTTTAAATAGAAATAGAGAAATAATTTCAAAAGTCTATTAAACTCTCTTCTGTTAAATTTTATGAAATCTATATAAAATATCAGTTCGGTGCTTTTCTACAAAGATGAATTTTTAGGTAATATTTGTTCCATTTTTGGTGTAGAGTTTTAAGCAAGCGATAGAATTTATGAAATAACAAGTCCATCGTAGAAACACCCTGATACTATAACCCCGGTACAAAGACGTTAGATCTCTACGTGGTTATGTTTATGTAAACATAATTGATCATAACATATATTCCATATCCTTAACACTCAGTCTTCATAATCAACTTTTTATCAACAAATTTAAAAAATGCATTCATTATATCAATAAATAATGCTTTAATCTAAAACTTCACCGTACAATTGGTGTAGAACTTTAAGCAAGTGATAGAAATTTATGAAACAGTAGCTGATTGGCTCGAAGAATTATTACTCCAATTTGTATTTGAATTGGGACTAACGATCTGCTCCAGCCCGATATACAGCATCAATTTATTCTTGAAACTAGAATAGTATCTTTAAAAAATGACAGAATTATTTACGTATGAATAAGAACTCCTCCCTGGGATAAAAGTCTGTGTGGGTTGTATAGAGTAGTAGTGTCACTCCCTGACCCGATGTAGAATCTACGTACTCCATTTTAATGTTAAAAAACAATTCAAGTTGTGGAATATTAACCTTGTGGATATGTCACTTGCTGCCTTACTGCTTGGTAAAACGTTCAAATAAGAGCAGGATGCATTTGTAAATTTATATCTACCCGTTAGCTTTAAGATGACAGAAATTACGGACAGAAAAACATTGAAAAACCCATTTGGTGATTATATTTGAGAAGAGTACCCGTAAAAAATGACGGTGTTATTTAAGTAAGTAAAGTAAAATTGGCAACCGTAGTCGAATGCAACCAGAAGGCTCATTTTTCAATAGCTACCACACAGAGGTGTAGGGGAGGGCGCAACTCCTTTCCCTGAATTGCTCCATTTTACCCTTGCTACGTACCTTATATTGCTGAGTGTTAAGCCAGGAAGTATCAAGTACCATTTTTAAAGTCTTTGGTATGACTTGACCTGGGATTGAACCCAGGTCTCCCGGACCATTGGCGAACACTGTACTCTTTAGGCCAATGAGTATGTATCTCTTAAACAGCAAAAATATCAGCTGTTTATTGTTAAGAAATTTGGTTTGGTGAAATTTGACATTTAAAATTCAAAATAACTTAAATCGGTGAACTTATTTTGAAAAGCAAAGTTATATATAAAATTCTAATCATAAAATCATTGACGTTTATTCGTTCTGAAGTAAAGAAAGGAAAAGAAATGCGTAGACTGAACATAAATTAGCTTGGTTGGATTTTATGCTATATCAACCATTGTAAGTTATTTAATGCCAAATCCTGTCTATACATATTGAATATATTATTTTGAAATACATTTTGTTGATAACATTTTTAAACAAGTCCGAACTCATCTTTTTTGTACACAGGTTAATGGTTTCAAGTATTTCAATCTAATATGAATAATTCTATTTACTATTAATCATTTGCTTGCACATAGTGAAGCGGTTACAAGTATTGCTATTTATCACTAATTATTCTATTCAACATTCATTCATTTCAACACAGTCAAATGGTTCCAAGTATTTTTATGTAATAGTAATAATTCAAGTTTGACACACAGTTAAAAAGTTTTAAGTATTGTTATTTAACACTAATAATCCTCGTGTGTGCACAGTTAAATGGTTCCAAATATTGCTATTTATCACAAACAATTCAATTAGACAGTCATTTGTTTACTGACAGTTAATTGATCAAAGAATCCTATTTTTGACAATTCAATTTAACTTAGGTCATTTGTTGCACACAGTTTAAATGTCAGACAGATAAGACCCTGTCAGGTGCTACAACTCCAAGTCGGAGTGGACTTGGGAGCAATGGTAATGAAGGGCAACTCCGCGTTCCTCAAAGTTCCAGAACTGGAGCCACATCATCAGATGGTTTAGTGTCACATCTGAACACTCTTTGGGGTAGGGCTTTACCCCTCTGCAGAGATGCAAATTCTACTGCTCCAGACGACTGGGTTATTGAACATAATATATATATATATATATATATATATATATATATATATATATATATTTGTGACTATATATATATATAGGTCCTTAGTTTTCTCTTTCTGAAATTTAGTTTTGGGGCAAGTTAATCTATTTTCTTGCGTGAAATCTGTTTGATGTTCTCTATTTCTGTTTAACGAATTGTGTAAACTGAATTTGTGGTTTACGTTTTTACCGATTTAGGCATTCATGTCTCTACCAATGACGAGAACGTTGTGCTTCAGGGTACTACGAACAAGGGAGGATTGCTCATTATAGAAGGCAATGAGGTCCGTTTCTTCACTAACATTGGTAGAGCTGTAGCAGAAGATGATTCTTGCGCTGAGGTTGCCATTAAACGTAGCTCCCATAATCCTCAGTTGTATTTTCTCGATGTTATTTAGTGATTTAAGGCCCGTGGTCCTATAAGCATACATGCAACTCCTATCGCGGCGTTAGCAGAATTTTTCCGGGCAGATGCCGAGACAAACGTCCATCCAATGCCGGTATCGTGGTATTTAATATCTTCGCTATGAATGAATCTGTATTCTTGTATACATATTATGTCTATGTCATGATCTATTCCAGAAGTTGTCAGCTCCGGTATTTGGCCTATTCTATTTAAAGTTCTAAAGTTGAATGTCGCAATTTGTATTATGCTTTTGCATTTTAGTGATTTTTGTTTTCGTTTGAGTTCTGTAGCTGATTTTTGAACACTAGAGCCCCTTTTTTATCCACGTGAAGAGCGATGCGGTTTGGACAAGTGGTTTGAGTGTGAGTCATGGTAATCTTTCAATGGCTGTGTTTTATATAGAAGCCACCCTAATAGATGAGAACTATTTGATCCTGGCTGTTGTCCTGTGGGATTCGTACGCCCAGCATCTGGTGAGGCATGGCGTTGACCCGTCATTAGGTTTGTCCGCCTTTACGTCCACGATGCTGCTTCCCACGACTTTCGAGAAAAAATATTCTCCCCTTCTGTCAGTATTAAGTTTTCATCATCATCATCATATCGTGCTGGCAGCACGGATATCCCTGACCCTCTTTCGCCACTCCTCCCTATCGTTCATCGCCCTAGGCAGGTCTTCAGGACAACAACCTGTATCCTCACATAGCTGCTGAATGTACGTTCGTGCTGGTCGTCCTGCTTTTGCGCGGCCGTGTGTGGGGATCCATAAGAGTACATCTCTTATGAGTTCATCTCTGCTTCTCCAGCAATGTCCTGCATGTCTGGTTCGCCTAACTTGAATAGTTTTCGTGATAGGGGGCAGGTGGCCGTACAGTTGGTGTCTTGTTGGGTGTTGCCGCCAGGACTTGTTGAGGATTGCACGCAGCATTCTTGTGTAATTGCCATCTAGTTTCTTCTCCAGCCGTTTTGTTAGCGTCCATGTAGTGCATCCATATAGCAGTATCGATGTGACCGCTGCCTGGAAGAAACTGCGTTTCATTTTATCGGTTAGGTCTGATTTCCATATAGTCGATAGCCTATTGATAGCTGTCCATGCTTTCGTTAACCTCGTTTCGATGTCCTTTTCGGTTGATTCGACGCTGCTTCCTAGGTACGTGAATTTGTCTACTAGTTTAAGAGGGGTTCCTTCTCGAGTGGAGATGTCCCCCGTTTGGTTATAGCACATATATTCCGTTTTATGTGCATTAACATGGAGGCCTATGCTTGCTGCTGCTCGTTCCAAACTATGCAGAAGTGTTTCGGCTTGGTCAGGTGTATTTGCCAGTATCGCTATGTCATCGGCGTAGTCGGCGTCGGTAATTGTTGTTGCGGGGTATCTTCTGCTTCTTTTCTTCGTCAGTTCGAAGCCATTCTCTTTGATTTTGTCAATCGATGTTCTAAGTACGTAGTCTAGACAAATGATAAAGAGATACGGAGCCAGCGTGTCTCCTTGTAGTACTCCTGCTACTATGTCGAAGTATTCTGTGTCTCCATCTGGTGATCGTACTTTTACTTTAGTGTTTCTATAGAGAATCGTTATTGCCGCTACGGTTTCTTTAGGTATGCCGTACGCTAGTAGGATTTGTTCCATCTTTCCTCTGTGAATGGAGTCGAAAGCCTTGGTAAAGTCGAAAAATATTAATGTCGCTTGTAGGTTCTTTGCCCGTACACCTTCGTAGAAAGGATTTGATTTACTTTGGGCCGCCTTCTTTATTTTATGAGAGTCCGTCAATTCTTCTGTCGTCTGGGGGTTCTAAATCTTTCGTCTTTTATACAGATATACACGTATTTTCGAGCGCTTTTGGGAGGTGGGGAGGGTCATTCATTTATTCCGTTTCCTTTTCTTTTTCTTTTCTTTTTCCTCTAACTATTTCATCATCTAACACGAAATTCCCAAATTATTCTAACCTTACTCGAACTTTGGTTTTCAAACAGTAATCAATTCCAAAAGTATTTGCATCTTTTACCCCTTTTTTCATGGTTCAACTGCGACTTGGAATTACAGTAATAGTCTTTTTGCATTTAAAGCACAGATGATATACAACACATACGCAAATAATACTAAAGCACAGATAGACTACATCTTTACAAATAAAAAATGAAATAATAGAGCATTGAATTGCGAGGCATATTCCTCTTTCGAGTGTGTGTCCTCCGATCACCTATTGCCACGGCAAAGATACGACTGAGCCTACGAAGGAATGCGGCCCGAACAACAAATAATGTACACTATGACTGGTCCCTGCTTAACAACAGGGATATTAGAGATAAATATACGTTAGCACTAAGAAACAAATTCGATGCACTACAGGAAATATCAGAAACACCTACTCCGAATGACGAAAATGAGAACTTCGTCAATGCTAAGAGTGACCTAAGAAGAGTGACCTAAGAAGACCTAAGAAGAGTAACCGCAGAGAACCCAAAATTGAGAAAATACCTAAGTATTTTCTCAATTTTGGGTTCTATGCGGTTACGTAATAGAGCATTGTAGATCTTGGTTGCTATGGATGTAAGGGTTATACCTCGGTAGCTCTTGGCTATTCCTAGGTCACTCTTCTTAGGGAAAGGGAGGATGCATCCCTTTGCCCATCTGTTTATTGTGTTTTGATTATATACGGCATTACAGTGTCGGAGCAGAATGTCATCGAATTCCCTGGTCTTCCATATTTCTAGGGATATTTCATCAAGCCCTGCTGTTTTCCTGTTTTTAATTTTTCTTAGTTCTGAGTCAAGTTCTTCTTGCATAAACTGTCCTAGTTTAATGTCTAGTTGATTTCTAATAATTTTCGTGATTGGTTCATACGTAACTGTCGGAGGTTTTCCGAGTTAATGCTCAAAATGCTGTTTCCACGGGTGTATTCGTTCTTCTTGGCTGGTAGCTTTCAGTTTAGCTTTCTCAGTACTCTTTCTTCTGCTCACTTCATTTACCGTCTGCCATGCTATCCTAGATTGTCTTGTCTATCTTCAACCGAGTCTATAATCTTATTGATCTGATTTTGTATGTATTCTGTTAGTTTTTTTTAGTTAGTTCATTCATTTTGTGCTTTAAGTTTCTGAGCATTGATATTGATTGGATTCCTCCTATTGCATTGAGAAGCGGTTTTTACGTCTGTACGCTTTTTTTGTAACCGTTAATATCTCCCATGTGACTCTAGGTTTAGCTCTTTGTTAAGTTGGTATGCATTCTGCCGCCACTTCTAAGTGAGCATTGACGAAGTTCTCATTTTCGTCATTCGGAGTAGGTGTTTCTGATATCTCCAGTAGTGCATCGAATTTGTTTCTTAGTGAAGAACCAAAATGGCTTTCAGAGAAATCGATCCACGACATCATAAATTTTGACTATCAGTCGAATTCTAGAAGGCGTACGCACAAAAAACAAAACAAAACCTTGAGGCAAAATATTATTCGTCGACTTCTCCAAAGCCTTTGACACCATACACAGAGAGAAGATGGAGCAAATACCTAAAGAAACCGTCGCAGCCATAATGATGCTATATAAAGACACGAAAGTGAAAGTCTGCTTATCGGATGGAGGCATAGACTACTTTGACATTATAGAAAGTGTGCTACAAGGAGACACATTAGCCCCATGCCTGTTTATCATCTGCCTAGACTACGTGCTTAGAACGTCTATAGAGTTAATGAAAGAAAACGGTTTCAAGTTGGCAAAGGAAAGAAGCAGAAGATACCTCGCGCAAACAATAACGAACGCAGAGTACGCCGATGACATAGCACTTCTGGCAAATACACGCGCTCAAGCCGAATCCCTGCTACATAGTCTGGAATGAGCAGCAGGTGGCATAGGCCTCCGTGTCAATGCACAGAAGACGGAATACATGTGCTTTAATCAAAGAGGCGACATCTCCACACAAAAGGGTAGGCCTTTAAAACTAGTGGACAAGTTCACCTACCTAGGAACAGTGTCTCATCAACTGAGAAAGACATCAACACATGACTAGCAAAGGCATGGATAGCTATCGATAGGCAATCAGTCATATAGAAATCAAAATAAAACGCAGTTTTTTCCAAGCAGCGGTCGTGTCGATATTAATATATGGATGCACTACATGGACGCTAACTAAATGTATGGAGAAAAAGCTTGACGGTAATTACAAAAGAATGCTGCAACCTATATTGAACAAGTCCTGGAGGCAACAACCAGCAAAACAGCTGCTCTACCTACCACCCATCACGAAAACTATCCAAGTTAGACGAACTAGACATGCTGGATACTACTGGGGAAGTAAGGACGAACTCATAAGGGATATACTCCAGTGGACCCTTTTACATAGACGCGCAAAGACAGGACGACCAGGTAGAACCTATATAGAATCGCTCTGTACCGATTCAGGATATAGTCTTGAAGACCTGGTAGGAGCGATGGACGATAGAGACGGGTAACGAGAGAGGGTCAGAGAGATCCGTGTTAGCGCGACATGATATATATATATATATATATATATATATATATATATATATATATAGAGAGAGAGAGAGAGAGAGAGAGAGAGAGAGAGACAGTACAACACAAAAATAGACGTAAATAATTTGCATGAAATAATTTTTCTTAAATAGCTTAAAATTAGAAAATAGTAAATTTTAAGAAAAGTTTTCGCCAGTCATAATTATTAGCCAAAAACAAAAACAAAAAAAAAAACAAAACAAAACAAAAGGCAACAAACAAACAAACAAACGAACAAACAAACATAAACAAACAAAAGAAAAAAGAAAACTATCTTTCAATATTTTAAATATCTCACGTTAAGCACTACTTAACTTAGAGATGATTTGACGCCATCCTTCATTGAGGACCATCCATCGCAACAATTCTAATGGCATTCAGCTACTTAATGTCAGAGGCTGAATGTCAGTGAACGAAGCTTAGGCTTCTCAAAGTAAAAGAAATATGAATGTTAAAAAAAACCCCAAAAAACAAAAAACAAAACAAAAAAGCCCCCCAAAACAACAAAATTTCGATTTTATTAATATATATTCCACTCACCATCCTTCTGCTTCACAGTTTTCCCCATCGCTAGTCCGAGTAAGATCAGTAAGAGGGCAAAGTGTTTCAACCTGCGTAAGGGTAAAAAAAAAAAGGAAACTGAAAATTACAACGTAAATCTTTGTGAAATGAAAATTGATAGTTATATTCAATACGGTTTGCACTAATTTCTCACTCTCAGAAATGCCTCTTCATTAATAATTATGATCAGAAAATGTAAATTAATAAAACAATAACAATAACAAACAACAAAGTTTGAAAAAAATATTAGAATTTTTTTACACCAAAAATTTCAAAAATGAAATATAGTTTTTCTGCTTCTATAATTTTGTTTTATATAAGTACTTTCGGAACATATATCATCATTTATATTTTAAACAGTACCTGTTCATATAGACCGATTCATTAATAGCTTAGAAATGTATTTGTGTCTGCCAAGTTTGAATTTAGATCTTCAAAAATTAATGATTAAATATCTAAATACTTGATTATCAACTGGGTTAACAAAAATCTGAATGAATCTTGAGGAAAAACTTGCTGAATTGCAAATGTATCTTAATAACATTAAGAAGAATTTTGACCTCCTCTCTTGAAGCTATTTCTCTCTCTCTCTCTCTCTCTCTCTCTCTCACACACACACATCCATCCATATAAGGTGCTTGTCGGCTTCTTTTCAACCAAACGTCTTGTCTACTGCGCCATGTGTTGAAAAGTACTTCTATGTGAAATCATTTGGAGTTTGCAGGTTCAATCCCAACCACAGGTAAGCATAACAAGAAATACTTACTATAGCTTAACATTTGTACCCAGTCATGGTTAACGGAACTGGAACAATCTAACCTCGAGGATTAAATAAAGGGTTCAGTTAGAGGTTCAGTGTAGGCTTTCGAGTTTGACATGAAACACCTAAAAAAAGGCGAAGGACATATCGACTAAAACGTTGTGAGAATAATCATGAAGATGAAGACAATAGTCTGAATATTCTAACTGGTAAAACAATAGATTCTAATTTCTGTATTGTCTTTTGTAGTGGTAATAAAATTTATACTGATCTGTGCGGGGGACCATACATTGGGGAAAAAAAGCAAAGAATGTTATCCCTCTCATGAAAACCTTTTTGGACTATTTTCAGAGTCGAAATCAAACATAAAATATTTCGGGATCGTTTAGTAAACCTCTCTAATTGCACAAGAATCATCAGGATAATTTCGTCATAGTACCTATTCTTTTGATTCTCTCTTACCATTCGTTTCTATGGGTTATCGCTCTTTGTAAGTGCTCGAGACAGCTCCCATTATCCGCACACTGTTGATGAATGCAAGTTTTTACTTGTTGGACAACACTGATGTGTACATGTGTAACAGTCCTAAAGAGAACACTGCTCATGAGTTCGTCCTTACTTCTCCACTAGTGCCCAGTATATTCTGCTCGTCTTACTTCGGGGGTTTGTGAGATGGGAAGTAAGCGGCCGTGCAGCAGCTATTTTGTATGATGCTACTTATAGGATACGTTCAAAACAGCATGAAGCTTTCTTGCGTAGATCCCGCTTAGCTTTTTCTCCGTGCGTTTCGTTAAAGTCTAAGTGGTGCAGCCATACCGAAGTACTAACACGGCTACAGCTTGGAAGGATTCCCGTTTTATTTTATTAGAGATGTCAGATTTTCATATGACCGATAACTTGTCAATAGCTGTCCATACTTTAAGATTAATACCCACAAATTTTGCATTTTATCCATAGTTAAGAGAACGGTCAGTGAAATCATGTTTTCAATTGAGAAGTGGGGAACCCCCACAGTCTCAAAGAAGTGTTGAGGGCCACGATTTTTGCAACTCTATATGTTGTACTGATAGATCTTTCTGATATAATGTGAGAAAAAATATTGTGAGAAAAATGGAACCCTATTGCTAAAGATAGATTGTAATGTGATAATCATGGTAGGTATATGAAATATTTCTTCCAAGAGTTGAAGCAATTGACTCTTTAATCAATAACTATCTGAAAAAAATCTTTCGAAATACCTATCTCATTAACGAATGTGGCAATATATAACCCGATGATATTAAAACCGAAAGTATCTTCGACGTCCATTACTGGAAGATCCTTAAGGTCCGACTCAGCTAAATGTTGCGTAACTCGCGAGACCCACTTGTGAAAAGCACCCAACCATTTACCATTACCAGACAGAAATGCAATATTAAAATTTCTATAAAAGATTTAGAATCATTCCTTAGGAGAAAAAATAGTTGGGGTTGTGGTAATTAGCTGGGTCAGGATAGACGACCACCAATAGTGTTCAAAGGAGACTAAGAATCAGATGAAATATGGTGTTGAAGAACTTTGCAAGTGTCTTGCAAGATCTCTTGGAAATTCGAAAGAGGATGCATTTCTTTAAAGAAAGAAAAACTGCATGATGTGACATAAAACGAATGGGTCTAAACAAAATAAATTTCCTAATAATGGGAGTATATGAAAACCCTACTGATATTAACCTCAAATCGTGTAAGTCGATAAAAAGAACATGTTGGAAGACTTCAAGACATCTTCACTGGTTGAAAATATTTCTAGAGAAGCTATACGGGAAGACACAATCAGGTATTGGAAATCCTTGCTGAAGTAGGAAAAGGATGTTGCGAAGTTTCTAATGAAATTTAATGTACAACTTAAGTAAAAATACATTTCATAAAAGAAGGAAAAATACCGAGAGTTACATTTACAAAAAGAGACGCGCTTAGCGTAACGGTTATCGTCGTAAGAAATGGAGTCGGTGACATGAGTTTAAATCCTGACGATGTAGTTTGTGTTTTACTTCGTGATAATGCCCTTCGGAAGGACATAGATCTGTGTTCTCCAAAGACGGGTAAAATAGTAGGGCAGACTGATTTCTTTAATATTGGTTTGATAACCAGTCTAGAAGAAGGAAAACTCTGAATTCAAACCAGCTTTACTCTGTTTAAAAATGGACTTTGTATCACATCGTGCCTTTGGCGGAGGGTTTGAGCAAATACATACTTTTACAAAAAAATCATCACTGTTTGATAGTTTCATAGATAGGAGCGCTTCGGTAGATTTGGAATGTCATATTATCTTTAACAGCACAGGTCCTAATTTAATGATTTTGTCTGTTAATTAAAAAGTTGATGTGGTTGAAACAACGATTCCTTCTTTTTTTAAATAATATACTGGGCACATCAAAAAGTACGAACTTCTGCAATAGCAATGTATAAGACATAAGTATATATTTCCTACCGGGCCATTGGCTTTATGAGTAGAGTGTTCGCCAATGGTCCGGGACACTGGAGTTCAATACCTGGTCGAATCATACCAAAGACTCAAAAAATGGTACTTGATGCCGCTTTGCTCAACACTCAGCATTATAAGGTAAGGATCAAGGGTAAAGTGGAGCAATGCAGAGAATGGAGTAGCGTGCTCCTCTACACCTAGGTGTATTAGCTATTGAAAAGGAAGCTTTCGGGTCACTCTCGGCTAAGGTCGCCAACTTTACTTATATATTTCCTATCGAAGTAAAATGTTGCGGTTTTTCCCCAAATTTGACTCCCGCAAACCTAATAAAACTCGGATCGTCAACCACAGAAAAGAAGAAACATATCCTGAGGATCCATAATCAGTCAGAAATTCCAACTGCATGTGTTACATAGCCATATACACGAATATGGCCATGTGCGAAATGGGTGAAATGGACATCGAATGTTCATAACGATTGAACATAGGAATCTCGGAATTCGAAAACACGTAACGACTTCTTGTTCAGGTACGAAACCTTTTTATTAACTTTGAGTTAAAAGGTTTCGACTTAAGGAGAAGAGACACAATCTTCTATGCTGTCTTATTGATGCGGCCCCCGTCTCGTGCGGCCCCCGTCTCGAGCGGCCCCCACAGGGCGCAAGTTCGCCTCGCGTCTGCGAGCTCCAAAAATCGACCGTCTTCGTCCAGTGTCTAATTATTGACTCTTAACTTCCTTCAGATTCTCACACAAACCTCCGCGCGCTTCCAGTGCGTGACGTCACCCGCACCCTGTCACACCGTTTCGTCTCGGACTATTATGACATCTGAGTGACATTTCTATTCGCCCGCGCGCGCCAGCGTTAACACCTGCCTCAATGTTGCGCCTAACTAACCCATGTGCTGAACCGAAAGGTTCTCAGCCTAACTAAACTCAAAGGCATGAACCGAAATCCCTCGGCTATTATATAACACATGAGCCTGGCAATCTCACACTGACTGAACACCAACAAAGACTGATTATATTGGAAATATCACTAAGAATTAATATTTTAACTGCTGAGACAAAACATTTTGACCAGCGATACATGGCAAGTATTCTAGCAACTGTTTCGTAACAGTTACACATGTAAGGACCATAAGTGTGTAAGTTGCTGAGTCAGTCTCCAGTGGTTCATTTTAATCTGTTTAGTGTGGTAGTTATGAACTTGAAGAAAGATCTGAGAAAGACCAGATGAACAGAATACTAGGACAAAATATGCGGTGGTCACATTCAGTTGTAGTGAGTACAAACTATTAGTTTGATGAGAGAATAAGTCATCCACTGCCAACAAATTGAACAGTCAAAACTTTCCCATCATATACGAGTCCAAAAAAATGAATTCTTTGGGAAAAATTACAAAAAGGTTTTATTAAGGTGAAAAATAAATGCGTCACAACATACAGTACATTGATGCTTGTTATGTATAGGACTGCTTAACGGCAGGCCAGCCAGAAGAACCATGTTTTTCACCGAAAGCATCTTCACTGCACTCGGCACAGTTAAGATTGAGTTTGTATCAATGGTAAAAAGTTGCTTGGTCTGAAGAAAGTAATTTTTATCTAAAATCGGGTGAACGGCAGGATTCATGTGCATTCTTCCGAGGAAGCGAAAGCACTAGGATTTAGTGTTGAAAAACAGCAAGCTGGTGGGGTAGTATAATGATTTGGGCAACGTTTTGCTTGGAAAAACTGGGTCCTAGAAGGTAATTTGTACCAAGTTGCTCAACTTCATTGAAGACTAGGTTCACTCATTCACATACGTCTTGCCACACAGCACGAATTGTACATGAATGGTTTCAAGAACGTAAAGACATCACTAATGTTATCTTGGCCACCAGACTCACAGTTCTTAATCCTATTCAGTGTATATTTACCCAAACCCCTCACAATGAGCAGGATGTGACATAAAATTAATTTTCAAGCGGAGTAAAATTACTTTGAATTTAGAGTTTTCCTTCTTGATAGCTTACCTAACCAAGGCTAATGTACCTGGTCTGTCCAATCATTTTACCTATCGCCGAGGTGGGGGCCTAACAGATGGATTCATGCCTTTCTCGAGGGCATTAATACTAAGTGAAACGCAAACAACCTCGTCAAGCATTTGAACTCGGATCGCCGATTCCGTTTCTTACGACGATCTTATTGAGTTGTGATGAATTATATTTCTACTCTTCATTTTATTGATCTAATATTTACATTGAAGAGAGAACCTCCATTTGTTTTGGTTTTAAACAAAAATTTAAGATATATCCTCTTGTACACACTCAAAGTGGCACGTGCACACACTTCCTACACTTACACATCTTTTATGTGTTTATCTAAATATGCGCGTCATAGCGTAATTCTTTTTTTCGCTCTATTCGAGTTTTGAAGAAATCAACTTATGTCCACGAATGTAACTAGGAAAGACTTAAATCTACTTTGTCCCTATGTCACATGTACTGACAAAATATTTCATCAATGACTTACTAAAATGGCTGAATAGAAACCTGACAAACTTATCATCATTATCAAGTCGTGCTGACAGTCTGGATTTCTTGGAATCTCTCTCGCCTTCCGTCCCTATCCGCCATTGCACTTGATAAGTTCTCAAGATGACATCCTGTGTCTGCACACAGCTGATGAATATGTTTTTGCTGGTCGGCTATCACTGGTGTGTACGGGTATGAGTCTATTGAAGAATGTTGCTTATGAGTCCATCCTTCTCCAGCAGTTCCCAGCATATCTTACTCGTCTTACTTGGGTGGTTTGTGAGATGGGGTATAAGTGATCATACAACTGGTGTCTTGTAGGGTGCTCTTTTTCAGGAATTGTTCAAAACGCCACGCAGTATTTTTCTGTAGTTCCCATCTAGCTTTTTTCTCCAAGCGTTTTGTTAAAGTCCAAGTGGCGCAACCATACAATATCACTGACATGGCTACAGCTTGGAAGAAGATGAGTTTTAACTTCTCAGAGGAGAAACAAAGAAAAAGATAAATCTTTTCTATTTGTACTTCACAAGAGACGTAAGTTGTAAATCAGTTATCAGCTTATATCTGCCTCATAGTCAATTAATATGTATCCTACCATTCGTAGCTACTCATTTCTAAAAACCTTTTTACTCTGTATACTTATTTGCAAGTAAGATTACATTTGTATGTAAGGACACACATTTCTACACGGTTGAATGTAAATACGTTTATATCAAGATCCTTTCAGGGTTAAAATACACATATACATTTAATTGCTGTGCACTCATACATGTTGAGATAATACACATGAAACATTTCCTCCATGTGAATTAAGGCAATACCATGGTTTAAAGGGCTGATTGTTTGTAAGTTGGCAATTATCAAAACTTAGAATCAACATCGCTTTTGTGCTCGATGACCATATTGCAAGCTAACTTAAGAAATGGAAAATACCATCTCTGACTCGTGCATTTTAGTCTATTACATCACTGCATATTATATAAAGAGGGGATGTCCACGTGGTGTAATGGTTAAAACGCTGGAGTGCGAAATCGTAGTATGCGAGTTCGAACTCCAGTCGCGCAATTACGTTCACTTTCGGACAAATACCCTTGAGAAATGTATGAACCCTCTTATCCTCCCAGCTATGGGCTAAATAGTACCACCACTGTTCTTCGAGAAAGATGGATTTGGCATTAAATAACCTAAGAAGATTAATATGTCATTAAAGAACAAAACAAATAATCATTGAATAAAACCATTTACTCATATTGCTTTAGATCTGCATTATCTACGGAAACGATAATTTATATGCATTGAAAATGTAATTTAAAAAAAATCTTGTTACTTAACTTCTTTGAAATAATCAGTTTGTATATATATATATATATAATTTTTTTCATTTGTCCAATGAGAGAAAAAAGTTAAATACCTTAAATGAGTAGATCACAAGTGAATTTGCTTTTAGGTTATCTATTTTTCTTCAACACGTATTTCGGACGTTTTAAGTCGTCTTCGGTAAGTAAATGGTTTATTTGAGTGTTCCCTTTGGTTTTTATTGTGGTGACTATATTGATAGGGTTGTGGTTCTTTTTACTTCCAGGAGTTATGTCTGTGAACGTCCATTTCGAGTTAGTGATAAATTTTGGTCTTTGCAGATGTTGTTTCTCTCTCTCTCTCTCTCTCTCTCTCTCTCTCTCTCTCTCTCTTTTTACAAGAGTGTATTCTGTATTTGTGTGTCAGTGTTGGTGTCCACGTGTCTGTGTATATTTTCGTTTTTTCTCCTTTATTACTCTTCTCCTCCAAAATAATCGATGATAGTTGATATGCTATTAAGTTCAACTGACAGCTAATTTAGAATATGACTGGCCTCTAGGACAATAAGATGTTGCATAGTCCTAGTTCTATGCAAGACCCCAAAACACACATCGCTGTAATTAACCATACAACTATTTTCGACATTCAAATGCTCACAGATGGCAGAATCGAGTGATTTTGAATTCCCGGATGTTGTGTGGTTATATTCTATTTAATAGGCCTTCCCTATGCGAACAAAATCCTAAATATTCTCTTAACCTCTTCGGAGATATTTCGTGCTTGACTTTGGGCGGTTTTAATTTTTTTTCCTCCCGCTTTGTCTGGCTATCATTTTTCATCTTCACCTCCCCATTACTTAATCTTATTTTACATTGTTGACTTTTAAACGATTTCCTGAAGCTGTCACTTGACAAATCTCGGATGAAAGGGCCCTTGCGATTCAATAAAATTCTCTACTTTATTTAATTTTTTCTTTTTCTTTCCTTTCATATTGTAAATCTCCTGTAGTTTGCATATGTTGTCTCTAGGTATTTGAATATATATATATATATATATATATATATGGTTAAAATTTAAAGCTAAGACCGCCTCTAAATCGGAGAATATTTACAGTGCTCAATGAACAAAAATGTATAGCAATAGAGCTGTATAAAAATATATTATAACATATCATTAATTATAACAAATGTAAGACAACGGAAAAACTTACGACTCCGAGTTTCACAGCTATGATCGTGACTTAAATTTACTGCTTATATTTACTACTCCTATCTATGAAACTAGTTACATAAACCAGTAAATTATCCATCATTAATGACCATTATATATATACACACACACACACAGAGAGAGAGAGAGAGAGAGAGAGAGAGAGAGAGAGAGAGATCATGCCATTTACATTATAGTCACGTACTTTAAAAAGAGTATAAAAGAGGTTCAATTGAATATATCAGACTTATGGATTACCGGCTTGCCTAACTAAATAGGTTGGTTGGTTGGTTGGCTTTTATGGCATATCAACCTTTGTAGTTTATTTAATGCCAAATATATTTTTAAACATTTAATCAGTTCTATTTCAAACAATTCAATTCAGCACAAGTACACAGTTTAATTGTCAAAAACATTTCTATTTCAAGCTATTCAGTTTATTCAAATAGTTCTAATTCAGCTAATTCAGTTTAGTATAAGTATAGATTTTGTTTATACAATTAAATGTCAAAACAATTCTATGTTAAACAAATCAGTTTAGTATGAGTACAGTTTCAATGTCAAAAACAGTCCCATTTCAAACAATTCAGTTTAGCATAAGCACACAGTTTAAATGTAAGTACAGTTTAATTGTCAAAAACATTTCTATTTCAAGCTATTCAGTTTAGGCAAACAGTTCTAATTCAAACAATTCATTTTAGTATAGGTATGGTGTTAGTTATATTTAACTCATAGATAGGGCCCTATCAGGTACTACCATACCGGGGTAGAGTGGACCCGGGAGCAATGGCAATGAAGGGGTGCTCCGCATTCCCCAAAGCTCTAGCGTCACTGGAAACTCACCCTCAGATTGTTTAGTGTCATATCCTGGACACTCATTGGGGGGTGTCTTACACCTCTGCAGAGATGCAGTCGGTGTATTCTATAGCCCCAGCCGACTAGGCAATACACAGAGTTATTGTCAAAACAGTTTTATTTCAGATAATTCAGTTTAGCATAAGTACACACTTTAGATGTCAAAATAGTTCTATTTCTACCAATTCATTTTAGCATAAATACGCAGTTTTAATGCAAAAACAGTAAACTCAAACCACGGTTTAGTTCTATTTAACCCATAGATAGGACCCATATCAGATGCTACCACTCCGGGCCAGAGTAGGACTGGGAGCGATGGCAATAAAGGGGTACGCATTCCCCAAAGCTCCAGCATTACTGGAAGCTCACCATCAGATCGTTTAGTGTCATATCTTGGACACTGGTTGGTTGGGGGGTCTTACTCCTCTGCAGAGAAGAAATCGGTGTATTCTACTGCTCCAACCGACTGGGCAATAAAAAAAAAATAGGATAAAAAATTATATACATATAAAAATTTCTGATATTCTAAAATAGAGAGCAAATTATGGGATTATTCACGATCATATGGTTAACGACACGGTAAAAATTGGTTAACATGTCTACATTTAGATATTAAATAACTTTTTTCTTTAGCAATGAGCATTGTTTTCCTCCCCCAAACTAGAGGAAAACAGTGCTCATTGTCGGTCTTCGAGTTCTGCTAAAGGTTACTTTTTGTACATAGATTTTGCAAGAGAAGCAGTTATGTTTCTCAAACAGCATCATTCCGACGTAACAGGAAACGTGCACGAAAAGCTCTATGTGTTGCAAATTACATATTCACCAATATCAGAAACGATTCAACAGCAAACGTTCCAAATCATAATCGTGGCAGATTATAGGTGAGAAAATGTTTGATAGAGCCACCATTGAAAAAGCCTTAGTTCATTTCCAACTCACAGGTGACAATTTAAAATGAGGCGGGTATTTCTGTCACTTTCTCAACAAGACGTTAAACCCACTTAAGCATCATCATCATCATCATCATCATCATCATCATGTCGCTGCCAGCACGGATCTTCCTGACCCTCTCTCGCCTCCCGTCTCTAGTGTCCTTCGCTCCCGGTAGGTCTTCAATGTTACATCCGGTATCGGCACAGTGCTGTTGTATAAAAGTTTTAGCTGGTCGTCCTGCTTTTGTTCGTCCATGTGAAGTAGTCCGCAGGAGTATATCCCTTACTGGTGTAGAATTAAGTGTACATATTTATGAAGTACATGTGTGTATGAATCTATGAACGATTCTTTAAAACCAGATTGAGATATATGCCAAAATAGGTATAGGTGTGTGGTATCTTATTAAACGTACAGATAATATAGATTTACCATAGGTTTAAGTTTGCATGTGTGGGTATGCTCACGAGATTATATATATATATATATATATATATATATATATATATATATATATATATATTGAAATGAAGACTGTATACAGCTGAGAAACTTAACATAAAGTGATAGTGTCTAAAGATCTTAGCGAAGTCGAGAGGACTCACTGGCAATTTGAAAGAAAATTATGTAGTAATTTTGATACATTTTGAACTTACCTCAGATGAGACTGACAATCAGATGAAAATAGATACCAAAATAGGTTCTAACTAGTTTCTTCAGTATCATATATATATATATATATATATATATATATATATATATATATATATATATATATATATATTCTTAAGATTGCATGAAACTGGTAGTAATGTGTCAACTATAGAGTGATAAGTGAATCTTGTCTATTCTATGTTCTATCCAGCTCTGCCTGACCGTATTGAAAATTTTCTTTTGATTTTATTTAAATACGTTTTTTCTTTAAAAACGTATTCACTTTAATATCACACACACACACACACACACATATATATATATATATATATATAAATAATGGTCATCAATTAAAGAACACTGGAGATAACATAAATACAAAGAATAGTACCTTTTAAATACACTAGTTTGATAATTATAGTATAGATTTTCAGTCATGTAATTGTTAAAAAATAATATGGTATGTTACTTCCGAATGGCATACAAGAAACTCCATGCTATCAGCACAAGTTGATGATTATATATAAATATATGTATGAGAGAAATAGAAAGAAAGAAGGAGAGAGAGGGAGAGAGAGGGGGAGGGAGAACAAGTGAAAGAGGACAAGGAAAATTGAATATTAATTTCTATCAAAATGAAATCTGAGAAATTCAGTACTTAATTGAATTGCAGACCGCTCTCCATAAAGCAGGTGCATTCAGTCAAGGATCCGTTGGTGAATCTTAAGAAGCAGAACATTATTTGAAGTATCAAAGGGTTATAAAAAAATGGAAACTCTTCAAAATCAGACACCTTAGTTTGTGCAATAAAATAGATTCACCTCGTATACGTCGGTCGAAACAATTTTGAAACCATTTCATCCAACATTGTACTAATAAATAGAAAAGCTTTGAAGTTTACCCGTTCAAGTTTGTTAAAACTGTCTTTGCTGTGCAGAAGTTAGCCTTTGATTGGGGGTTCAGTTCTCCTCTGATACCTCAAAATGCTGAAGATACTAAACTTAGAACTTCTTTTGGTTTCTATTTTCATCTGATTGTCTGTGTTATATATGAGATAGGTTCAAAATATATCAAGATTAGCAACGTAATTTGTTTGGCAGTGTTGCAGTGAGGCGCCTTGACTTTGCTAAGATCTTTAGGCACCATCACTTTATTATAAGTTCCTCAACTGAACACACGTGTTCATTTCAATTTTTTCAATGCGTTGTATTTTCTCATTAAATTTTGCCAATAGAGACTGGGTGAAATTGGTTTTGAAATCTTTGAAATGCTGACGTAGTGCAATAGACTGTGTTGGCGCTTCAAGGAAGAAAGAATATCAGTTGAAAGGGGTGGATACCTAGAGAAGCATTCCACTAGCGGAAATACGTAAACAGTTGAGAAGGTATGTAGTCTGAGGAAAGTGGAGAGCAGATTGACAATCAAACATCTTTGTAATGACGGGGGAATTTGGGTTGGGTCATGTCAAGCTATTCTGACCGAAGATTTTGAGATGAAACCAAATTTGTTCCATGGCTTCTGACATCAGAGCAGGAGTTTCGGATGAATTCGGCGGCTGATTTTCTTCATTAAGCAAAAATCAATGTCTACTTTTTAAAAACCATCATATTAGGTGACGAACCGTTGGCATATAGCTACTGTTATGGAACTAAGACTCAGTCATCTCTATGGAAGTCTCCATGATTACCAAGGCCAAAAGAAAGTCTCGCAAAGCATGACCAAATTGATGCACATGTTTTTTTGACAAAGGTGTTGATTGCCATGAATATGCTCCTGAAGATCAAACCAAACTGCTTTATTTGTAAATCTTGTACAGTCCTCATAATGCTTTGTGTTGCAAACAGCCAGATATGTTATTCATGAGTGAGTAGAACATTCGCCATGACACTGTACACAGCCCACACTGCTTAACTGTCAATCAGTTTTGGTGTAAATACGCGATTTTGCTGTTGTAGGAACCAGTATAAGTAACTACCACCATTTGCAATATCCCTTAAACTCACTATACCCAGACCGACGTTTTTTTTCCTAAACCAGAAATTCATTTCAAGTTTAAGAAATTTGAGGTTGTGGAAGACATTAAAAGAATTACGATTGTACAACTTCACACCATATGAAAAAATGAATTTTTGTAATGTTTCAAATGGTTGAAAACTCGCTAGATTGATAAAGCGACAAATTTGAAGAAAATTAACATTTCCTTCATAATTCATTTTTCTTTGTAAATAAAGCCTCAGTCTTGATACTTTTTGAAAACACCTCAAACAAGTTTAAATGCTAATGCGCATGGGAGTGTAAAAAAGCAAACAAGAAATCAAAGTATAGAGAGGTCGACAGATATGAAAAACGGTGAGAGAGAATAGATGGAAGAAATGGAAAAAATGAAATGGTAAAGAATACAACCGGTGTACCAAAGGAGATAAAGAGAGAAGAAACTGTAGAAACTGTTGACTTATATGCGTACGCATACTATATGGAACATATATATCAGAAGGAATGTAAACTACTATTTTAATGGACTCTCATATATCCTCACTTAAAGAAGGAAAAAAAATTAACAAGAATAAAATATATATATATATGCACATTTTTACTGGAGATACTTATAAGTATTTGCATTAAATACAGAATCAAGTCGTTTATATAAATTTGTGAAAAAAATCTCGCTTCAAAAATTTCTTTTCATTATCCCCACGTTGTTAACTGCGAGAATTTTAAATACATACAGGCACTTGCAATTGATTTAATTACACTGGTCAACAACAAATTTGTTGTCTATGTTTTTTAGCTGATTTAGGACAAATCTGAAGCGCTGAATCCAAAAATCTCATTCGTTTTACTCAATCAGGTCAAGTTTTTGAGCTCTGGCCACATGTCCTTTTTTATGTTTTTGTTCACATGTACGTATGTGTTGAGCATTTTAGAAGAATTTGGTGGGGGTAAAATGCCATGTTGAATAATTGTTTTGATTGGAAATGATTATTTTAATGACAAGAAGTATTCAGGTTCGATAATTCTGGGTGATTATGTCGAAAAGGGATCAGTTTGAAGTCATAAAACCTCGAAATCTTCCAAAGATTGGTGCGGCAAAGCATAAAGTTGGTGGATCAAGAAGGACTGGCTTTTGCGGGAGGAATTGGTGCCTTGCAAAGAAAGGAACGTCATCAATTGCCCTATGGTGGACAGAGACAGAATACTCTTCCCACTGTTGCACCTTAAGATCGGCTTAATCAAGCTATTCACCAAGGCCCTGGACAAGGAAGGTGACTGCTTCACTGACTTGTGCCAGGCTTTTCCAGGATTGACCATGGAGAAGTTGAAAGCTGGCATCTTTGACGGTCCTCAGATCCGGCAGATCATCAGAGATCCAGAGTTCGAAAACTCAATGAACGAAGTGGAACTGGAAGCATGGAAGGCATTTGTTCTGATTGTGAAGAACTTTCTTGGCAACAATAAGGCCAGAAACTACGCAGAACTTGTCAACAACATGCTGACTGTTTTCAGAAACCAGGGCTGCAACATGAGCGTCAAGATGCACTATCTATTTTCACATATGGACTGGTTGCATGAGAACCTGGGTTCAATGAGTAACGAGCAGGGGGAGAGATTACATCAGGACCTGAAAGAGATGGAGACCAGGTATCAGGGTCGCTGGGATGTAGTCGTGATGGCTGACTACTGTTGGAATCGGAAGAGAGACCTCCCTGCCGCTGAGCATTCCAGGAGTTTGAACAATGGTGAAGCAACATGCAATTTACGTGTACTTACCTTTATTAATGCCCACCATTCAGTTTATAGTGATCAATGTTTCTATCAGGTAATCAATATATGTTGTTGGCAAAACATTTTTTCTCTTAAAAACATATTTTCGATGATATGTGTTGACAAAATTCAGCTGATAATGCCACAAAAATGTAATCGAGTTTGTCACAAGATCTGATTTTTTCAAATCAACTTAGCACAAAAACCTGACCTAGTGGAGAGAAACGGATGCCATTTCTTGATTCAGCAGTGCAAAAATACCATAAATCAGTTGTAGAAATCTAGACAACATTCAAAAGTAAAAAATTGTTGCCCAGTGTTATCAACTTCAGATGCTTACAAAAATACGCAGCAGGTACTTTTACAAATAAAAAATCATTTCCATAAATTCATTTGTTTTTGTTACATACAGATGCATAATTACTATTTAAAGATAGATATCGTTATATCACTTTAGTCTCAGGAGACCAAAAATACATCTACAAATCAATATAATTCTATATATCATTGCATTTTTATGTCTGGGAAATCATAGGTAATATATCAGTATTCAACAGTTAATCCCCGTCTTCATTTGCTCTCAGACACTAAAGAAAAAAAGATAAAATGTCAGATGAACCTAGATATGTTTTTTATTTTTCTAATTATACAATGAAAACTGGAGACAAATAAAAATGTTTGTATTAAAAATAACTCTTGTATAGAAAATACAAGTAAACTACTAAATTAAAAAAAACAAACTAGCCTAATATTCGTTTGTTTGTTTAAAACAAGTTGACCTTCCTTTGAATAAACTAAAACATTAAAAAATTATAGATAACTACCTTTGATATTGATGATGATACCAAGGACTATCCGATATGTGCTGATAGGACTCTATTTGACCGGGTTTTGTTTGTGGATAGTCAAGCCTTTTTTTCGCTGGTGGTGTGGTTTTGATGAGGCCAGGATCAGCCGATATTATTATGGATACTGACAATCCTAACTGAATGTTCGTTGGTGATTTAGTGTTGATGATGCAGAAGGTCGGTCTAGTTTTGTTTATTCAATACGCTAGCCCCAATTTTAAGCATTAGGGATGTTTTTAATATTCGGTAGCATTCTTAAAGCTTTGTGCTCTGTCATAGTGTAAACACTGGTGCACGTGTACAGATCACTGTGATGTATATATACTGACCAAAAATTATGCTGTCAATCTTGCAGGGTAAGAAGTCCTGAGAAGAGATCTGGATAGATAGTCCGTCCAAAGGGAATTTGAAAGAGTTCCGTTGGAACTCACAACGGGAAGAGAAATTAAAATATGCGACGAATAAAAACAATAGGTCGTAGGGTGGTGACATGCAAATTCTTCATAAAAAACCTTCAAGACATATACATCAGCGTGCTAAGTGATGTACATTTTTTTTGGGATAGAAAAGGCATGGTCTCCCTGGATTTCCTGGAAACCGACTAACTCATCAACTCTGATTGTTACTTTGCGACTTTGACTAAGCTGAAACCTGAATTTCCAGAGTCAGGTCTGAGAAGATAACCTTTTGTTTCCAACACGATAATGCCATGTCTCATACAAATTTGGAGACTATAGCGATCATACTGAAAATTTTGGCTGGTCTGTCTTACCATACTAACCGCAGATTTCGGATATGGCACCCTCTGGCTTTCATCTACTCAAACCGGTGAAAGATGAAGTAGGCAAATAACATTTTTTGATCATGACCCTCATCATTAAAGTTAAATTAGTGGTTCAGCACCCCAAGTGTAGATCTTTTCGGTCGCATTTGTAAGAAGCTTTTGTAGCTATTGCGCTTATTACGATACCGCTGTGGCTACTAATATTATTTTAGAAATATTCTTAATTTTAAGCTTTATACTCAATTATAACCAACATTAAAGTATCTTCGAAAATATCTTTATTAGGTCTATTGGTTTATTGTCTTCTGTGATCTTTTATATTGTAAAATCAATTCCGTTTTATATTCTATGCTTTCCATGTGCCACTTTCGCGTCATATTCGCAATTCTTCAGAATGTAGTATCGCCAGATGATCTCGAAAATCTGAAGATATTAATTGCAATTATGTGGTTTTAACTTCTGTATTATATATTTCAAAATGAATAGGTCCACTAAGAGATTTGTATTTTTAAAAGAATTCGTTCTTTCATACGTATTTGTTTTTAGCTTTTTACTTTCGTCAGAGAACATATGCGGTACAAGGTCATATAAATGGGGCACCCAATGAGACTCGAACACACTTGTGTAGGTTTGATAGTCCGCTAACAAAAAAAGAAAGAAAAAATTTACATACATACATACATACATACATACGTATATATATATATATGTAAACTTTTTCTTTATATATATATATATATATATATATATACACTGGTTAATGTATATGAGTTAAAGTTAAAAGGCTGACAAAATGCACGGAAAATGTCTTGTATCATATTTTCATTTAAATGAAGAAAAAATCATTTTATAAATTTGGTAAATATTTGCATAAAAATCTGGATGATCAAGTCAAAACATTATTTGAAAACGGAGTTAAAAACCTTAGAAAATTTTAAAAGTTTTTAGTTGAATATAGATAGTTTTATAGAAAAAAATTGAATGCACATGATTTTCAAATAATGGTCGATGGATAAAATGTATAATTTTGATAATACTGATCTTCGTGTTACAAAATACTGTTACTAAAAAGATGAAAATTAAGATTATATTGTATCGTACCTATTCACACGACCTCTACTATTTTACCACTTTTTAAGTATCTACGCAGGTACTTTACAAGCAAGAACCTTCCTAAAAAGATTTAATTGAAGAAATACTTATTAAATTTATTGGTTCTTTGAATGGAAATTTCATCTTGATGGGAAATTGCAAATTTGCTGTCACAGAATACTTCAGTATTATTGCATATTTTGATCGAATAACTGATTTTTTTCGAATTCTTCGATTTCATAGTTTAAATGAATGCGCAGTTTTATGCCGAACAACTTAAAACTGACGAAGGATGGTGGATATCCGAGACACTGACGGACAAAATTTGTGAGTGAATTACTTCTTGGATAATAAAGCCCAAGGAAAAGTTATTGAGTGCATTGCTATTTGCCATTAAAAGAATGAAAGTCTAACTCTGCCAAAAGTCCCACCAATTTGAATATCAGTTTTTATAACTCTCACACCAAATACAGGTACATAGTACAGTATTATGGATAATGAGCCTTTTAAGACTAAAGAATTTACAGAAATGACGCCAATATTGTACACGCATTGGTGAATGTACTTAGACATTATTAAGCATTATCACCTATAAGATAATTTTGCTTGATAAAATGAATATCCGAAAAAATAGTGAATCGTTCCTGACGCCTGCTTCGTCAGACTCCGTTGGTACTCAGTTCCCATGTCGAGTCACACCTGTAAATAACAATTCCTTTGTACTGGAATAAACAGATTAAACAGACTTGCAGCCTATGTTTTGAATCTAATAAGAAAGAGAAATAGTCCCGTCCCCTCCAAACTTGTTTCTCTATATAGTTTTTCTGTATACAGTTACATTCACAAATGTATTGAGTCTGAAATATCAGTTCTGTAGAAACATTTTGACGCTTAAAGTTTAACCTCCAGTCCAAAATGGACAAGTTTTATAAATAGAAACTCACGAAAGAGAAAGAAAATAAAATTGAAAAATATCTCTAAATCGTTCATTTTGGAATATTTAGAACAACAGTATGGCAGCCATCTTCTTGAGAGGACGTTCATAATTATTCCCCACAACTTCCCATGAGAATTCCAGTTTCCGAGAATGCTCCAGACAAATAGCCTTTGCTCATTATTTTACTGCTTAGTGACAGTAAATTTCCTCATGTCTCTGGGACACTTCGAAGTATTCAAGCTGTTTTTAAGTGCTGTGGTCTGGATAATCTTGATTCTTCTGCTAATCTCCTGTTTAGACAATCTTTTTTTTTTTTTTTAGTTTTTAAGAGATCGTTTTAATTAATATCATGTTCCACACCTTCTTCAACTCTCTGGCATGATGCAGTTCTTTGTACAAATTTTCACTTTCATTTATTTTTACTGTATGGTTTACTGTAATGTTAATTAAAACTTGGCCTGGTCTTCTAACAGGTATTTGGTGGTTTATTTGTATCTCAATGTCCCAGAGAATCTTATACGTCACATTTTCTAGGATATATTCTGGTTTATGCATAAAGCTTTTGTCAGTATGGCAAAACTTGAGTTTCTTGCACTATTACCAGTATATCACCTTTTCCGCCTAGTCATGCTTACTCTTGTATTACTTTTGTGCTAGTTTGCTGCATTCGCTTATTATGTAAATAACTGTTTTATACCTGTCACTACATAACCAACATCTGCTTGATACGTCGCGTTTGTCTATGTCATCTCTCCGGTATAAGGCCTTGTGGTACATTATTAATTTCCTTGTTCTGTGGTCCATATGTCTAAGCTACTCTCTTGTCCAGTTTAAGAAAAATCCAGAGTATCTTACAAGTGAGACTGCACAGGTCTATTCTTTTTATTAGATTTCTTTTGCAAAGCTTAGTTTCCAGTAGTCTTTTGGTTCTTCTGAGGTACTCCTTTCTAACAATTTATTTAATTTCCGTTTCCTTAATGTTATTTGCTTTAAATATCCCGTGGTAGTTTTAGTTTTCTTTTTCTCCAAATGCTCAGACACTTTCTTGATTAGGATATTCTATATCTTCCGTTTTTCTCTTTTTCTTTTTTATTATTAGCACGGCATATTTTTCAGTTGAAAATTCCATTCCTATATTTTGACTGTAGATTTTGATTGTATTCATCGTTTATTTTCATTCTTGGCAAGTATCTTAATCTCATTCATATAAATATCTTAATATCATCCATATTTTCCTGCGGCTTGTATTGTTCATCGAATTTTCTTAGAATATAATTCAGTAGCATTATTGCTATAACAAATAGTTGTAGCGATAAAGAGTATATTATTATCTCACTCTTCGTGAGTTTTTCTTACCAGCGTTAGCTGGTGTGCTTTCACTAGCACTGTCTTCTCCCAGTCTTTCCCTTATTAGTTAAAGGTAGTTTAGTGTCCTCTCTTATTAGGCAACTCTGTCGCTTTGATGGTCGTCCTCTTGATCTTCTGTAAGTAAAGCCATTATTATATGAATGTCTGACATATCAAAATTACAATCCTACAAAAACATGGAATTGTCTTTAAATACCACATGAACAAATCACTTCAATCTTTTTAATGATGTCAGTGATTTTATTTGGTACTCAAAAGTTACTCCTTATATCGTTCAATTTGATGTGATTCATATGAGAAATTCCCACAATAGTCCTGGGCAAACACTCTCAAATACATTCATTTTTCGGTTGTCTTCTTCCTTCAAACTACTATTTTTCCAGCATATATAGCTATTGAACTATTAGTGCATTGTAGAGATGAACTTTGAATGCTTTTGAAAGATCTCTTCGTTTTCATAGTTTTCTTTGAGCCTAAAGAAAGGTGAAGAAACTAGAGCTATCATTTTTACTTCAGATGAGCTTCCTGGTGTCATTGATCGCCGAAATGTGAATTCGTTGACTTTTCAACCTTAGCATCATTCAAATTATTCATATCTCCAGAGATTACCTTGCACTTTTGAGTACTTATTTCTATACCCAATTTTGAGTTTAACTTTTCCAGTTTCTCGGTGGACTAGTTTAGCTTTTCCAATATCATAGATATTAGAGCACAGAAGTTTCAAAAATCTATTCAATAATTTTTTAGCTAATAGGAATATATCAACACAATAACATAATAATTTGAAGAAAGGAAGACCCCTATTATGATGCCGTTAGTCTGTGTGTAAATATTAACGTGATCGTAAAAAGGAACCTTATGATAGTTTTTGTAGGATAGTAAATTTAGTATTCGCAGGGGAAAGTTAGAGTGTGTACGTAATTAAATATATCGATATTCTCTTTTACGGGAAGGTTACTGAAAAGACATTACGCGTCTAAGCGATGTTACGATGTCGTTGTAAAGGGTTTTGGGTGGAAATTTTCCATAAATTCTAAAATAAAATTTATGCTATTTTTATTTGGAATATATATTAAAAAATGGGATCAATCATTTTGGAATGTTATTAAATAGGAATCGGGATTTAGGAGATAATAGATATGAGAGTATATAAACCATTATGTATTATGGTTTTACAACATTATGCTCAGGTGTGGCACAATTCGGCAACTCCGGATGCTTTTGCCGAGGTTGTAAAGGTGACAAGCCACACTGGGTTGTAAGATGCCGAGATCATCTAATACTCTCCGAGGGCTACTTGCCGGATTTTCCTCAATGGCTTGGAGCACGATCTTGGAATGCACAGTTTTAAGCTTACCTAACATTGCCTGATCGTTAGGTTCCAGCAACCCGAGCGAAATTTCTTGAATCATGTGATCAACTGCACCTTCATATTTCGCATAACAAATGTTTTTAGTTTCTTCCACGGTGTTATGGTCCAGTTCAAGTTCATAAAGGATAAGTTCCCGAATTAGACTTCCTTGCAAGTTCATCTGTGACGCTTTCAAATTACACACCGATTGAAGCATTACACAACTACTACGATGCTAGCAACTACAGCGGGTACCTAAAATAGCTTGAACTGCTTTGATCACGTGATATATTAGCACATATCAAAATATTGCAAAACTTTTGACTCACCCTAGTATTTTTACTTTTTCGTATGAATATGTAAATTTATTTTCGCCGATAATGATTTCAATTTTTTCTATTCTTTTTCTTTTAGCATTAATAATTTTGTTTATATGATTTTTTAAAATATCTGTAGGGTTTTCCCGAGGCTTTCGAAATTTCTTGCTGTCATCTAAAACAGTTTAAATTCTTTAATGATAAGATAAATATTAGTTTGGTCACCAGTTCTAATAGTAACTTTTTTTTATTAAAGAAGTATTCTTTTGCAGCGCGTGTGGTAAATTCATCATTGGTAAATTCATCGAATAGTAAATTATTCGTTGCTAAATTCAGAATTTAATCAATATTTTTAAGAATCATGCAGGTTTTCTTGTTTTTCTCAGAGGACTTCGTTGTTGCTGTCTATGGACTTCAATGAGATTACGAATCAAGTATTTCCAACAAAGGCTAAAACACGATCACATAACAAAGTGAAATCGGATGAAGTATAAAGAACAATTCATTATCAAACATGGGGAAAATTTCTTGAAGCATACATTCTAGTCCGACTTATTTGAAATAAGAAAATACCCAAATGTCATAAATTAAATTCTCTCTCTCTCTCTCTCTCTCTCTCTCTCTCTCTCTCTCTCTCTCCTTTTGTCAAACGAAATAGGAATATGTAAAATTTCTTGACACATATACATCACAAAAAATATATATAACAACATTTATTGGAATAAAAAAGCATATATAGAAAAATAGAAATAAAAATAAAATACCAATGAATACGTATTGTTTAGTAACAATAAACATACATTGAAGACGCAGAATGAAATGAAATCCGTGTATAAAAGAAGTTTATGAAGTGAATAATCTGTTGGTTACATACGGAAAGTATAAAATAGGGAGTTCGAAAGAGCTAATAAATGGAATATTTCAGATATCAAGGTTGTAGTAGCTGGTGGAAGTGAAAGGAACAGAAAAAGTACGTGGGTTGCTAATCAGGGTGGGTAATTGGGAGTATTTTTTATCGCAGGTAACCACTGCTTGTTTACATATCCCGGCTGAATCTGGATAGAAATCCATAGTTTCTCTTAATAAGAGTCGACAAACATCGTTTTGATTTCGGTTCTATTCTCAACCAAAAACATTGGCAACTTAATTTCTACATTGCTTATCATTTCTATTTACAAGGTTGAGTCATAAGTTTTGCAATATTTTGGTACACATCAGTTAATTATGTGTATATCACGTAATTGAAGCAGTTCAAACCAAGATAGTTTCCCATTGTGGTTAGCAGTATCGTGGTAGATGATGTGCTGACACGTTGTGCATTGCTTCACTCCATGTGTGATTTGAAAAGCACTCAGATAAACGTGCCATGTTGTTTAATTCGGGAAACTTACGCTTTACGAATTCAAACTGAGTCATGACGTCGCGGAAGCAACTAAGAACATTTGTTGTGAAAATGCAGATGATTAGTTTACAGTAACCAGATGGTTCAAGAAATTTTGTTCAGGTTGCAAGAACCTGGCAATCAGGCAAAATCAGTTAGGCATAAAACAATAGATTCCTAGCCATAGATACGAATCCAGCAAATAGGGTTCGGAGAAGTTCAAGTGAACTCAGCATCTTACATTTCAGTGTGTCACCTTCACGATCTAGGCATTCGCGTTTCCAAAATGAGCAAAACGTTTGACTCACTCTTGTGACTATCCTCTCCTCAACTTAACAAATTCTTTTAGTTAACTTTATTTCGTCATTATATCACGCTTAACTTTTAAAATAAAAAATAATAACAAAAAAATTTCATTTTTTAAAATATGAGGAAAAATTTAAAACTATTAAACACAATATATAAAGCAGAATAAAAGTTGATTACAGAGAGAATCTTGATGTGTATGTCTGTGTGCGTATGAGTGTTTAATGAAATGGTGCCTGTCACAGTGTTGATTAGCATATTAATTTCATATACAATTTCTCGTAAGTGTTCTGGGTATGACACTAAACTGCACCCAGCAATGAGGTTCCAGTTATGGAGCTCTGAATAGTATGGAGTCACCCTTCCTTTTCATTACTTCCTGGTCGACTCTAACTCGAAGTGGTAGTACTTGTTAAGATCCGACTATTGATCAAATATATATGTCTGAAGTAATGTCAAAAGTAATTTTGAACAACATAAATAAACTGACGCGTAAAACATTGAATTTGTAACTAAGTATGAAGTATTTGCGTGCTTAAAATGAGTATGAAAATCAATTTTTACGATATATAATCTGAGACTATTACAATTATTAGACTGATTTCGCCATAAAATCAGCCAAGCATATAATTGCTTGCAAATTATTTGTATTCGGTTGGAATATATGAGAGACTATATAACTTCGTAAATGATTTGTATTAAGGATAGTTATTGAAAGCTGAAATGTTTGCAAATAATCATTATTATTAAATTGGAATAGTTTGATTTGGTCTGGTTTAGATTCTTTGTTTAATGGCATATCAACCGTTATGGGTTATTTAATGGTAAAGCCATTCTTGTAAAGGAATAGCAATGATAATATTCATCTCATTGTTACTTGAAACCATGCAATTGCTCACAAAAAAGAAAAAAGACTGACTTCGGCATTAAAAGCCTCAACATGGGTTGAGACAATGTAAAACCAAGTAACTAAGCAACCTATTTTTTGTGAGTTCGATCCTTTGTAGAACTCCACAATTTGGGGCTTGTGCCAAACTTGCCAAAAATAAATTGTTTTTGGGGAGATGAATATAATTACAAGCAAACTGTTTTTTCGAGGTGTTTCAAGAACATCTAAAATCATTATGAATTCCCAAATTTTAGTATATTGGTTATGAGTTGCTACCTCCACTTCTTTTCTCACTTAAATGACCGGTTATTCGGATGCTCAGAGCTATTGGTACATAAGTAGAGTACGCTGCAGTCCTAGTAGTATAAAACATAGATGGGTTTATTGATTTTAATGGTATATCAATCAGTCTAGGGTTATTTCATGCATAGATTTTAGGGAATCGAGTTCATTGTGCGTTCACATTTATATTTTTATATGTAATTGTTTCTTAAGAATATTTTCTTTTCACAGGGTCCTATCAAATACGAATAATTTTAAACAGATCTATTTGTCCTATAGATGGTACCCAAACAGGTACAACCACAACGGGTCATAGAAAATCTAGGAGTAATGTTAATGAAAGGTTACGCTATGCTTCCCCAGATTCTCAGAACTGAAGTCTCACAATCAGATGCAATTTAGTGCAATATCCAGGAAATCCTTTTTTGAGGGTCTTACCTCTATTCCTGTCTGTGTGTTTTAAGCCACACCGTAAAGCGGATAAAATATAGAGTAATGCAATAAAATAACGAGAAAAGGGAAACAGACTTGGCAAAAGGTTTGTTTGAATAATAAAGCTTGGTGGTTGGATCGCAGACCTGGAAGCCAGTCGGTGAAAAATCACAGTTCAAACATATATGTTGCTAGATTTGTTTCATTTCTTGATTCGTTTTACTTGGAGTGTGTCAGTATAAATAGAAATATATATGAGTATGGTTAATCAGTGAATTGGTAAAATGTCACTAGTTACACATTAAGTTTCAGGTTGGATTAACTATATTATATTACTAAGTGACTATGTAGGAGGTTACCTTAAATAGAATAGTCTTTACTTCATGGCTAGAACTTGGCTGAGTCAAAAGACCTGCAATATTTTAATACATGCTAGTTTGTGACACGTATATCACCTGATTGAAGCAGTTTAAGCCGTTGTAGGTACCTGCTGTGATTGTTAGTAGTTAGTGCATTGCTTCACTCCGTGTGTGATTTGAAAAGCACTCAGATAAATGTGCAACGTTGTCTAATTCCAAAATTTATGCTTTACGAATTCGAACTGGGCCATAGTGCTACGGTAGAAACCGAAAAGATTTGTTATGAAAGAGCAGTTGATCACAGTACAGTAACCGGATAGTTCAAGAAATCTCGTTCAGGTTGCAAGAACCTGACTATCTGGTAAGATCAGCTTGACCTAAAACAATAGATTCCGAGACAGTGCTTCAAGCAGTAGAGGTAAATATAGTGAGTAGAACTCGGAGAGTTTCAGGTGAGATTGTTTTTTACAATTCCTGTAATACGTCACCTTCATGATCTGGGTAAAACATCCAGAGCTGTCATGATACCAAAATATTGCAAAACTTTTGACTCACAATAGTTATTCAAAAACAATGAAAAATAGAAAATTTTCATGTTAGTATATCTGTAATTGTTGATTTATTATTAGTAACTGTTTTAAATTATACTTTAAATATAGGTTTATTTACTTATAGGCATTTTATCAGCATAAAAGGATTGCACATGATTTTGAGTGGATATAATGTAGGAGCGAACTCGCGAACCAATAATCTACACAACAGCGCTAAAACGATACAATTTCCTTAACTTAAAAAAGAATTGAGCACACATCTATGATAAACGAACATTAGCTGTCAGGGGTGCACGTATCTGTAGTCTTAAGTTTATATTTGTACATAGACTTACGTATGTGTTTATAAACGTGGTTATTTATTACTTTCTTATCTAACTTTTATCTTTTCAATGGCACCGACAAGAGGTTAATAACATATTGTATACCTACTCTAAGATACATATAAATATGTACGTATCTAAACTTTGATTTCTACATAAGTACGCGAAGAAATCCACACACATATATATATATTCACACAGTTCATTGTAAATTTTTACGCATATTATTGAACAAAGTTGACAATGACTTCATGTACAACGCACATACATTTACTCAAGAATACACACACACACACACACACACACACACACACACACACACACACACACACACACACACACATATAAGTTTAAATAGATAAACTGAATGTATGAATCTGAGTACAAGACACTTGTAAAGCTCCTACGTACGCAAGTGAAATGATAACAGAATAACTTTATATACTTTGTAAAAGGGTCCATAAGTCTTATTAGTATTTCTAGTGTGTGATTTATCACGTGACACGGTCTAGATTTAACGTTTTAATAGATACCTGAAAATTAACTTCACTTTCTTGGGCAATTTTTTCTTATCTTATTTGAGTCGTTGTGTTAAGTTGTCTACGCAATTTCGTATAAATTAACATGAATTTTCTATTATTTCAGTTTAAAACAATAAAAATGCAAATCTTCTTAGTTATGCCAATATGTAGATTCACATAATGAAATTAATAGCAATTTCTAACATTTAAAAATAACTTGCACTCTACAATTAGTGTCAGTATGACTTTTCTTGAATGAGACGTGTGTTCATTTGTGCTACGTGTGTTTATGCTGTGTGTGTGAAATTATTATAAATTACCATCATCATCAAAACGTGCTGATAGCTCGAGATTCCTTAACTCTCTCTCTCTCTCTCTCTCTCTGATCGTCCTTCCCTATCGGTCACCACTCTTATCAAGTCATCTATACGGCATCTAATGTCCGCACACAGTTGATAAATGTAAATTTTTGCTGCTCGGCCAACACTACAGTGTCCAGGTGAAGGAGTCCATATGAATTCATATTTATTTATCGAGTGGTGTCCAGCATGTCTTGCTCGTCTTTCTTGGATGGTTTTTGATATTGGAGGTAAATGGTCGTACAGCTGTCATTTTGTAGAGTTCTGGTTCCAGGATTCGTTCAAAACAGCATGCAGTATTCTTGTTCCTATCTAGATTTTTTCTAAGCGTTTTGTTAAAGTCCAAGTGGTGCAATCATACAAGAGTACTGACATGGCTATGTCTTGGGATAATTTCCGTTTTATTTTATCAGAGAGATCAGATTTCCATATGGTCGTTAATCTGTCAATATATGAATCTTATCTGAAATTATAATCATACATTGATGTACTCTAATTAATATTTTTATTGCATTGACAATGTTTCCACTCTCCTGCTTTTTTTAGGTGGGTGTCGAAGTCAGTTGCCATATGGAAATTTCAAACTAAATTTTTTATACAATCGATGGTGGTAGGTTATTCTCATTCTTCTGTTTATACTTGACATAAACTATTAAGTAGAAAGTACTAAAACGATATATCCTTTTAGTATGGACAACAGAATCAGGATCCCAGTGGATTGAATAATAAAGGATTTGGTTCGAAATTCTCAAAATGTTACTGACAACGACTGGCAGATAAAGAAGACGGAGAGGTACATCGGCCGAAGAAAGATGATTGCACTCGTCTGAGAAGATCAGAATCATCAATTAAAAAATGTGATCATTTTCTTTGTGTTGGTTGTGTGCAAAATAACAAATGTATTCAGTAGTCAATATTTGTTTGAGGCATCATCATCAAGGTTGTCGACTGCATGAATTCTCTTGCCTATCACTATCTGTCCTCATCAGCCATCGTTCTTGGGAAGTCCTCTTGCTGGCACTCAGTGTCTGTGTAGAATTGATGAAGTTTTTGCTAGTCGGCCAACACTGGTGTGTCCATGTGTAAGAGTCCATAAGAGAACGACACGTTCGGTCTTCTTTCTCCAGTAGTACCCAGCAAATACATACATTCATATACATGCACATAAGTCCATTTATAGTTGCACTTTAGTGCCACTATTAATAAACTTCTGATACTTCAAAGAGAGAGTTTGTTAGAGAAGAGTACTAAATTAAAACAGAATTCTTTGCCATTTTGAAGAGACTTTTTATGAGTGATACTTATTTTCATATCTGTAAAATTTCCAATTTTAGAATGAAAATAACTTTTGAAATTTATACTTTAAATTCAAAATAGAAAATTATATTGAAAATAAGAACTCACCATTAGTCAGTAATGTCAGTGAAATATGCTTTTTAAAAGATTGTTTTTTCTCGTTTAAAGTACCAGTAAATACTAACGTTATCAATTGAAAATAAACTGCCCAATTCATCTGGGAAACTTTCAGAATTTTAATTCCAAATTTGTGATCGGATAGCAGAGGCCAACAGAATATAGAAGGTGTTCACCTATGTATATTTTTTTCATTTGATCATAACATGATAATACTTGTATATAAAATTTTCATTTCAGTTTGGTGCTAAATACACGAGATACGAATAATAAAGTGAAAATTTGTTGCTGGTATTAAGTTTGCTACACCATATGTGAAAAAGCCTCAAACTGCAGGAACATTAAACATTCATGCCAAGTAGCAAAATCTCGTATGTATGGCGGACCATACCTGTAGTAATTGACAGAGAACATTGTTGGAAAGTGTGGAGGTTGAAGGAGGCAGGATACATCGGCTCATCTGCCGGTTGCATAATTCAAGCTAGAACAAATTTCATATCCATGTGGTTTTCTTAGTTCATTATATCTGGATTTTAACACAAGAGAATATGTAAACAAATGGGAAAAATATATCTTTATAAAATCCGGATTTTTTTCCAGTTTTCAATAAACAGGTTTTATTATTTGACTGAAACTAACGTGCTCATGATGGAAAGGACTTATAAGATTGCAGTTGACACGAAAAGAAGAGATTACTTTACAGAAGCTGACGGATTTGGCGAATAAAAAATAAATTGCTGTTAGAGTAAGAAAAGCGAAGAGAAATAGATGCTTCTAGTTTCGGATCTGTCTAAGACTTATCAGAGTTTATTCACCCATTTGGCACCCATTAGAAATGCGACAGAAATTTGACGGTGCCAGTTGTTGGTCTGAAGTAGGGCAGTGACTAGATTGTAAGACAAAATCAATAATTTGTTAATTATAAATAAAATCAATAATCTCCATAATTAGTTGAGGTCACGTACACCTTTTCGTGGTTTCCGTTATGGCTTCTTAGGGCAGACCACCGTCTGCATATGCACAATTTGTGGTTGATCACAGGATCAATGAGATTGTGAATTACAACAAAAAGACTTAATAGGTTATTGAACAACAACAACAACAACAATAACAATTCAGCTACACTTTCACTGATCTGTTCATTTTTCTGTTTGTAATTATAATCAAATGAATGTGTGCAAAGATAGAATGCTATAATCTTCATTTGAATTTAAAATCCAATGACTAAATATGGAACAAAGTAGAAAAAAATAAATTAGGGATAGCACCCATCCTTCAGAATAAACTTTTCTTAAACTTGTATGTATTAGTAAAGCAATTATCCTAGTCTGACTAAAATTATTAATAAAATCTATTACTGAACATATTGACTTGGAAATTACAGAAGATACAAGAAAACCGTATGTAGTAAAACTTTTCGCTCCCTATCGTTGATTTTTTCATTTTTTATTTGTATTTATTATCAAGTTCAGGGAAGGAGTAGCGCCCTCCCCTACACATTGGTGTAGTAGCTATCGAAAAGGGAGCCTTCGGGTTACCCTCGACTATGGTCGCCAACTTTACTTTTTTACTCATATGTGTAAAGGCTGAATATGGGATCTTTATTTGAATTTAGAATCTTGCACTCAAAAGTTGAAGAAAGTTGAAGCGGAAAAGAAGAAAATACGCTAGAACTTTCAGCTGCACAATCACTGATCAGTTCATTTTTGTGTTTGTATTCATTATCAAATGAATAAGTGTAAAATTAGAATGCTATAATCTTCATTTGAATTTAGAATCCCTCGGCCAAAAGTTGAAAAGTTGGGGGAGGGAAAGGAAAAATGTGATAAAATATTTTATCTGTTGAATCCATCAGAAGCGAAATACCAGCGCAAAGGATTAATATCAAGCCAAAGAATTTAAGACTAAAGGGCTATGTGGACTTATATTAAGTTAAAGCTTTATTATCTTAAAAATGTAAGTATCCACACTGGAAAATCTTTTTTTGGTGACACGTTCAATTTTCTTCTTCCTTTGAAGAACATCAAGTCACGTCTGTAACAAGAGCACATATAATAATTAACCCCTGGGTCTGGTATTGTAACATTATATATGAAAAATGACAACTCAAAATCCAAATCAACAGGTGACTCAGATGACAGATTTGAGTGTCGGGATCGGCAGACACTCCCTAGAGAATCAACATGAGGGATCTAATCGGCAGCCTGCGAATGTTGGTTGTTGTTATTTCAGTTATTCAAACAAGTAACGACTCAACAGAGAGACACCAACGGAAAAAATCGACTGGAGAAGGCAACAAAAACGTACTTCCCTGTTATTTTAAGAGCAATCCTACATAAAGAAGGTATAGAAAAAGAATGATATAAATTTAGGTAAAATCTGCTCGCTTTAATACAGCAAGCTAAAGACATGATGACCAAGCTATAATGATTTTAAAGAGTGATTGATTTTCTGACTGAGATACTGGAAATATGTGGACAAATAGATAGTAAAAAATGTGAACATAATCTCCCGAGCCGAATCAAAACACTGAATACTGAAAAGCAAGTGCCTCCTAAACAAATCGAAACGCAAAATACTGAAAATCTAAATGCCACAAACTCCAGAGCCACAAAACAAATGTTAACACAGGAAGATAAGATAAATGTTGAGTTAATAAGGAAAATCATTCCAGAAATGAAAACTACATTACCATCCCTCAGAAACCAAGACTGTGAAAAAGTTAAGGTAGAAACCTAAAAAGTAAGCAAATTATTGCCAAATATCCCAACGGGCAACATCACTGAACTAAACGAGCTAATTTATGCAGAAGCGAAACTAGTCTGTGATAAAATCGGCGTTTCCTAAGGAACCCGAACAGAAATACAAAATCTAGATGAGAAATTTGACTAGAAGGCAAGGTAAAGAAACTCTGAAAACAAGTGAAAGTTCTTAGGAAAGATGAGCATGCAAGGATATGTTGGGATAAACAAACCAAAATAAAACAGCAGACACGTCTGAGAGATCAACTTGAAGATATTAGCGAAAGAAGGGAGACTCAAAAGATTCCGGGACAGGGTCAAGCAATTCCAACAAAACAGGACATTTCAAAATAACGACAAAAGAAAATTCTAACAAGTAGAGGGAGAATGCATGAGGATAAACCGACAATCGGATGCAAAGGAAACAAAACAATTTTGGAGTAATTTATGGGAACAGAAGGAACATATCAGAAAAGCCGAATGGATAAATAACATAAAAAATATTACAACGACTCGGAGGAGGCGAACATTCATCTGGAATCGCTCACAACAACCCTCAAGAAAGTACCAAAATGGGAAACGCGAGGCTACGATGAAATACATGAATTTTGATTTTAAAAACCTATGTTCATACATGACAGACTGGCTCTTTAACTGAGTAAATGGCTAGAAGAAGCAAATATATCCAAATGGATGACTAAGAGGAAAACTGCCCTTATCTAGAAAGTCCCTGCAAAAGGAACCATCCCTTGCAAATATCGACCGATAAAGTGACTACTTAAGATGTGGAAATTCCTTATAGCACACATTAGGGAGGAGATCTATTATGCAAAGGTATGCCTTAGATTGTTTTCAGAAAAACAGAAAAAGTTGCCGCAGAAGAATAAGAGGAACAGATAACTCACAATGATTCGCTCAGCACATCCCCAAGGAGAGCAAAGCGAGACGGAAAAATGTAGCAATTGTGTGGACCGACTACAAAAAGGCCCATGATATGGTCCCATAAATCTGGGTTATGGAAAATATACAAATATAAAAAATCTCCGACAAAATTATAAACTTCATCACGGAAGCCATGAAAAACTGGAAAGTGGAATTGACAGCAGGAGTAAAAACTTTAGCAGAGATGAAAATCCAGAGAAGCATTTTTCCAGGAGATGCACATTCACCATTTCTATTTTTAGCAGCAATGATGGCACTCAATAAGATGTTTAGGAAATATACTAGGAGTTCCATATTTACAAAATCACCAGTAATATCAGTCACCTTTTGTACATTGACGACATCAAGCTGGCCAAAAATGAAAAAGAATTGGAGACTGTTACAAAAAATAAGGATATACAGCCAGGATATAGGAATGAAATTTGGTTTTGAAAAATGTGCCAAGTGGAAAAAGACAAATAACGGAAGGAATAGACCTGTCAAATCTGGAAAGAATCAGAACGCTGGGAGAAAAGTAAAATTATAAATATTTGGGTATACTGTAAGTGGACACCATCAAACAAGCAGAGACAAAAGAAAAAATAAGAAAAGAATACCTGAGACGAATGGGAGAGCTTCTCGAAATCAAACCCTACAGCAAGAATCTCATCAAAAGAATAAACACCTGGACAGTCCCTCTTATAAGATACTCGGGACTATTCTTAAAATGGATAAGGAACTAAGACGAATCAACCAGATAAAAATAAATCTGATAAGGATGCATAAGGCCATATTTCTTAAAGATGACATAGACAGATTATATGTGTTAAGAAAAGAAGCTTGAAGAGGACTCGCCATCATTGAAGATTGCTCGGATGGATCAATACATGAACTTGAAGACTACATTAAAAAGAGCATTAAAAAGATTAATTACTACGGTAAATAAGAGCATTGACAATAAAAGGACAAATAGAACAGAAACACTAGGAAACAGAAGTGGGAAGAAAAACAACTGCATGGAGATTTTAAGTGACAAACTGGCGAAATCTCACACAAAAAGACCTGGACATGGCTACAAAAGGGAAACCTCAACAGAGAAACTGAATTTCTTCAAATACCGCCACAAAAAACGTCACAAAGACCAATTATATTTATGCAAAAATTGATTACACAACAGAATAGCAATGTAGGTTATTTGTTGAGAAAACTGGAAGGGTTGGAAATCAGAGGGTGAACCGTGAGTATCCAAACTACAGCATTAAGATTGGCTAGAATACAGAGAAGAGTCCTAGTGAGCTGTGTCACTCAGACTCCAGTGAAAGACCATCAGTTAATGCTGGTGTGAAAAGCTCGCCAGGAGTAATAGTATTAATAATAATGATAATCTCAAAGAACCAGGAATAGAGAATGTGGGAACTGGAGATCCGTAGAATTGAAACCATGTAAACCACAACATAACTGAAATTGGTGAAAGTCCTAGAAAGCTGGGGAGACTTGCTATCACCCGAACTTCAGTGAAAGCCACAAGCTTTCATTGGAGTTTGGGTGATAGTATTAGTGTTGGTGTGAAAACTTGCAAAGAGTATAATAATAATAATAATAATAATAATAATAATAATAATAATCATTATCTACAACTATTTAAACAAAATGAAATAAGAAGCGAAATATCAAAAATAGAGGTTAAAACGCCAAACAAAAAGCAAAGAATAAAGGCCTAACCAATATGAAAACCACAGGAGAAGAAAAATCCTGACATGGTCGATACTAATGGCAAGCATGATCCTGATGTTGACAAAAAACTGACAAATCAATAGTTACCAGCGAAGTCGGCTGAGGCTGTAGAATACACCGACTGCATCTCTGTAGAAGGGTAAGAGTCCCTCAGCGAGTGTCCTGTTTATGACACTAAACAATCTGATGGTGAGGCTTCAACCCTGATCCAAAGGAGATTGTGGAGTACTCCTTCCTTGCTCGCAGGTCCACTCTGACTTTGAGTGGTAGCATCTGATAAGGTCCTATTTATGAGTCAAATAAAACTGTTTGACAATTTAAACTATATGAAAACAAATGACTTTTGTTAAATCGAATTGTTTGAAATAGAATTCTTTGATCATTTAACTGCGTGTAAACTAATGACTGATGTTTAATTAAATTGTTAGTGATACATAACAATACTTGAAACCATTTAATTGCGTGCAAATGAATGAATAGTATTGAATAGAATAATTAGTCTTGGATAGCAATACTTGAAATCACTTCACTGTCTGCAAACAAATTATTAATATTCAATAGAATTATTAGTATTAGGTAGCGATAATTGAAACCATTTAACTGTATAGAAACAATAGGAATACTTGTGTGTAAACAAATAAGTTTCCCCTCATTTAAAAATGAAATTACCTACAAACCATTCACTCACAAATGAAGTATATATAACCATTTAACTGTGCGCAAACAAATGTCTGATGTTAAATTAAATTGTTAGTGTTACATAGTAATACATAAAGCCATTTCACTGATTAAAAAATGATTTATAGTAAATAGAATTATCTGTGTTAGAAATACCTGAAACCATTTATCTATGAGCGAAAAAAAGAATACATAAATAAAATGAATGAAACAAAATTTAAAAAAATGAATGAAAAAGAGCTCTGGCTCATTTAAAAATGTTATCTACAAAATGTGTTTGCAAATTATTTAATATTTAGTATAACCAGAATTTTGCATTAAATAACCAAGTGTCGATATACCATAAAACACAAACAAACAAACCATAAATGGTTACGGGGCTTTGCATCGAAATCAGAAAAAGGTCTTTATCCGAAACCAAACAATCAAAACCAGACAAAAAGATCCAACCAGGTACATATTCTAAGGAATGTGGTAGAGCGATTATGTCGTTTCTATACAAATGCTGAGGAAATATTGATCATTTAATATATGGCTGCTCTGCAACAGCCGCAAAGAAATTGTAAGTACGCATGATAGCCGCATCGTTAGAGACTCCAACGTGATACCCTACCTTACTAAGAAAAATGGTATGAACAAAAACCACAACCAATGGTAGGTAAAGATGTTACTGTGTTCTGGGACTTCGACTATTCGTGTCGACCGCATTATACAAGCCAATAGACCAGATACAATAATAGAATTTTCAAAAAGTATAAATAATGTATCATAAACATAAACATTCCGTCAGATAAAAACATCTAGTAAAATAATTTTATAATCTTTCATAATATGAGGATTTGAAAACAGAAATTGCAAGAATGTGATATTTGAACTCGATCACTATTTCAGTAGAACTAGGAGAACTGGAAATGGTTAAGAAGAAGACTGATCCACTAATTAAGAAAATACTACGGAAAGCATCTCTATATGAAATACTAAAGATCTTACTCTTATATGCATAATAACTTTAAAGTCTTCCTTTAAGTCAGGTAAAAAAAAGTGGTAAAGGATTGTATTAAATAGCAAATCAGGAAAAAGTTTTCAAGAACAAAAGAATTAGAAACCCTAATTCAAACTATTAGAATATTCAGTCAATATATAAGAATGGGATCTGCTATTGAAAAATGTACCATTCTTATAATGAGAAAAAATAAAAAATGTAACAACTAAAGGAATAGAACTGTTTAAACAGAAAAGCTTCAGGGCACTAAGAAAAAAGAAAAAGAAAACAGCAAATACAGGGATGAAAGAAAAAAGTAAAAAAGAAGTACCTCAGAAAAAACAAGAAGACTTCTTGAAACAAAATTTTGCGACAAAAATCTAACCAAAGGAAGGAATATTTGTACAGTCTCCTTTGTGGATACCCAGCGGACCACGGTGTGAAAATCAAAGAAAATGAAAAGGGAGATAAGTACTTAGACTTTGCCAGAGAACTAGAAAAAGCAATGACACATGAAGTGGATGGTGATACCTATTGTAAATGGTATGATTGGAACGACCCTCAAAAGATTGGTAAGAGGGTGGAAGAGTTGGAAATCGGAGGACAAGCGGAGACCATCTGAACTACAGCATTGTTGAGATCGGCCAAAATACTGAGAACAGTCCTAGAGACCTGAGGAAACTTGCTGTCACTCAGACTCTAGTGAAAACCATCAGATAACGCTGGTGTGAAAAACTCGATAATAATCAAATAATTATTGGTTTTATCTAAAATAAGTTTGATTGATTTTATTTCCTGTTTTCTTTTTTCATTAAACTAAGAAATGTCTTGTTAAATTTTCCCCCTTCGATAATCAAAATTTTGAAATTTCTCAATTCCTTCCTCTTATTAAAATATCTCTTAAAAGAGACAATTTGATTTAAACTTAACTCGGTAATTTTCTCCGAGCAGTTAGCTGCCTCATTGTTGGAGGATTCCTTCGCACAAAGTTATTTCACCTGTGCGTCTGAACATCGGTATGGATTTAGTTTTTAATAATTAACCTCATAAATTCATCGCCACTCTGCCTCCTGAATGTCTCATACGTAACACAATGTAATTCTCAGGATCGTCTTTGATTTGATGTCGAAGCAAACTTGTTTTTCTATTGGTTAAAGTATTGGTTTTCATTTTTATTTGAGTTTGAACTTTGGATTAAGTATGTAGACTTAGTTCTCGTCCAGTCTGTTAGTATCAGAAAAAAGCTGAAAAAGTCCTAGCCAAATCGAACAAACTCTCGAGATTTCTAGGATTACCCAAGAGTCGAATATTTTTCAAGAGTCTGATCATATTGCATTTATATTTACATTATAAAAAGTTAAGTTTGTTCCCCTTTTTCTGGCGCCAAGCAATATCGTTTCTGGTGTAATATTGACTGCTTTGAATATTTGCAAGTGATAGGTTTTCATTTCACCAAATAAGGCCATTCAATAAATAAAAGTAATCTGTCTATCTATAACGTAATTCCTTAACCTCTAAGCATAAAATTACCCTTGATGGATTGAAATGCCATTAAAATCAATCTAAAAATCAACCACTGAGTGGAATGCAATATCTTTTTTCTTTTTGAGATGAGACAACAATTTCTCTTTACTTTGACTCGCATGCTTTAAGAGCAATGTTTAATATCTCGAGTCAATTTCCATCTTTTGTCTTTCATTTTCTCAATCGTCATTATCACCATCAAAATGTACTGACGGCACTGTTTCCCTTGATTCTTCCTTTCTCTCTTTCGCCATCCATTCCTTTCGATCATCGCACTTGGTAAATCCTCTATTCCTTTAACTGATGAATGTAAGTTTTTTCCTGGCCAGCTAACACTGGTGTGTCCGTGGAAAACGTCACTAATAAGTTCTCTCTTACTTCTGCCCTGCATGTCTTACTTATCTTACTTGGATGGGTCATGAGATAGGATGTTAGTGGCCGAACAGCAGCTGTTTTTAGGGTGCTGCTTCCAGGATTCGTTCAAATCAGTATGAAACATTTTTGTATAGTTCCTATCTACCTTTTTCTCCTGGCGCCCCACCCAACTTTTTCTTCAGTGTGGTCAGTACCTGACACATTGACGGCTGCCATTTATCAATGGACATAGTTGTAACAAACAATGCGAAATCTGCAAAACGCAGGTGCGTAGAAAGGCCATAAAAATGCTTATATGAACAAAAAAGAGAAAATTTTGAGTTGTTAATAAGCATTTAAATATTTACAAACATAAATTTTCTTATTTGATAATCAATTAATTTCCTAGGATCATATTCATAAAAAATTCTATCTGTAATTCATGGAAGAAAGTCATTAAAGCCAATTTTTTGCCAGAGAATATATAAGATGAAAAATATTAATATTGAACTTGATGCAAAGCCCTCCTCAGATTCTATTGGCTGGCTTAAGTGGAAAATTGGTAAATATTTTACAGAATATTATTAATGCAAATATTTTTTTCCGGAATATTCAAAATAAGAAACAGATTGCACCAGTTATGAACAACGTCGCCAACATGAATATCATCATCATCATCATCATGTCGTGCCGCCAGCACGGATATCCCTGACCTTGTCTCGCCACTTCTCCCTATCGTTCATCGCCTCTGGCAGGTCTTCAGGGCTACATCCCGTATCCTCACATAGCTGCTGGATGTATTTTCGAGCTGGTCGTCCTGCTTTTGCCCGGCCATATATGGGGGTTCATAGGACTTGTTCAATATTGCTCGCAACATTCTTGTGTAATTGTCGTCTAGCTTCTTCTCTAGCCGTTTATTTAGCGTCCAAGTAGTCATCCATACAGCAGTATCGATACGACCGCTGCTTGGAAGAAACTGCGTTTAATTTTATCGGTCAGGTCTGATTTCCATATGATCGATAGCCTGTTGATAGCTGTCCATGCCTTCGTTAGCCGCGTGTCGATGTCCTTTTCTGTTGATGATACGCTGCTTCCTAGGTAGGTGAATTTGTCTACTAGTTTAAGAGGGGTTCCATCTAGTGTGGTGATGTCGCTTGTTTGATTATAACATGATGTCGCTTGTTTGATTATAACGTGATGTCGCTTGTTTGATTATAACACATATATTCCGTTTTGTGTGCATTGACATGGAGGCCAATGCCTGCGTTGGCTCGTTCCAAACTATGCTGTAGTGTTTCGGCTTGGTTGGGTGTATTTGCCAGTATCGCTATGTCATCGGCGTAGTCGGCGTCGGTAATTGTTGTTGCGGGGTGCCTTCTGTTTCTTTTCTTTCTCAGCTCGAAGCCGTTTTCTCTGATTTTATCAATCGATGTTCTAAGCACGTAATTTAGACAGATGATAAAGAGGTATGGGGCTAGTGTGTCTCCTTGTAGTACTCCTGCTACAATGTCGAAGTATTCTGTGTCTCCATCTGGTGAACGTACTTTCACTTTGGTGTTTCTATAGAGAATCGTTATTACTGCTACGGTTTCTTTAGGTAGGTCGTATGTTAGTAGGATTTGTTCCATCTTTCCTCTGTGAATGGAATCGAAGGCCTTGGTAAAGTCGACAAATTGTAATATCGCTTGTAGGTTTTTTGCCCGTACGCCCTCTCGGATTCTACGGATGCAAGAGTCAAAAGAGAGTGTACCTCTAATATATCTTTAATTTGGTTACAAAAGTGTTGCAATTTTATTTTTCATAATATTGATTGGATAAAATTCCATTTATAAAATCATCATATCTTTGGTTTAGCAGAAAATTAACTTTTTATATAAACTATTCGGGGTGTACTTATCTATGGGCACTATTGTAGCATCCTGATGTAAGAAATGCGGCAGAACAAATGAAGAATTTTAATCAATGTTACAACATCATAGTGGTATTAAGTAGTACAACTAATCTTTGCTATATGTGTACGATAGTTGGTTCCTTACAAGATAAAGTTCGGACAAAAGATGGTGCGTATAATACCCTTGCGAGCATGGAAAAAGATATAATAAAGAAAGCAACTGTATTCTTAATGCCCGACTCAAGAGATATGAGGAAGCCATAGCAAAAGCAATTATGTCGGTAGGGCTTGAAATATGCCCACTGTATCATATACCGAAAGGTAATCCTGTCTCCCCACAAAAAATGGTGTCTTGTCTACGACACTAAACTGCATCTGTTGGTGATGTTCCAGTTTTGGAGCTCTTGGGAGTGTGGAGTAGTACCCCTTCATTGCTATTAATCCCAGGTCCGCTCTAACCCAGAGTGGTAGTACTTATTAGGAACCCATCTTTGGATCAATCATATCTGTCTGAAAATTATTAGTGTTCGATAGGAATACTTGAAACAGTATGCAAATGAATTGTTTTATTAAACATAAATATCAGTGTTAGATCGGAATAATTGAATCTGTGCGAAAATTATTTGCATCAAATTTCGGCATTAAATAGTCCATGGAGGTGCCCATGGTGTAATGGTTATCGTCGCAGGATATGGACACGGCGACACGAGTTCAAATCCTGGACCTGACTGATTGCATTTCACGTAGAATATTTGGATTCATACCTTTCCCAAGGGTATTACCCTTGGGAAAGGTATGAATCCAAATATTCTCCCTCCAGCTATGGGTAAATAGTAGGGCAGACTAGGTTCTTTAGCCTTGGTGAGGCAACTAGTTTAGGAGAAGGAAAACTCTGAATTCAAACCAGTTAAACTCTGCTTAAAAATTGACCTAGTGTCATATCCAGCCCGAGCGGAGGGGTTGGGTAAATATGATTAAATAGTCCATAAGGAGTTCATATGCCGTTAAACAAACCAAACCAAGCCAAACCAGAGTTAAAGAAGTGATTGAAAAATCCCGGATGGCGATACATTCATTGAATGAAAAGTGTACTCGTTACCCTTTCTGAAGTTGGGTGCAAAAATAGATTCGGAAGAGAGAAATTTGCATAAATCGGCATATTTGATGGCTGCATTAGATCAGGTAATTAAAGAATTGAACAGTTTTTTTTGTCTGACAAAGAAGGAAACGGGGAAATTAACAAAGAAAACACATGACAACATCTGAACATCAAAGACTGGAACAAGTTGCTGGTATAATTGACAAAATAGATGAACTCTTATCATCAGCGTTGCTGTTTGGATTGAAAAATTTGCTGGGTTTACGCTGCTAGAAAGAAAGAGACCCTCTCTTTCCATTCTGACAGCACACATGAGTAAAGCCGTTGAATATATCAGCTGAAATCCTTTCTTTAAAACGGTAGTCATATCGCTTAATTTGAGAGAGAGAGAGAGAGAGAGAGAGAGAGAGAGATATATATGTGTGTGTGTGTGTGTGTGTGTGTGCATGCACGCACACTTTATTTAATCTACAGGTCCCCGACCGTTGTTATTTACGTAAAAATCTACACAAACACACTTACATATATTCTATTATGCAAAAGAGAAAACAGTTAATTAAAATCAACGATCCATGATTTATTTGTGATGCAAAATGACCTTACATTTCTAAAATGGAATGTATATCGTAGATCATTGCTTTTAATTTTCTCTTTTACACACACACACACGCGCGCGCGCACACACACATATATATATGCGTTACTGTAAGCATTAATCATATGGTTGTATGGTTGAATGTTGAGTATTTCGTAAGCGTAACCCAAAATAGAAAGAAAAGAAAAACACATGGAAAATTTGGTTCGGCTTCTTTGTTTAAATGCATATCAATCTTCGTAGATTATTTCATAGCAAAACCATCCTTGTAGAAGAACAGTAGTGATACTATTTAAACTATAGCTTAGGAGAACAGTGGGTCCATATATTTCTTAAGGGTATTAATCCGAAATTGAACGTAATAGTGCGACTGGAGTTCGAACTCACTTATAAGGATGTCGCAGTATAGCACGTTAGCCATTACGCCACAGAGACTTCCCAGGAACGAGAGGTTACGTTTTTCCAAATGTTCATTAGCGATCTTGAGGGTTTTTTTTGTTTTTTTAGTGAGGGTTTTTGAGTGAAAGCTTTTAGAAACTTCAGTGAAATCACAATGAAGTTAAGAGAAGTTGGGTACAAAAGTTAGATTTTTGAGAGAGAGGGATAGAGAGAGAGGGGAATGCATTTCAATTAATATTGTTAAACTTGGTTTAGTCTGAAGCAAAGAAAAATAGAAGTTGGAAGAATACGTTGAGACAAATTTTCATGTGAAAATATAGTTGCCTTAAAAAAATCAGAATTTTTTTTTTTTTTGTACCCAGGATCGAAAACAGAACTATAGAGGCCGGCTGCTCATTTTACTTTAATAAGTATAAGTTAAACTTAGTCAAATACAAAAGTGGAATTTAAATTTAAAACACTATAGTAGTGATTTGCGAGATTTCTCTGCGTTAAAGTTTACTGAACGACAAGATTAGAACACTCAGTGAGGATCGTACCCAAAATTTTACCATACTTACTCGATGGTGACGCATTCAATCTCAACTGATATTTTTAAATTGTGGATAAAAATATTGTCCAGGGATAAACAAAATTACCCAGTTTTAACTATTTTTCAAGGTTTTGACAACGTATTAAAAAACCCAACTTTTCTTTTTTTTTCCTTTTTCTTAATAACAGATTACTTACAAGCACTTTCATTTTGTAATATGAATGTAATTTAATTAACCTCTGTAGCGTATTGCCTGTAGTTTCCACTCCCACAAATAAACCAATAAACAAACAAGTAAATAAATAAACATAAAAACAAATAAATGAATAAAACTATAAAAGTAGTCGAATAAAGTTATTGAATTTTAAAAATATCATCTAAGAGCATTTTCCTTCGTTTTCCCTTTAGGCTTTTGAAAACTATCATTCGTATTTTCCTGATATTTTTGGTCTGTTCCATTTTTAAGAGTAAAACAACATGTAGTTCTTTCTTGTGTATATATATTGTATGTCCGAGCAAGTGCTTGCCAGCGAGCATGTGTGCGTAACTATCATTATAGCATGTACGGTTTATGTTACGAAAACATTTTCTAAAATATACTAGTTTTATTCAACTTTATTTAATTTAGGATGCTGTTATACGAATAAATAACCTATATAAATTTTTAATGTGATAATTATTAAAACCAACGAAAACATTTTTATATTTGCTGGTGTGACATCTAAAAAAAAAAAGTGAAAATTAAAAAATGTTTGAAAAGTCAGCCGTACAGCTGGAAAAAATTTATACTTTTTAAGTATTTTTTTCCATTTGAAGAAAACTTATTTTTGGAAATATCATGTTTGTAATTCAACATAGAAAACAAGTCAAGGTAATAAAAATAATTATAACAAATAAACAATCAAAAACGGGTCCCCAAAACTGTTAATTGCCACCCGACTAAAGGCAGAATTCTGCCCCACAAACTAAACCACCTGATGAAGATTTGAAGTTGTAAAGTTTAACGTCACTTTCAGGCTGTGAGTATCTATGTTCTTAAACCTGTTAACTGTTCAAACTTTACGATTGTAACTGTTGAATTGAAGATTTTTTTTTACTGGAAGATGAATGAATTAACTCCGAGCTGCCCAGAAAAGTTCAAAGTTTCGAAATAAAACTGAAGCATCGTTTATTTTAAATCCTTATACACCAAGTTTCTGGATGGGACACCGGCAAAACATGTATCTTACTGAGCAATAATAATAAAAAAACAAAATGAAAAAGGAGTAATTTTATAATGATAATGACAATAAACATCTTTTATCTGTTTAATTCGATCATATACAGATAAAAAGGGTAAAATACGCATTATCTTAAAACAACATTATTTCAGTATAAGTCATATAAAATAATGATCAAAATCCAGATCAATTTTTTGTACGATACAATAAGAACATGAATGAAATAAAATTTGGAGTTTTGTATAAAACAAGAACAAGACCAAGAACAATAATGATAATAACAACAATAACAACAACAACAATAATAATAATAATGATAATAATAATAATGATAAACAACTTACATCGTAGAATAAGTTGCACTCTTGGTGTGTGTGTGTGTGTGCATGTACGTATGATGTTAATTTTTGTTTTGAGTTTTTTTTTGTTTGTTTTTTTCCTTCTTAAATATGAGTCAAGCGTGTGTTTCGCTCGGAGGACTGATTTTTCTCTTGTCAGTAGTTGCGCTTCTGGTAATATACACACAACTCCCACCAAGTCTACGGCTTGCCGGCTGCCAGGTGGAAGAGAACCCCAGGTAAGGGATAAAAAAGTCTTCCTCCACTACCGCCAACCTAAACCCGTAACAGCAAGGTTGACGCCAATCCTAGCGCCACGCCGCGCCGTGCCGCGCCGTGCCCGCCCAACTTCTAACCATCCTCCCCTTTTCCCTTGCCTCTTTCTCCCACCCTCCCCTTCGTCTACCTTCCCTCTTCTCTCAATTGCTCTACAAACGGCAGTCGTAGTATAAATTAAGATAGTAGTAGCAGTCGTAGTAATAGTGCTAATCAGAATTGTAGCGTTATCTTATTAGTTATAATAGTAGTGGTCAACCATAAGACTGATAGTAAACACTAAACAGTTTTTCGAGCGACATTAGCTATTCCATATAAGTGGATTTATACAGTACGAAACTTAGTAAATATTTATAGTAACGGTAGTGGTTGTAGAAGTAGCCTTAACAGTACCGGTACCAGTCGTATTGTGGTAATCATTACTATTGGTACTTTGTTTTGTTTACTTTTAAAATTTTTCTTAAGTTTTGCTCTAATTCGAAGCATAAAATACGTCTTCGTAAAATAATCTTCGGTTCGATTTTTATAATGATGGTGATGATCATTAACATGATCATCATTATTGTTTATTTTAACTGAACTTTCGACATCACTTTCCACAAGAACATTTACAATTCTTAACTCTGATAGTTTCTGTTTTCATCTTATATCAATCTTCAAAGGAATTTCGGAGTCATTTCTAATGTTCAAGTGACAACAAGCACGATTATTACTTTCATTTTCGATAGCTTCTGGATCACATGGGCAAAGTCCGAGACTTTTGCAATTATTTGGGCTATTCTGTAATCTAGCGACAAATTAACAATTAAATTTTTGTTGATTACGATTATTTAATCTTTAATTTTAGGCGGTATGGTCACCATGTATTAAAACCCTCAATCATTATTATCATTATCATTATTATTATTATTATTTACTCCTTGACAATTTTTTACATCAGCTAACGCTGATGGTCTTTTACTGAAGTTTGAATGACAGCAAATCTCCTCTAGTTTACAGGACTCTTCTCAGTATTCTAGCTGATCTCAATAATGCGATAGTTTGGATTGTATCCAGTCGTCCTCTTATCTCTAAGTCCTCAATCCCTTTATTATTCCTTTGGTGACTGTACCAAGAGCACCAATTACAATTAGTATAAACGTCACTTCCACGTTCCACAGTTTCTTCAATTCCCTTTCAAGGTCGAGGTATTTATCCTTCTTTTTCCTTTCTTTCAATTTTACTCAGTGGTCAGCCGGAACAGCAAATCCACAATTTTACAAGTTCTCTTTTTTTTGTTGATTATTATAAGACTTGTTCGTCTGGCTGAGATTAAGTGATAGGTTTGTATATCAAAATCCCAGAGGAGTTTTTGTGTATCATTCTCCAGGACAGATGTTGGGTTGTGCATATACCATTTGTTCGTATAGTCAGATTTAAATTTCTTGAACAATTCCCAGTGGATCACTTTGCCCACCCAGTCGTGTCTACTCTTTCAGTGCTAATTTGCTGTATTCGCTTATTATGTGATTGATAGTTTCGTCTCTATCACCACATAATCTTCATTTGCTGTTTTGTTGTATCTTATCTATTCTTGCTTTGATATGACTGGTTTTTATAGCGTTGTTTTGTGCTGCTATCAGAAGAGATTCAATTTCTCTCTTAAGATTTCTTTTTCTTAGCCTCGTCCAGGTTTACTCGTGTGAGATGTTGTTTATCAGTCGCTTAAAACGTCCATAGAGTTGTTTTTCATCCGATTTTTATTTTCTGGTTATTGTCGTTCTGTTGGTCCTCATGTTGTGAGTATCATTTCTAGTGGCTGTAACCAGTCTTCCTTCACGCTTTTGCATGTAATCTTCAAGTCATCGTATCGATGTGTCAACACTGTCTTCAGTGCTAAGTCCTCTTCCTCATTATTTTCTTGACACATAATCTGTCAACGTCATCACTGGGATGTAATGCCTTATGCATGGTCATTAGTTTTCTTGTTCGCTGGTCCATTTGTTTAAATTCTTCTCTGGTTCACTTCAAGAATGGTCCCGAATATCTTACACGGGGAACAGATCTGGTATTTATTCCATTGATAAGGTTTCTGTTACATAGTTTTGTTTCGAGTAACTTTCTAGTTCTCCTGAAATATTCTTTCTTAATTTTTTCTTTCATCCACTCTTGTTTCATGGTATGAGCTTTCAATATCCCCAAGTATTTCTAGGTTTACTTTTCTTCGAGCGTTCTAATTTTGTCTTGGTAGTTCTATTCCATCCGTCAGGTGTCGTTTGCCGCTTTTCATTACTAGCTTGGCACATTTTTTTATACCAAATTCCATTCCTATGTCCTGACTGTATATCCTGATTGCGTGTATAAGAGTTTCCGATTCTTTTTCATTTTTGGTAAACAGTTTGATATCGTCCATGTACATTAGGGGATTTATATTTTCCTGCGATTTAGTAAGTTTGTATCGGGCTGTGCATTCCCTGAGTATGTGGTTAAGTGGCATCATGACAATTATAAATTGTAACGGTGATAGTGCATCTCCTTGGAATATACCCCTTTGGAATTTTGCTTCAGCTAAGCTTTTCCATCCTTCTGTCAATTCCACTCTCCAGGTTTTCATGGTTTTCTCAATTAAGTTTACGACTTTAGATTCTTCTTCTTCTTCTTCTTCTTCTTCTTCTTCTTCTTCTTCTTCTTCTTCTTCTTCTTCTTCTTCTTCTTCTTCTTCTTCTTTCAAGACAATAGTAGTAGAAGTAATGCCAGAAATATTTGCCGAATTTCTCCAACTCTTGTGATATTAGTTGCAATAGCTGCAAGTAGTTATTGGATAGCAAGAATAATTGAATTTGAAATTAAGAATGGATCAATTTCAATATTTTAATTTTCTGCAATGATAATATTACGTCAGTAACATTGTAGGAAAAACATTGACACCAATTATAGTTGGTGCTCTTGGAATGGTTCCTAATGTTTTGGAAAAGAAGCTGGAGGAATTGGAAATCAAAGAAAGAATCGAGACTATACAGACCACTGCATTTTAAGATCAGCTTGAATACTCAGAAAAATTCAGGGGACCTGAGGAAACTTACTTTCACTTAGAGTCTAATGAAAAATCACCAGTTAAAACCAGTTTGAAGAACTCACAAGGAGTGTAATAATAATAATAGTAATAGAGAAAATTATGCCAGTATCTCAGTCGAACTAGAAAGCTACTCGAGACAAAACTATATAGCAGAAACCTTATAAAAATGATAAATACCTGGGATTTTGACATACAAACCGATCACTTAATCTCAGCCAGACGACCAAACCTTATAATAATCAACAAAAAGAAAGAAAAGTACTTGCAGGATTGTGGACTTTGCTGTCCCGGCTGACCATAGTGAAAGAAAATGAAAAGAAGGATAAGTACGAGGTGCATAAGATACGTTTCCAGACTTTTTTCGTATGGGCACTTTTATTGATAGTACACACATGAAACTCTAGTCCCCTTCGAAGTAATCTTCTCCGGCTGCGATGCACTTGTACCGTTCCAACAACTTCTGGAAGGCCCAATGGAAGTCCTCTTGTGTGAGCGTGTCAATGACCTTCGTCACAACCTCTTTCATCACCTTAATTATCACATAACGACAGCCTCTGAGCTTAGGGAATAACCAAAATTCACAGGGAGCAAGGTTTGGACTATAGGGAGGCTGAGGAACTGTCTTGATGCTCATTTTGGTCAAATAGTCTATGACAAGGATGGAGTTGTGGACTGGTGTATTGTCCAGGTGGAAATGCCACTGACCCGATTTGAAGAGTGCTGGCCTCTTCCGACGGAATCTCTTGCTGAACTCCCTTAAAACCTCAACATAGTAACCCTAAGCCTAACCATAAACCTTTGGCCAATCAACTCTGCTGTTTTGACTTCCTTACTTTTCCCACACCTCTCATCATCCCTCACAGATTCCCTGCCTTCCTTGAATCTCTTATGCCACTCAAAAACTGATGCTCGACTCATGCAAGATGGTCGAAAAGCAGTCTGAAGCATTCCATACGTTTCTGTGGCATTTTTTCCAAGTTTAAAACATAATTTTATTGCATATCGTTCTTCTAAAGTATCTGATTACATTTTTGAAATTCACCAGCTGTGACAATCAGGCTTTAGTAGGGTGTATTCCAATTGCTGCAGTAGCTGTTCATATGAAGCTGAAATCATAAAAGTTTGTCAGTCATCTCATAAGATGTATAGCAATAACATAGTGAATGTTCAAGAGTCTACGACAATTTTAAATTCACATACGAAAAAAGTCTGGAAACTTATCGTATGCACCTCGTAACTGGATCTTGCCAATGAATTAGAAATCTGTGGAACATGAAAGTGTCTATTATACTTGTTGTAATTGGTGCTCTTCGTACAGTCATTGAAGGATCAGTAAAGGGGCTGGAGGACTTGGAGATAAGAGGACGAATGGAGACGATCCAAACTACTGCATTATTGAGATCCGCCAGAATACTGAAAAGAGTCATGTAGACTTGAGGAGACTTGCTGTCGCTTAAACTCCAATGAAAGACCATCAGCTAACGCTGATGTGTAAAACTCTCAATGGATAAATAATAAAATATTGTCTCAGAAGAACGATGATACTTCTCGAAACTAAACTATATAGCAGAAATCTCAGCAGAGGGTAAACGCCTGGGATATCCTTCTTGAAGTGGACGCAGGAGGAACTTAAACAAATTGACTAGAGAACAAGAAAACTCGACGATGCATAAGGCCTTGCATCCCAGAAATGGCGTAGCAAGAAAAAGAGGAGAAAGATGACTTACCAACATTCAAGATGGTGTCGATGCATCGATACAAAAACTCGAAAATTACATTAAAAATGCAGATGAAGACCGATTACATCGACTAAAAACAATGCAGACATTACAAACATCAACTGGATAAAAATAACTAGAAAACAAAAATGAAAAGAAAAACAACTGTATGAACATTTCAAGAGATAAACAAGAGAAATCTCACATGAGAAAACTGAGACATGGATAAGAAAAGGAAGCCTTAAGAGAGAAACTGAATCTCTTCTGACAGCAGCACAGAACAACGCCATAAAGACTATGTCAAAGCAAAAATAGACAAGACACAACAAAACAGCAGATGTAGGTTATGTGATGCTAGAGATGAAACTATCAATCACATAATAAGCAAATACGGTAAGTTATCGCAAAAATAGTATAAGACACGATTGGTTGGGGAAGGTGTTCTACTGGGAATTATGCAAGAAGTTTAGATCTAACCATACGAACAAATGGTACATGCACGACCTTGAACCCGTCCTGGAAAATGAAACATACAAACTTCTTTAGAATTTTGAGATAGAAACAGATCACCTTGTGATAGTCACTAACAAAAATTGAACCTGCTGAATAGTGGACTTTGCCGTTTCGGTTGACCACAGAGTAAAACTGCAAAAAGGCGAAAAGATAGATATGTACCTAGACATTGCTAGAGAACTGAAAAAAAAAAACATGGGACATGGAAATGACGGTAATACTAGTTCTAATTGGTGTACTCGGTACAGTCACCAAAAGATTGGTAAAGGGACGGGAGGACTTGGAAATAAGAAGAGCGGAGCCCATCCAAACTACTGCATTATTAAGATCGGCCAGCATACTGAGAAGAGTCCTGTAGACTTGAGGAAACTTGCTGGCACTCAAACTCCGGTAAGAAACTATCAATGAACGCAGGTGTGAAAAACTCTCAAAAGAGTATAATAATGATAATAATAATATTAACAGACACAATAACGCTCTAAGGATCAACTATGTTAAAGCGAAAATAGATAAGACACAATAGAATAGTAAGTGGAAGTTATGTGATGATAAAGACGAAACAATTAATCAATGCAGCAAACTAGCACAAAAAAGAGTACAAGACTAAATATGACTGGGTCGGGATAGGGATCCACTAGGAATTGTGCAAGAAATTGAAATTTGACCCAACTACCAATTGGTAAATGCACAAACCAGAATCTATCATGGAAAATGAGATGCACAAAATTCTCTGGGATTTTGAGATATAAACAAATCACCTAATCCCGGCTAGAAGACTAGACCATGATGGTTTACAAAAAAAAAAAAAAAAAAAGTAAATAAATAAATAAAATAAAATAAAGAAACTAGAGAACCGATTGAATAGTGGACTTTGCTGTCCTGCCGGACCACAGAGTGAAAATCAAAGAAAATGAAAAGGGAGATAAGTACATAGACCTAGCCAGAAAACAAAGCAAAAAAAAAAAAAAGAAGCTATGAAACATGATGATGACGTGATACCAAAGGGTTCGTAAGGGAGTGGAATAGTTGGAAATCGGAGGACGAGCGGGGACTATACGAACTACAAAATTGTTTAAATCGTCGAGAATACTGAGAAGAGTCCTAGAGTCCTAGCGGCCCGAGGAGACTCCAGCAAAATACATCAGCTAACGCTGGTGTGAAAAACTCACAAGGAGTAATAGAATAATAATAATAATGATAATAATAATAATAATAAATGTGATCCACCGGGAGTTAAAAATTTTTTAGATTTGACCAGACGAACAAGTGGTATATGCATAACATAGAACACGTCATCGAGAATGAGACTCATAAATTTCCCTGGAATTTAGAGATACAAACGGACCACCTAATCTCGGCCAGATGACTACAGCTAGTCATAGTCAACAAGAAAAAACATAACCTGCAAATAGTGGACTTTGCTGTCCCGGAAGACAACACAGTGAAATAAAAGAAAGCAAAAAGAGAGATAAGTACCTAGACCTTGCTAGAGAACTAAAAATCTATGGAACACGAAGATGACGGTGATACTAATCCCTAAATGATTGGTAAAGGGACTAAAAGACTTGGAAATAAGAGAACAAGTAGAGACAATCCAGACTACAGCATTATTAAGATCGGCCAGAATACTGAGAAGAGTCCTGGAAACTTGAAGAGATTTGCTGTTATTCAAACTCCTGTGAGAAACCATTAGCTAATGTTGGTGTGAAAAACTCTCAAAGGAGTGGATGATAAAACTAGTAATAATTATAATCTCCTACGTACTTAGAACATCGATTGACAAAATCAAAGAGAATGGTTTCGAACTGACGAAGAAAAGAAGCAGAAGATACCCCGCAACAACAATTACCGACGCCGACTACGCCGATGACATAGCGATACTGGCAAATACACCTGACCAAGCCGAAACACTTCTGCATAGTTTGGAACGAGCAGCAGCAAGCATAGGCCTCTATGTTAATGCGCACAAAACGGAATATATGTGCTATAACCAAACGGGGGACATCTCCACTCTAGAAGGAACCCCACTTAAACTAGTAGACAAATTCACGTACCTAGGAAGCAGCGTCGAATCAACCGAAAAGGACATCGAAACGAGGTTAACGAAAGCATGGACAGCTATCAATAGGCTATCGATTATATGGAAATCAGACCTAACCGATAAAATGAAACGCAGCGGTCACATCGATACTGCTATATGGATGCACTACATGGACGCCAACAAAACGGCTGGAGAAGAAACTAGATGGCAATTACACAAGAATGCTGCGTGCAATCCTGAACAAGTCCTGGCAGCAACACCCCACAAGACACCAACTGTACGGCCACCTGCCCCCTATCACGAAAACTATTCAAGTTAGACGAACCAGACATGCAGGACACTGCTGGAGAAGCAGAGATGAACTCATAAGAGATGTACTCTTATGGATCCCCACACATGGCCGCGCAAAAGTAGGACGACCAGCTCGAACGTACATTCAGCAGCTATGTGAGGATACAGGATGTTGTCCTGAAGACCTACCTAGGGCGATGAACGATAGGGAGGAGTGGCGAGAGAGGGTCAGGGATATCCGTGCTGCCAGCACGATGTGATGATGATTAATATAAACCGGCTCATTAGTCTAGTGGGTAGAGTATTCGCCAATGGTCCGGGAGACCTGGGTTCAGTCTCAGGTCGCGTCATACCTAGGGCTTTAAAAAATGGTACTTGATATGTCCTTGCTTAACACTCAGCAATATTAGTTACGTATCAAGGGTAAAGTGGAGCAATCTAGGGAAAGGAATAGCATCCTCCCCTACATTTCGGTGTAGTATCTGTTGAAAAAGGAGTCTTCTGGTCGCCCTCGACTACGACTATCCAAACAACAGCATTGTCATTCAGACTCCAGTGAAAAACCATCAACTAACGCTGGCGAGAAAAACTTACAAGGAGTTATATAATGATAATAATGTAACTTTTTATGTGTCTCAACAATCTGAATATACTGTTTTAAAAGATATAAATTGTTAAAGTTATAAACAAGTCTTTAAACGAATTTTTTGTATCAGCAGCAGATACATCATAATAATAGTAAGTTTAGCTATCAATTAAGAGATTACAACATTAAAAAAAACTCTAAATCTGTTGCTCTCATCTCCATCATATCGCTGTGCCTGAAGTTTAATGATAATTTTGCAAATATGGTGGATATATCAAGCTTAAGACTGCTCATACCGTTTGCTATCACTTCATCGAGTAGATATCAAACTGCTTACGAAATATTAAGGTTATTTTTCTTAACAAAGAAGTAAAAGTTATGTGCAAATGTATCGTGGAAAATGACGGCCAAGTAAATGAATTGCATCTTTTCTGATGATATTGATAGGTTAGGAAATTATAATAAAGTAACGTTTATTATTTATGCAATTGACGATTTTTCTTTTGTGCATTATGTTGATTTTGTTATGAGAAGATCAAGAATTGTAGATACTGAATAGAGAATAAGAGAATAATTTCATAAGAATCATTGCAGTTTGTAACCAAACAAAAGATGAAAAGGAAAAATGAAAACAAAACAAAACAAAACAAATTATTAAAAATATCATTGATCTACAACGATTTTAGTATTCTTATGATGATGTGCTTATTGCTCTATGTGTGTGCATTATTTAAACAATTAATTTATCCAGCGAGTGTGTGTGTGTGTGTGTGTGTGTATTGTATATATGGCAGTAACTGTGCGTGTTCTGCAACAAAACTTTTTCGAGATAGTTTTTGTCTGTGACTTATTAGCTGTAATAATTATTTGTTTTACCAGAACTCGTTAGTACTTTTTGAGTAATATTATAATGCAAGACCCTCCGGTATAAAATATACCTTGAATTTTACTATTTAGATGTCATTGAGAAAACGTGTATCAGTTGCTTAACTTAAAATATTTTTTTCAATTTTCGTTAGAGAACGTCTATAGATTCTAGCCTTCGTGCATCGTCTTGTATTCATATCAGATAATATTGTGTGAAAGTATCCAATAACTTTTTCCCATATTTACAGATGTTCATAGACAAATTTAATTTCAGATCGTCCACTCAACTCATGCCTTGATTTCTTTATTTGTTTAAGGTAAACCAGGAGTGTAAAACAAGCAAGAACAATGCTTAAATACACTACATATGTACATACAATCAGGTGCATACTTATACGTGTGTGGGTGACAATGTGAGTGTATATAAACATTCTTTTGATGACAGTATCTTGACGAATATCTATCGACTTTTGAATGCTTTGAAAACATTTCAAGTATTCATTTATTTTTCTTATTTTAGATTACATAAAATCTAAATGGGCTTAAGTTGCTTTAGAAATCAAATTATCAATAATACATAAAAATAAAAGAAAATTAGGATAATTTCGCAAATATTTGTGGTCGTTGGCTAATATATTTCTACCAACAGAAAATCAAACACTCAGTTTACTGGATCTGGATCTGCATCATCATCATCATTGACGTTGTTTATTGTCTTGTGTGTGTGTGTGTGTGTGTGTGTGTGTGTGTGTGTGTATTTGTTTGTGTGTGTGTGTGTGTGTTTGTGTACGTGTGTGTGTTTCATTATCTCTTATGAAGTGGAATAGCAAAAAAGCTATGTGCACATACTAAAAAAATGATGACGATAAAATGTTTTTATAAATTGAATCTAACGGATTAAATGCTAGTACGTGTGCGTGCACGTGTGTGTGTATGTATGTGTGCATGAGTATGTATGTATGTGTGTGTGTGTGTGTGAGAGAGAGAGAGAGAGAGAGAGAAAGAAAGAGAGAGAGAGAGAGAGAAGGAGAGAGAGAGAGAGGGAGATATTATATATGCATAAACAAAACTTTTAAAAATTTACTTTTGTTGATTCACAGTTTAATAGTTTTGAGTTTTTTTAAATTTATAACATTTCATAATATCATCAAATTATTATTATTATTATTATTATTATTATTATTATTATTACTACAGTGTTATGCATATATTTTTCTAGTTTACATTTTACCCCTTTCGAATATATTTTGTACAGTAGATTTAGCTTAATAAAGGTTTTGCTGATTTGGCCAGCAGCGAATAAATGAAAATACTGTTGACGATTCTGGAGGGAGTGAAATCCTGCTATTCATATATATATATATATATATATAGTTTGGGTTCTTTGGTTAATGGCATATCAACCTTCATGAGTTATTGAATGCTAAAGCCAGCCTTATTTGAGAACATTAGTAATACTTTTTAACTCATAGCTTGATGAGATAAGAGGTTCATATCTTTCCCACAGGTATTAATCCGAAAGTGAATGTAATAGAGCACGGTTTGAGTTTAAACTTGCTTACTTCGCGGTTGCGATTCAGCACTTTAACCGTTACACCACAGGGACTCCTCCATGCCTTAATGCTAAGTTCCAAAAAAAGGAAGGGGAAACTATGGATCTAAACCTATTCAAATAACTCTATAGCACAACTAGATTATTTATTCATTAACAAGGAGAGGATGAAGAGCGCTCTAAATTGTGAGGCATACTCCTCTTTTAAAGGAGTACCTTCCGATCACAGAATCTTCAAAGTAAAGATACTCCTGAGTTTACGGAGAAATAAGAAACTAACATTCAAAACCACACGTTATCATACCTCTTCACCAATAGAGATAATAGCAATAAATATACGGTAACTTTAAGATACAAATTCGAGACCCTTCAGGAGATATCTGAAACACATACTCTGAAGGATGAATATGAAAACTCCCCACATGGAAGCAGCAGCAGTGTGCATACCAACCAAACCAAAAACCAAAATGTAGAGTTCTACGGTAGTCTCTAGTAGTTAAAAAATGAGATAACATGAAAATAGCATCTTTACTTAATGAAAGAAACCCAACATATGTCAACACGCAGAAACTTAAGAAAGCCAAGAGAGAACTAATAATTCCCCCCCCCCCCAACAAGAATATATTCAAGGCCAGGTCAATAAAATAAGAAACTCGGTAGAAGATAGACCATCACGATTAGTATGGCAGACAGTAAAGGAAGTGAGCAAAAGGAAGAGGGCCTCGGAAGCAAAACAGAACTGCCAGCTGTGAAGAACAAATACAAGAGTGGAAAGATCATTTCAAGAATCTGCCCTAAAGTTGCTAATAGAAATATAAAAAAAAAATATTAATAGCAAACTAAATATCAAACAAGAACAGTTTACAGAGGAGGGATTTAATGTAGTACTGATAAAAATGAAAAGCAGAAAAGCTGCAGGGCTCGACGAAATATCCCTAGAAGTACGGAAGGCAAGGAAACTTAATGACTTACTTCTTCGATTTTACAACGCTGTATATAAACAAAATACCATAGACAAATGGACAAAAGGCTGCATTATCTTTTTCTCAATGAAATTTGACATCGAAATCATTCAGAACTATAGAGTTATAATTCTTACTTTTATTGCTGATAAAGTTTATAATGCTCTGCTTCTCAACCGTATCAAACCTGAGACTGCGAAAATTCTTAGGAAAATCTGAACGGTTTTCGGAGAAATCGATCCTCATCACAGATTCTAACAATCCGTTGAATCATCGAACGAATACGTGCAAAAAAACTCGAGACAACACTATTGTTTGTAGATTTCTCTAAGCCATTTGATTCCACAGAGGGAAGATGAGCCAATACTTCTGCATAAGGTCTCCCAAAGAAAGTGTTGTATCTACAATGATGCTTTGTAGAAATACGAAAGCAAAGGTTTGTTCATCTGATGAAGACAAAGACTTCTTCGAAATTGTTGCTGGACTTATATAACGAGACACATTAGCGTCATATTTGTTTATAATCTGCCTTGAGTACGTATTTCGAACGTCAATAGATCTAATAAAAGAAAGAAGCTTTACGCTAAAAAAAAAGGCAAGAAGCAGATGATATTCTTCATAAACTATAATAGACGCAGACGATGCAGATGACATCGCGTTTCTCACAAATATACTCCTGAAAGCCGAATCCCTTCTACATAGCCTTGGGCAAACTGTAGTGTTCCGAATGTCTTGTTCGTCTTACTTGGATGGTTTTAGAGATAGGAGGTAAGCGGCCTTACAGCTGCTGTTTCGTGAAGTGTTACTTCCCGGATTTGTTCAAAATAGCTCGTTGCATTCTTGCTTAGTTACCATCTAGGTTTTCTTCTTTGTGTTTTGTTAGTGTCCATGTAGTGCATCCATAAACAAGTATTGACACTGCCATAGCGTGGAAGAAATCCCATTTTATTTTATTGGATAGATAAGATTTTCATATGATCGATAACTTAGTCTGCGCCTTCGTTTGGCGAATATTAACAGCACCTTCAGTAGATGAGATATTTCTGAGAGGTATGTGAACAAATTTTAGAGACCTGCCACTTTGAGTGGAGATAACTCCTTCTTGTTTAAAACACATACTCTGTTGTATTTGCGTTCGCGTGGAGGGTAATGTCTCCTGCAATCTACACCAAGGTATGCAGAAGGGATTCGGCTTGTGAGAAGCGTTTTATCATCTACATCGTCTGAATCCCTCATAGTTTGTGTGGAATATCGTCTGCTTCTGGCTTCTTTTCATGTTTCTATAAAGCATAATTATAGCTGTAAAAGTTTGTTTTAAGAAGACCATATACTAGAAGTATTTGGTCCACTTTTCCTCTGAATATGGAATCAAATGGTTTAAGAAATTTACAAACAATAGTGTTGCCTCGAGATTTTTTGTACGTATTCGTTTGATGATTCGACGGATTGTTTGAATCTATGATGTTGTGGATCGATTTCTCTGACTCTTTATTTTTAGATATATCAAAGTGCATTATATATATATATATATATAAGCATACACACTTACACGCCCTTATATAATGCAGTAGACGTAGAAAGTAAGTCCTAGAGAGCCCTAAGTTTATACTGTTTCTATCAATCAGAAGTCATTCCATGTCAGACATCTTTACTTGACATTTTCCAACAAATAAACATGTTAGGGTTGTTTTATATTCATCAACAAAATCTATTCCGAGTAGTCTTAATTTTGATTTTGCATTACACGACTCTTGTCTTGCCAAACATACTAGGAACCTTCAGCTACATATTTTTTTTATCTCGTAGACCACCAGTAATGACAAAAGCCGTTTGGGAAAGAACCTAAATTGCGTACCTCATATTTTGTTTTTGCTACAACTTCCATATATTAATGGAGTAGAAGCACTGATAGATTGGTTAATTGGTTTGCTGGTTGGTTGGTTTCTATTCGTCTTAACTCTTACTGTGTTATGCAATGCTGGTTAATTCTTTCTGAAAGCAATTACATGCTTTCAAGTAACTAATGATGACCGATTGTAAACAATTATAGTTAGAAGAAGCTATTTTTAAAGCAAGTAATTTGCATAGAGTTATATGGTTTGAATATTCCAATCTAACACTAGTAATTTGAACAATATTATTTTACTGATTCTGGGTCAGAGTAGACCTGGAAGTAATGGTAATGAAGAAATAATTGTCCACTACTCAGAACTCCAGAACTAGAACGTTATCACTGGATGCTATTTAGAGTTATAATTCCCATCACTATTCAGCCAAAAGTAGAAAAGAGAATTATGATTATCTCACTATTCTGCCAAATGCAGAAATAATATGCGTGTGTGCACAGTTTGCCAGACACACACACACAATCTGACATCACTCGTAGGCCATTAAATTTAAACCAATGACAAGTTTTTTTTTGTAGTAAATACGAAGTTTCTAATCAACCATTGAAGTACTTGATTTTTGATTAGTTGCTTGAATTTTTAGTGAAGGAATATCTATATATTGAAAGGAAATGATTTTTCCAGAATGCTTACGAGGGTCATTTAATAAATCAGGTAAATATGGCCAAAGGAATTAGCAACAGAAAGCACTGTTTACAGTCAGTCCTTTTTAAGGAAATCAATTATGATTGGTCCTTTCATGTCCAAGCGCACTGTTAGCATGGCCTTCTTTACTAATAGCTGCACCCGGCTCTTTTTCTTTAGTGTGTGTTTTTACTTCATGAACAGTCTTTTCAACTAAGGGTCATCGTGGCAAACTCATATCTTGCTTAATTGTAAAGATTTTTTGAGTAAAACATGCTTCTCCGTACACATCACATATTTTTCTGTAAATTTCACATTGTACTTCTCAGCCACGAAAATTTGATGATTGATCTCTGTTCAAGTCTGAAGCATTCTGTTTGATTTACCACCATTTTGAACTGTCTCAAAACATTTTTGCTAGATTAAAATAATTTTTGCTTTAAACAAATTTCAAACAATGTAACCAATCCAAAAAATTAATGGAAAAAATTCTGAAAAAAATATTTTGCTTTTTCAAAAAAAAAATTACTTTATTTATTGAATGACCCTCATATATAAATATATGTTTCTTATCATAAGTACGAAAGTCAGTACATCTGTAGTCTAATGATAAAAAACAAATATTTTATGCAACAAATATTCATTTTTCAACATAATCTTCTTCCTTATCTGTGCACTTAGCGGAAGTATAGGGAAAATGCGTAACACTCTGGATCAGAGTGGACCTGGGAGTTATGAGAGATCTCTGGGGCTCCAGAACTGTAGCCTTACAATCAAATGCTTTTGAGTGTCATACTCAAGATAGTTTATTTTTGCCTCAAGTTATAGCTTCTACCTGTTTCGAAATTTTACAGCAACTGTGTTTTTTGATGAAAAGAATTAAAAAAAAATGAAATTAGGCGTTTCCTTCCACCGTTATACATCGGTATCATCAAATATTATAGATTTCTTGTTGTGCTCTACATTATTTAGTATATCAGTATATCATAGCAGTTTATATACTTCTGAAAAGTCTGATTGTTTCAGTTTGATAATATTTTTTCAATAATATGTAATACTTTCGCTTGTTAAGCTGCCATGGAAGTTTAGGCTTCGGAATTCATAGTCCATCACTCAGATATATCGCTCGCAATTTTATTTCTATCCATGAGATCATTTCATGATTGGTAAGTCAAAAGTGTTACAATATTTTGGAACGTGCTGGTTTGCGACGCATACATCATATGACCGGAGCTGTTCAAGCCGTGGTATTTACCCATTGTGGTGGGCAGTATCGTGGTAATTGATGTGCGGACATGTTGTGCATTGCTTCACTCCGTGAGTAATTTAAAAGCTAGACAGATGAACGAGCAACGTAGTCTAATTCGGGAACTTATGCTTTACGAGTTCGAACTGGGGCATGACAATGCGGAAGATACCAAAAACATTTGTTGTGAAGGGGCAGTTGATAACAGTACAGTACGTAGGCCAAAAACTGTGAATTCCGAGGCCGTTCTCTAAACCTAATCGAAACAAATCCGGCGAGGTTGGCATCACACACTCCAGTGTAGTTCGTCACCTTCAGGACCTGGGCAAAAGCATCAGGAGCGATAGAATTGTACCTCATCTTACGAAAATATTGCAAAACTTCTGATTCATTTTAGTATCATGGGTATATGTTTTTGTAAGATATTCATTTACCTTCTATATAAACATTTTTTGGGTGGCAAAGTGTTAACTCCCAGCAAATAATTAAAATCTGAAAGTGTGTGTTCCATTTTGAATGCTTCATTGAATAAATTTTCGCATCGCCTAGTCAATGTTGAATGCGAGATATCTTTATCTACTTAAAAAGTTTCCACAAAAAAATCACTCTAAAATGTACATTTTAGATGTGTTTCGTTATTTGAAATTTATATGATTCAATTTAATAATCGGTCTTTAATGATCTCTGACACTGAATGATACTTTAAAAAAATTTACAACTTGAGAATAAAGTGATGGTTAGTTTTGGTTAAGGACACTTAACCTTGTCAACTGCTACACGTACCTTGTTATCATAACATGAAAAGGTTTTATCGGTCCTGGGAAAAGAGATTATTCTTATTTATATAGGAATTGTGATTGGTGAAGTGGTTTTTGGCACGGAAAATGGAATCAGCAAGCCTAGTTAAATTTCCAACCTGGGCTGTTTCAGTCCACTTTGCACAAATGATTTCTGGAAAGATATGAATACATTTTTACTCTTTCTATAGATAAATAGGCACCTTATATATGGTAGGGTTTGTAATCAGTCTAGGAGAACCATAACTCTGAATTCAAACTGTGAAATTACGTTACTGGTTCTTCTTAGAATAGTCATGGTACATTTCAGCTTATTGATAAAGGAAGGTGTAATGAACTATAATTGAAGAAACCCGAAAGAACATGGCACTTTCTGAATCTTATTCCCCCAAAAAAATATAAAAAAATAAGTTAATCATACGTAAAAATATTCATCGCTGAAAATACTATTTAATATTAAATGAATGACGAGGTCAGACGATAGAAATTTATTTTTACGATTTTCAACCTTGAAAAAGTAAAGAAACTTTTTTAGCAGCAAGGAAAAATTCAGACAGCCTTTTTTTAAAATTCCAGTTAAGGGTTGTCATTTAATGTTGAGAGAGCAAAATTAGAAATCAATTCTTTATAATGATGATCCTGTTAACAGATTGGTTGTTAATAGTACTATGATTTTCTTACTACGAGTACTGGCCACAAAAGATGATCTTCTGAGACAGATTTTAACCCATTTGTCTTGTATTATGTATTCCTACTTGCAAACAGTTCAGTCATTATTCTTTTATGAAGGTAGAAAAAGAACATATTGCATGATTATGTCTTCTAACCGTTTTCTCAATGAAAAGTGAAACGGTGAATATTTTTTAAAGCTTGACAAAAAGGAATACTTATTTTAAGACCACATGAGGGTGCTTTATTTGGCAGAATTATCAGTAGATTGTATTTCCAAGTGAATGCAATAAGATACTAAGGTTTCTGGTTCTTGATAATGCAATAAGTAATCTTTACGAAATTAACTCAATACTGACATCTTCAAACATTGCTTCCTAAGAAGACATTACTTTTTTACATTAGGAAAATTCAATGATTTTACGATTTTATTCATACGGTGTTCAATGTTTTTATCAATTAAAATTGAACTCTCAAGATGTCATATTTTCTTATATATATATATATATATATATATATATATATATATATATATATATATATATATATATATATATATATCAAGCAGTTGATGCCTATGTATTTTTAGATGTAATTGGTAGATTAGATCTTTTGGTGGATGCCTGAAGATCCACTATGAAACTAATTTATGTGGGCATGGATCAATGTGTAATAAGTTCTTCTTCCAACCCATATAGTGATATTCATTTTCAACAGTAAATATTCACATTATACTTCGCTTCTCACGGTTGTCTTTTTTAATTTTATGATTAGGGTATCCGTCAGTCTCGTGAGACTATGAATATTTACAGGGATCTCGGTGCTGGCCTAGGCAAGACTGTATAGAAGACAAGCAGTTACCCGTGTAGCATATTGTCTACGAGAAAGGAAGGTTATATACAACTAGGCATTAGTGATCCTGTAGGAGTTGAACAGGAAGAAGTTGAACATAACGTCGGACTGCTTTAAGGACTCCAGTTCTAGGTTTCCATCGAAATTGGCTGTTTTATCTAAACTATAGTTTTCATACCTGAAATAAGACCAGACATCGTGCTAATTAAGACCAGGCTTCTTACTTATCAAGAAGAAAAGAACAGGTTAACAAATGGATTTTACCGTTCCAACGAATCATAGAGGAAAATTAAAGGAAGCCGAAAGATTGATGAATACTTGGATCTTGCCAGAGAGCTAAAAAAGCCGTGGAACATAAAAACGAGGGTGACACCAAATGTAGCTGGTACCCTTGGAAGGATCCCTAAAGGTCTGCAAAAGAGACCGGAAAGGAAGTGAAGATCAAAGGAAGAATGAAGACCATCCAAATCTCAATTAAAATCAGCTTGAAGACATGCTGTTACTCAGACTTAAGTAAAAACCACCAGTTAAAACTGGTGTTAAAAACTCACAAAAAGTAAAATAACAACAACAACAGCAACAACAACAACAACAATAATAATAATAATAATAATAATAATAATAATAATAATTGGTGCAACATGTCAGTTACAGTGAAATCATTTGCAGTTTGTGTGCTTGGAACAGTCTCTAAAGGCTTAGAAAAGGGACTAAAAGAAATGAAAATCAGAGTAAGAATCAGGAACATCCAGACTACTTCAAAATACTGAGAAGAGTCCTGGAGACCAGAAGTGACTTGCTGTCTCTCAGACTCCTTTAAAAGACCACCAGCTTACGCGAGTGTGAAAAACATAAGTGAATGTAGCAAACCAGACACGACTGGTTAGGAAAGGTGATCCACCGGGAATTGTACAAGAAATTGAAATTCGACCATGTTACTTAATGGTACATCCAGAAACCAGAATCCATCTTGGAGAATGAGATGCATACTGGGATTTTGAGATATAAACGGATCAGCTAATTCCGCCCAGAAATCCAACCCTAGTGATAATTAACAAAAAGAGAAAATCTGCCGTATAGTGGATTTTATCGTCTCTGCGAACCACAGAGTGAAAATAAAAGAAAACAAAAAGAGAGAGAAGTAATTGGACCTTGCCAGAAAACTAAAAAGATGAGAGTAACGGTGATACCAGTTGTAACTGGCGCACTCGGAACAGTTCACAGGGGATTGGAGAGGGGAGTAGATGAGTTTGAAATCAGAGGACGAATCAGGACCATCCAAATTACGGAATTGTTAAGATCGGCCAAAATACTAAGAAGAATCCGGGAGAGTTGGGGAGACTTGCTGTCACTGTGCTTCCTGTGAAAGACCATCAGCTAGCACTGATGCGAGAAGCTCACAAGTAAAACAGCAACAACAATCACAAGGATAATAATAACAATCATGACAATGATAACAAAGAAACAGAATCTTTTCTAATAGCAGCACAAAACAACGCGTTAAGGATCAATTATATTAAAGCAAAAATTAATAATACAGAGTAGCATGAGTATTCTATGTAGAGAGAGAGAGAGAGAGACATAGACAGTTAATCAAATAATAAGCGAATACAGCTTACTTGCACGAAAATAATACAAGACTAGTTACGACTGGGTGAGGCAAGAATATCCACAAGAAATTATGCCAGAAATAAAAATTTGACTACATTTTCAAATGATACATGCACGAACAAGAATGTGCACAAGAGAATGAGACCCATAAAGTTCCCTGGATTTCGAGATACAAACGGATCACCTTACTCTAAGCAGAAAACCAGACATGGTGTTGATTAACAGAAAAAAAAAAGAACTTTTTATCCAGTGTATTTTGACGTGCTGGCGGACCACAGAGTAAAAAGAAAGTTAGAAAGTGAAAAATATTTAGATCTTGTCAGAGACCAAAGAAAAAAAAACAACAACAAAAACAAAAACAAAAAACCAAACCAAACAAAACAAAACAAAAGACAAACTGTGGAATGTGAAGGTGACAGTGATATTAATTGTAATTGGTGCACTTGAAATGTTCCCCAAATGCTGGAAAAAAGACAGGAGGAACAGGAAATCGGAGGAAGAAACGAAGTCATCTGGACCACAGCATTGTTAAGATAGGCTAGAATACAGAGAAGAGTCCCAGAGATCTGTGGAGAGTTGATATCGATCAAACTCCAGAGAAAGACCCTCATCTAACGCTGAGATGAAAAACTTACAAGGAGTAAAATAACAACAACAACAACCATCGCTTCAAAAATGGGCAACTATTCCCCATCTTACCTTTTCCTATTTTCAATTTTTCTAAAGCGGAGGACATGGATCTTATCTCAAGTTCACAATTCTTTTGAGATATACATATATTTTGGAGAAGCCACATTGAAATCATTTTTATGCTAAATTCATGTTCGAGTTACAGATTAATATCAGCAAGCTTCATTTGAAGCTTCGAATGAATGCTCTGTTTTATTAAAATAATAGTCTCAGTAGTGGTGATCCAGACGTCATATCTATGATACTTGTGTACTAAAAGCAATTTTAGAAGGCACATATCTCGCTGAATAATTATTTTTCACACTGATTATTTTAATAAGAATAGAATTACACTTCTTTTATTTGTGATTCTTACTTGTATGTACCAAGAAATGTGGTGATATTTTCATTTGCATATGTGTTACACTGTGGCTGATTTGCCAAATGCCAAGAAACATGACTTAACTTTGCTCTTTGTTCAGTGCTATCTGTTTCTCTATTTGCTGCTAGTAACTGTATTAAGAAAAGGATTTGACCATTACTGATATCTTCGGTTGTTATTCTGCTAAAATATTGAATTAATTTTCGTTTCGTTGTTACAACTGGCTAAATCCTGTACATATTGACAAACCTATTTTACAATTCAGTCCTCGCGATTGTCATAATCCAATTTTAAATTTCTGTTAAGAGAAATTAAAGCGTTCATTTGTGTGTGGTTAACAAAAAATATTTTTGATGAAATTTATTATGGTGCTAACCTACCCCCATAGCCCTTTAAACAGTATAGTTTCATCAAAAAGAAGAAGTGACCGGATGGTTGCAGCAACAACTAAAAAATTATAAACAACCGTTTGAGATCTATAAGATGCTTTTTACTCACGTTCAGTTACAATCTGTGTCAGACCTTAACATTAACACTTTCTTGAGATATTCGTGACACTAAGATTTTTCGAGTAGCTCCGTTTTCTTTGGGTGTTAATAGACTTTCTACCAGTAACATGGTCAACAGAACAATGGACTGGATAACTTTTCGACTCTGCTTCGAGTAACTTCTTCGATTAACAACTAAGTTAAATGACTTCAGGCCGAGAAGATATAGCGAACCTTGACAAAAATGTCTTTCTATTAAGGTATCATTTGACTACTTAGGGAAAAGGCATCTATTCAACCCCACAAGCTGCGATTCTAAAGAAACCATTAATTTCCTAAATTTTATTTCTATCGCCAAGGAACAAAAAAGACATTAACTAATTTCGTAAATTTTACGACCGATTCATTTTCTTACACCACGACGGTGTAAAAGCATACAGATGAATGTCTGTCCATAGGAATATCCTATCATTCATCAAACGTCTGCCTCTTGGCGCTATTTTCTCATCACCTGGCTGTATAAAAGCATGGAGCTGATTGTTTGCCCATCCTTCTGGAACTCCAGTGTCACAATGGTTAAACTAACACACACACACACACACACACACACACACACACACAAAAAGAAAAGGAAGTTTGTTAAGCTAGCGTAGACACAGAGTCAACTGCGCTTTTTGATCGTCACTTTCTCGTCAATGTGATCATCAGACGGCAAGCAAATGCCGATTATTCTATATCTACGTTATCATGGAACCGAATAAATAGCATACGTTATCATAACTTATATATGTCTGCTCTGTCACCGATATTGAAGACTTATTTATAATGATGATTAATTTGAAGAATTACCTTTGATGTTGACCAACTTCCTATTATTGTTTGCTGCGTCTCACTTGCAACGGAAGGACGGCCTTTGTTTTTATGGTGCAAAACTCTAGTTCATTTTCCTTTATATAAAAGATAGTATTTTTTGTTTCGATGCATTATTCAAACTAGTTGATTAATCCGCTTTTGATTTATGCTCAGGCCCGTGTGTCATTTGTGTTGGCGCTTCCTTCAAATGTTCCCTTAATTAATAAGTTTTCAAATTCTGAAATCTTTCTTTGACTTTGAGCACCAAATGCCATTGTTTAAAAATTGGTCAACCACTCTTGACATTTATCAGCATCTGCTGCATTATCAATCGACTGCCAAACTTTTTGACCAATTGAATATGAAAGATAAGAGTGAATTTTTTTATCCAGTTATAATTTTCACCCAAATTAAATAAAGTTATCACCATCCCATGAACAATCCTTAAGTAGTATGCGTACACAAGTAAAAAAAAAAAAAAAAAAAAAAAATAGGTAAGCTACAAAAACGTACGTGTAAGATTTCCCTAACATTGTGCAGAAGATAGTTTCTGGAACATTTGCATAAACCAAATCTCTTTTTCCTTCTATTTTTCTCTCCCTCTCTCCTTTTCCCTCTATATAATTGATAATGTAGTTTGCTATCGATATTAAGAAAGAATGCTCTATATCGGTGATAGAATAGGATAAAGTAGACTGTTCGGTTAGAAGCAACACATTGTTTGGTTAGCAATTCCATTCAGTCATATAAAAATATCACTGTAGAATTCTTTAAAACAAGGTGAAATCGTTGTTTTATGGTGAAATACACAATTTACTAGGATGTTACCGTAAGGTGATGGAAAATTAGGGAAAATACTTTGATAACTGCATAATGACGCAATGAATTTATATAAATAAAATGATTCTCCAGAAATGATGGATACTTTTGCATATATATATATATATATATATATATATATATATATATATATATATATATATATATATATATATATATATATATATATATATATATATATATATATATATATATATATATATATATATATATATATATATATATATATATATATATATATATATATATATATATATATATATATATATATATATATATATATATATTGGAAGCAATCGTTGTGTAATGTTTATTATCGCATGAAATGGAGGCGGCAACCTGAGTTCAAATCCCGGACTAGGTTGTTTGCACCTCACATAACGCTAATACTCATGGGAAAGGTATGTATCCAGTTATTTTCCCTCCAACTACGGGTAAATAGTAGGGCAACCAGGCTAGGAGAAGGAAAACTTTGAATTTTAAACTGTTAAGCCTCGCTTAAAAGTGACCTCGTATCACATTCTGCTCGTGCAGAGGAGTTAGTGAAAAAAATATTCAGACCCCCCCATATATATATATATATATATATATATATATATGAAATAATTATACAGATACATGAGTAGAAAAAGACGAAACGTATATTTACAAATATCAAAACGTATTTTAAGTGCACGATTGAGTAAAAATAAGTGTATCGACACACGCACACACTCACACATAGATAGATAGATAGATAGATAAATAGATAGATAGATAGATAGATAGAGAGAGAGAGAGAGAGAGAGAGAGAGAGGTTTGAGAAATTTACACCGATACTCATGAATACATTTAACTTCAAAACATACTAACATACCAATACACACACGCTTGACCCCCCCCCCCGCACGCACACGCACAAAAAGAAAATACAGAACACTGAGAGAGAAGTCCAAATACCCATAGACACACTCATACAGTTATTATTAATACGTACCCATAAGCACGGTGTGTAAGCGAGGCAACAACTCGTACGATCTTGTACCAGCAGCAGCAGCAGCTGCTGAAGCAAGACAAAAGGTGGCGGAGGGTAGCACATCGCCCGGCTGGATGCCTGGCTCCATTTGACGAGACAACAATCTTCCGCTACCCTTCCCCTCTCGAACAGGCCGTCACTGTACAGTGAATCTGACAACTAAATAAGCTGTCAAATTTTGACTGGTCACCAAAGGTCAGATTTACGCTGGCGACGATGCGCCCAGTTTTCCTCTGTTATGCCTTACTACACACCAGCGTGGCCCCGGCGAGGCGGCTAGTTTTGCAGACTGGCCCGGTCGATTGGTCGGTCGTCACGGTGGCCACGAGTTGAAATAGTTGAAAGTAGAGATAGATACGGGGAGGGATATCGGGTCGCGGTAGATATAAGAAAACGAAAAGAGAGAGAAAAAAGAAAAAAGAGTGCCGAGACAGGGATTAAAAAGCATCAGGACTAGACGTAAAGCTATATTCAAAGCAAAACAATACCCCAGGGGCAGTGGGAATTACGATATAGAAAGAGAAGAAAGTACGAGGAAAGAAAAAAAAAATGAAAAGGAGAGTAAGCGTGGACAGGAGGAGGTGTTGGTGTTGAATGAAGAAAATAATAACGAAGAAAGAAAAATCTAAAGAATGAGAAAATAATTAAAGAAATTGAATTGAAAGAAGGTAAGGGAAATTAATTAAGATATTGGCTATCTATCTATCTATCTATCTATCTATCTATCTATCTATCTATCTATCAAGAGAACTGAAATTAGAGTTGTCGAGTAGGTTGATCGGTAGATTGATTTGAACGGCATGTAAACCCTTCAAGGGTTATATTATGCATAGAGGCGAGGAAATTGTGTTCATATTTATCTTTCTTAAGAGTGTTTTTGAACACAGTCCCATTAAATAAGAATAATTTTTAAAAAGATCTCTCTGATCCACAGATAGAAGCCTAACAGCTTCTACCACTCCGGGCCAGAGTGGATCTGGGAGTAATGGCAATGAAGGGGTACTCCACAGGCTCCAAATCTCCAGAACTGGAGTTTCACCGTCAGATCCAGTTTAGTATCATACCCAGGATACCTCCTTCTTTTGGTGGATCTTACCCCTCTTCAATGGACAAAGCGTATTCTACCTATAGTCGAGTAGTTTGGTGGAGAGAGAATAGTGTAAGTAAAGAAGGAGATGAGAAATATTATGGGAAAAAGATGTTGAAAATAAAATATAGGAAAAAAATCGAAATAAAAGATTAAAAAGAAGTAGTAAAAAAGGAAAGAAAATGAATGTGGAAAGAAATAAAATGTCGAAAATGGAAGAGAGAAAAATAAAATAAAATAAAAGGATATTAAAAAAGGATCAGTTGAAAAAAGAAAAAGAAATAAAGAAACTGAAGCTGAATTGGTAGTTAGAGAAAATGATAAAGAGGAAAAATAAACAAAGTATCATGCGGACAGATGACTTAAATCGCAGGAACACTGTATTCATTCACCGACCCCAACTTCTTTACTTCCCGGCGCTTCTCTACCTCGTCATGCTTCATCGTATTGTGGTTGCGAAATATGAAACTGTTTACTTTTCTTTGTTAAATGGTGTTCAAAACAAAGCTGACGGTGTCGTAAAATTGGATCTAAATTTCATCGTAGTGGTTAGTGATTAAGTAGTAAAGAATATTAAAATAATTAAACATAGTGTGTCTTCCTGGTGTTGATTTGGTTCAGTGGTTAGAACATAGGACCTCAAGCTGTGCGAGAAAAACACACTCCTCTTCCTTGTTTGCTTATTTTTCTCTAAAGCAGAAGAAACTTCTTTTTATCTTTCTCTTTTAGATTATACATCTAATGGACCGGCCAAAGCATCGTATTAACAATGTCAAGAATTTTTAAAAAAAGCTTAGTTCCTGGGGGCCTTTTCCCCAGGCAACACTTGCTACCTTATCTGAAAGAGGTAAGGACTGGGTTTATTGGCCGGTGCCTGAGGTGCCTCTTAAGAGGAATGTCGACAGAATCTAAACAATCTTTTCAACCGAAGTTACGGGAAGTTGGATTCCATCGTAGCAACACCCCACTTTAAAAAACGACCTTTTGTTCATTTTAGCTAGGTTGGAAGCTAAAAAAAAAAAAAGAAATAAAATCAAGAATAAAAGTGATTCAATTGTTTGAACAAGTTCTGGTACGTCAATAGTTTTCTCTCAGTGATTGATAAGTACATAGCTCAAGTAGCTTTGTCCTGGGCCTCGTGGAGCCCATCCTTCTCCAGGCCTAGAAATGGTTTGAATTCAGAGTTGCTCTTCTTTTAGACAAGTTGAGTTATCAAAGTTAAAGAGTTTAGTCTGTCCTACTATTTACATACCTGTATTTTAGTATCCTTTTTTTTATCAGCTATCCTCCAAAAAGGGTTCCAGTTCTGGAGATCTTGTGCTGCTGGGAGTATGCCTTCATTGCAATTACTCCCAGGTTCACTCTGCTCTCAAGTGGTAGTTCCTGCTAATTTTCTATGTGTGGTTCAAATAAATCTGTTTAAAAATTATTCCTAGTCAATAAGATCGTGAGCAATCCCTGCCCTTCAAAAAACCCAAGTTAAGAAACAACTAAACAAGAAATTAATCATGAACGTACAATGAACTCGATTCCGTAAACTCTAGGCATAAAATAACCCTAGACGGGTTAACATGCCGTTAAAATCAATGAATCAACAACAATTTCTTAAAAAAAAACTGAATGCCTGAATAGAAAATCGCACATGGAAATAAAATTCAATATTTTTTCTCGTAAATAAAGCAATATGATCAGTTTGGTACAAATGGTTATTTTGAGTATGTTCCGCTGGGATCGTATAACGTTGATTCTGTTTCGAGTAAAATACTTTATTTGATCGCAATTAACTTCAACTCTTCGACCCGACCGTGTTCAGCGAGAAATCTCCTGCATGAAACTTCACAAACAATTGTTTGATCCGTTCTCTCATTCACTGTGACTTCTTTGTAAACTGTACAAATATTTTTGAATTTCACTTGCACTTTTACCTTTTATAAATAAATAAAAAAAAAACAAACCTTTATGCAAAATTTTTTCTTTCTTTCATGTTTAATGTTAGAATCAATATCGAAAAATAAACTAATTTTGACAATTCTTTGAAAATTCTCATGGTATGACAACTGTCAGAAGCATTGACTAAAACAGTATTGACTTTTGTATAACAAACATATTAATTAGATTTAATTGAAATATTGAATTCTCTCTTTTGCCTTGATGGTTGGGCTCAGAATATCTCTTTATTGCCATTAATCTCAGGTACACTCTGCTCCAGAGTGGAAGTACCTGTTAGGTTCCCATCTATGGGTCAAATAGATCTGTTCAAAAATTATTATTATTTGAAAAAGATAACTGATACTATATGATTGTAAATTATTTGTATTAAGAATTGTTACTTGAAACTATAATTGTTTACTGATTATTTTTATTAGTTATTTGAAACCATATAACTTGTATGCAAATTATTGTTATTCGATTTGAATACTTGAAATATAATTGTGTGCAAAACTATTAAGAAAGAACTACACAAAAAATTTGACTCTAAGTGAACATTGAACGCAATTCGTAAACTCTTGTCATAAAATAAATGTCGACAGGTTCAAATGCCGTTATAATCTATCAACCTGTTGTTGTTCATATCATCAACCGATTATATCTTCTGAATACTAAAATATTGAGTGTGAAAATGGTCGTGGTTATAATAAGAACCGTTTGACTGAATTCTTTATTTTTTGGCATATTGTAGTACCAAAGAAATTAATATTTATTTTTCAGCAAAAGTTTACATTGCATTATTCCCTGAAATCTTAAGAAGACATTACGCACACTTCAGGTAAAGTTCAAACAGGTATTTTATCCTGCAGGGAGGAAGCTGGTTCTTTTTCCACATTAGGCAGTCAAAACTATTCAGTCAAAATAGAAACAATGAAAGCACTACACCAATAGTTACATTAGTGGCGCCTTTTTATTTTAATATTCAACCAAAAAGCAATTCCAAAGTTTTTGTTCATGTCATTAATTCCTATCACAGACGAAATTGATAACGGACACACAGTTAATAACAAACCACCCTTGTTAATATTAATAATATATTTTCCTATATTTATAAATAAACAGTCTACAATATCAGTGAGAGAGCATGTACATCTGATTTCGGGTAGCGTAAACGTAAAACCATCTGCGTTTAGTAACGGTCAGTTTCTAGCCAATGCGAACATAGGACTAAATCAATGGTCGCATTGGGGGAAAACCGATTGCCAACAAGCACCGTTGAGTTTATGTCTCTGTCATCCTAAATTATATATATATATATATATATATATATATATATATATATATATATATATATATATACACTACCTACCAGTCAAAATTATTAGAAAGATGTCTGGTTATGCTAAGGTCAAAGTTACTGAGGAAGACCTGTTCTAATATAATATATAAAACCATTGATGTGCTTAACTTATTTCATTAAAAATAACACTTTTAGGATGAGGAATAAAATTTTTTGAGGGTGACCAAATACTTTTGATTGGTAATGTACACACACACACACACACACACACACACACACACACACACACACACACACACACACACACACACACACATATATATATATATATATATATATATATATATATATATATATATATATAAAGTGCTTATTTGAAGAAAGAAAACTTGAATGCATGTCTTGGTTTTAAGATTAAAAAATATAGACTTTATAGATGAAGAGTCAAATTTTATTTCAATCAGCACAAGATGAAATTCACAGTAAAATGAAAAATGTACAAAAATAATGAAAACATTAAAAATCACTCGCAAAAATCTAGGATGGTTACGGATGAATTTAAATCCTGATCAAGTTCCAACACAGATGCTGAGGGAGTTATTTTGTTTATACTAGTGGCATGCCTCTTTACCACTCTTTACAAGTTGAAGGCGACAAATTAACAGTCAGATTTTGCATTTTTAGCATCTGTGAATCTTTTGAACATAGTAGGCTGAAGGTAGTTTAACAATGTTTCTTTTCAAGTTTTTGGGTCGCGAGTTTCGATAGACTTTGAGGTGTGTAACACTTTTATCTTTTTTTTGTTTGCCAAATAATTTCTACCTTGCTGAGAATTATGCTACCCAGCTTAATCATTTAAATCGAAGACGACTTGGTACTTCATCCTCATTGTTGAGATATTCGTTTTTGTTTATTATACCTATTAAACAGATGTTTCCAGCCACAGATCATAAAATGACCCCCCCCCAACCACTTTATTTCATAGATGATATAACACACTATAAATAATATTACTCTCCTTTTCTTCTTACTGCTTTCAGTTACCATCCAACAATAAGATTTCTGATCCTTTAGTCTTGAGAACTTTTTTCCTACTGCTCAGTGATCCACTTTTTCTATTTTCACGGAACATGAAGCCATTCATTAATGTTTTCTTTCTGTCGAAAAGTGTTTTCTGTTGCAACATTTATAGATACAACACACTTTACGAATATCCGAGAAGCAACCTGCCAGTCAATGTTTTCATCGTCTGGCAACTTTGGGTTCACTTCTTCAGTAAACTCAAGAGTATACTTTTCCTATTTTTTTTCTTATAAAGTAGGTTCTTTACACGAAGATATTTTCTATTTGATTGTCTTTAAAAGGTCATCTTGATCTCTATTGAAATCTGTTTATTTTATTCAATTCAGGTTATATTTTACAACATCCAAGGAAAAGTTAACGTTTTCAATCTTTCTACTGGCCCAGTCAGCTTGTATCCTCCTAATCAATATAAAATCCTAGTGGATAAAAGCGTTGATTAAAGGAATCCTCGTAAGAAATTTGTAAAAATGTTACAAAAAAAAAAAAAAAAAGAAAGAAAAAGAAAACGAATCTTGAACCAAAAATCTTTACTCGATAAATCCTTTACGTCCCACTCGAATTAAAAACATATGTCTATACGAAATTTAACCCTAACCAGCCACCATGAATTTATTGTGATTTTTTTCCGATGATTTTTCCACCAACTAGATTTGTGACTTTAATACCGGCCACGAAAATTGTGAATTTTATCTCTAGCTGGGTCAGTGCAAAATTTTCTGGTATCAATGGAAGGGACAGACAAATCACATCACAAGGACTAATTTACGAGATACTTTTAAGCATAAAATGTGAAAATTTATCCCCGTGTATTGGTTCGAAATTCTAAGGTTACTGACTACAAAAGATATTTATGGAAGGTCAAAGGCCACAAGACCTAAACATTATAATTATAATAACGAGTAGATCAGTGGTGGTGGTAGTAATGAAGAAGAAGAAGAAGAAGAAGAAGAAGAAGAAGAAGAAGAAGAAGAAGAAGAAGAAGAAGAAGAAGAAGAAATATCTGTATTATTTGTTTTGAAACATTCCATTGTTGGAGAATCCTGTTATCAACTCGTAATACATATTATTTATTATGAAAATACTTAAATTCTTTGCTTCACATGAAATTGCAATGTTCTGAATATAACTTGACAGGCAAAAAAGGATCTCATATAAATAGTAGATTTATTTAAAAAATTCTTTGACTAAATTTCTGAGATGAGGAATAAATATCATTATACATGCATGTATTCGGACTAGTATTCTCAACATGGTTGTTATAATCACAAAGTTTCGGCAGTTCTAGCCTTGTGTGTGCACTCAGGCGCACGTGTATATTTATACGTAAAACTTATTGGTATGTGTTGATTTTCTGCCAAATTTTAAGTCAACTTTCTTATAAAAAATGCTTGTATGATCTGATCCACAGCGTGAGTACGGGTGTTCGTGTAAATGCAATGTACTTATTATTTAAAAAGGACTTCATATAATGGTAAACATCATAATCTGATAAATATTAATATGAAAACACACAACAAAAAAATAAGAAAAAAATATTCGAAAGATTCTAACAAAAAACAAAAACGAAAACAAAAAAACAAACCTCTAAACAAACAAACAAACAAACAAACAAAAAACTAAACAAAACACATAACAAGAAAACAAAACAAAACAAAAACAAACGAACAAATATTGAATATCTAGTCTAAAGAATCAAAATTCCCAAATGTATGTCATTTTTTCTATCTTTCCCGCCCAAACCAAGGCATGATTTACAAGAAAAAATAATAACTTTTTAGTGCCACTCATTGCCGCTTAACGGCGCCCTTGTCTACTACACTCAAAGGCAATGGAACTTTGCTGATTAAAGAGGCGGGCTGAGTTTTCTTATGTCCGGCAGAATGTTGGCGATGATGTTTTGCAGCGAAATAAGACGCTATTCCCAGCCTTTTCAGTCGGGCTTCTTTTCAAATATAACAATTGTATTTACCCATTAATTAATTGTTGTCTTCATTTTTCGTTTTTTCTTCTCCCCCCCCTCCTGCTACTGAGATTCCTGTGCCAGCGAACCCGCCTTATTCACTTCTACTGCCGTGGAGAGTCGACGCCGCAACGCTTACCTGGTTGCAACGGAGATGAGATGAGAGACGGCAGTCAATTGATGCTCTATGGAAAAAGTAGTGAGTGAATTGGTAGTGGGTGGATGTTGGCGCAATTTCAAACTGTGAAATTGCAAAAAAAAAAAAAAAAAAAAAAAATGGAATAAACAGAGAAAGTAAAAAGAGAAAGAGAAAGCGATAAAAATAATTTAACTTTTGATAAAAAAAAAAAAAAGGTGAGAACAGAAAAGAGTTAAGTAGGAAAAGAAAGAATAGGTAAAATTTTGTGAAATTTGATAGATAAATGGGCAGGGAGGGAAGTCATAAAGAAATAAAGGGAAGAAAGAAAATTAAAGAAAACACCAAAGAAAGTTGGAATAAAGAAATAATAATGATGCTGAAAATAAAGGTAGTGGTTGAAGGAGCAAAATATTGAGAGTAAAGGTAAGAGGAAATGAGAAAAGAAGACGAAGAAGAGGCTTTCTTAAAAGTTTTGTAAGAAAAAAAAAAATGAAAAACATAAAAGAAAAATAATTAAGAGGAAAAGTAAAGGTTATATGCTTAACAGCAAAGCTTGAAAGCAAAATGAGCAATGTTATCAAGAAAAGAAGAAAGACAGTGACAAGCAGACAGTGTTAAAAAATGAACATGTAAAAGAAGAAAAGTAAAAGAAAAGTTAAAATTTAGACTAAAAGACAAAAAGCTGGGAAAATATTTTCATTCACATATTCATTTAATCCCGTTACTTTTCTTTTCTTTTTTTAACACATTCTATTCTTTTTTTTCTTTAAAATACTGGCGCATCCCCCACGCCATCTTTAATTTTGTAAGCGGAAAGCACCTTTGCGTCGCCATTAGCAGTGACTAAGTTGGGCCGGGCACCTAAACAGTCTCAAAAACAACCCGTAACTGGCGCCGATGGCTTACCTGAGAGCAATATGGCGGACGCCAGCGTTTGAAAATTATAGCTCCCGAGCCAAAGAATCAAACAAAAGTAAAAATATATTCTGTTCGCGTTTCGACTAAAATGAGTACTTTGACTTTGTCTTTAAAAGAAATTTATTTATATAAATAAAAAGCCAAACAATTAAGGGTTTGGCTCAAGTTGTAGAGAAAAGGTCAGAAACATTAGAGGTGTAATGTGACATTAACATGGATTAAAATTGCATGTTAATTGTATTTTAGGAAATTAATGTAGACAGTCAGCTCTATGTGAATATTTATTTGAATAAAAAGTAATGCTTATTTGTTAGACTAAGAAATTGAAAATAATGAAAACGTTAGAATTTAAGATTTGTTGGTTAATCGTTGAAGTTCTCTTCAATTTTTTTTCAAGAGCAATTTTTAACCCACGTTCATTCGAGATTTGTGGTATTATGTTTCAATTATCTAAACAATGACAAAGATACTTTTGTTTCAGATTAATTAGTGGATTCCAGAACATTAATTGACAAGAAGAATGCTTCTTCAGCCCTTTATAACTCTGTCGTTTTTAAATAGTACAATTTTGATTTTGCATTATCTTTGTATGAATTGTGTTACCTGCTCAATCGATCTATCGTTGAAAATGTTAATTCACATAGAAATGAATAGAAATGTCTACCTGAAGAACAATATTCTTTTATTTGTTTCCTCGATCCACCTTATTCGTCGAAGAAGTTCATACAATTAAGAGGAAGTTCATGGTCTTTTATACCAAAACTTTAATGGTGACCCAAACCTCTAATTAGTAAACTATCAATCGCCAAAAAAAAAAAAAAAAGAAAAAAAGTTAAATAATCACGTACTGAAAAACGCTTGCCTTGAAGCAAGGGTTAGCAGTATATAACATTCAAATGAAAAACTTTATTAAGAGTTGAATTATTATTATCAGTGCATTTGCAAAGGGGTTATAGAGCAAAAATCTTTAAAAAAAAAACAATAAAAAAATTGAGCAACAAATGTATTAGCCCTGGATTTAAAAAGATGCAAGGTTTTAGTTGAGAGGAAAGCATCTACGAGTTGTCCAGTCGGTTGGGCTGTAGAATACACCGACTGCATCTCTGCAGAGGGGTAAAAACCTTATCCCCCACGTATGTCCTGAATATGACACTAAACAATCTGATGGTGAGGTTCCAGTAATGCTGGAGATTTGGAGCAGTGGAGTACCCTTTCATTGCCATCACTCCCAGGTCCAATCTGATCCGAGTGGTGGCACCTGATAGGGTCCTATCTATGGGAAAAATAGAAGTAAACTGTGTACTTATGCTGAACTGAATTATTTGAAATAGAACTCTTTTGACATTTAACAGTGTGTAAACAAAAAAAAAAAAAAAAACTATACTTATACTAAACTGAATTGTTTGAAATAGAACTGTTTATATATATGAGAATGGATTTGGCATAAATAACCTACAATGGTTGATGTGTCATCAAACCAAGCCCAACCAAACATTCACGACAGAGTCTGATCCTCAGCGTTCTAGGGATGAGGAACATTCATTTAGCGTGGGTGAGATTTAGAAAGAACGTATGTTACTCATAATGGAAAGTAAAATGAATTCTTACGGGAAACTTTCAAATAGGTGAATCCATAAAATGCAGCTCATCCAAACACCTTCACTAGAATAAGTGACTGAAGAGGGGAAAAACTGGTTACAATCCGGCAATGTAGAACTGAAAACAATAGTCTATCCTCGGATAAATTTGGCTTTTGCATAGGTACGATAATGTATCTGGTGTAAGATACTTTCTGACTTATCATTTTTGTTGCGCCCTTTGCAACTGATGTAATATCGGTCCCCTACTTCAAATCAGTAATAAAGTGGAGCGTTAAGAGTTGTCAGAGCAGTCGATCACTTGCAGTCGAGCTCTTTCCATTTGAATATCAAGTGAATATCAAGAGAATTCCGATGGTGATGGAAAGATAACATCTTAGTTTTATACGTATTGTAGAACATATACTATTTTCTTCTTCATTTCATACTCAAATTATGGTTAGTTGATAGACTCGAGGCCACGTCAAAAAGTTTGAAATTCCTTGAAGTCAAATGATAAAGCGTTGTGTCATCAGCAAAGATATTGACAAATGACCAGAGCATCAAGTCGGGTAGGTTGATAAAAATGTGAAAAAGAGTTGGACCAAGGAGAGAGCTTTAAGAATTTTAGAATTAATTTAATGCACCTGAGACGGCAGGCCATTTAAGTTCAACCTTAATAGATCTATCAGTAACAAATGACTTGATAGGAGAGTATACCACATAGGGCGCGCTTAATTTATTATCTTATAAGACCTTCTAAAATTTATGTCGGTATAATGGCTGTATTTATTGTAGCAATAGAAATAGGGCAAATACAGTTATGGTTTGTTAACATGAATTAAAGTACCTCTTCTAGGATATGTTTTTAACTAGTATTTATAAAGTTTAAGTTTCATAATCGAAGGAATATTAGAGGAATTGAAAGAACAGATCCTATTGTGTTTGTGACATCACAAAGAGATTAACGTAGTGGATGAATAGTCCAATCATCATCTCTGTATTGATCCTAGTACCATATCATCGTAAAAAATTTATTCTATAATACCTAAGAATGAATATATATTTAATAAAAGATATTGTTAAGCATCCACTGCACGTATGCAGTGACTAATATAACAAACTCATTGTTAAGTATGGAGAGGCGGCTATTAACATTTGAGTTTCTGCTAAAAAGTTCATAGGCTGACCAAGATATTCTTTAAATAAGGTTTATTTCTCAGTATATTCCCCTTTGCAGTTCACACACTTATTCCATTGATGTTGTGGTGCTTGAATCTCACTGGTAAAAAAAGTCATCAAAAGAAGAAATGGCATCATAATATGAGCTTTTCAGCCTATGAGCTTTTAACCCCACCCTCAAATATTAAACTCAGTTTGGGCGTGTGAGATTTCACATTGTGCCACGAAAAAATTAACTCATTCATTTTGAGAAACTATATTGAACACGATTTTCCTTTCAGAAATTATTTTTCTTAGAGAAGATATAAACGTAAATGTGATCTTGCTGAAGAGTTCAGTTTCAATATTTTTAGTGTTTTTTTTTTGTCTATGAAGTACTCAAAATATTTGTAAGAAAAGTTTTTTTTTGTTTTTAAACTAAGGCAAAGAATATGCTTCTTTTGAGTCACTTTCTTATAAAATCTGCGTTCTTCACGTATGACAGAACTATTTTCAAAACATAAAACCTATGTTTATTATTCCGTCATTTTGTACTCAGTAAATGAACATGAATTTCAAAATATGATATTCCGTTTATGATTATATTATGATAGCATTAATAACTTCGGAAAACCTATTTGTTGGTAATCAATAAATTTATTAAGAAGTGTTAATTTTCTTTGTTACAATAGAAGTCATAATGCTCTTTCCTAAATATAAAAGAATATTTTCAATTTTTCTTTCATGTTTGATATTTTAATTTTGCTGTTTGAGTTTATTAGACGTTTCAAGTAGTAAAGTTCAAGGCTGTTTGAAAGCTGGATCTTATGGAAGCCGTGAAATGATCAGCTATTATATCACGAACTGAATTATATACTTTGATAGACTTGTCTACGAATCTTAAACTTTACACCAACCTTCGATATTCGAATAGAGGTTATAGATTGTTTGCCAATGCAGTTGTGTTATTCCACTGAGGTAGTTAGAAATTTCCTAAATTCCAACACTTCCAATAAATAAATAAAATAGATCTCATGTAGGATACAGAAAGATTAATCAAGAAAAACATTTTATTATGTCGAAGAGCGATGAACATTTCTAAGTGTATCAACAGTTCATGTAGATTTTCCTGTGTCCAAATTCCGTGGCAACGGAATCTTCACAGCCATTTTCATTTCCATCGTCACCTCTTAATACTTGTTTTATTTTGCGCATTTTTCAGTCGACTAACATTGGCACGATTATTAGTCGACAAAATTCAGCTGCATTTTTTGTGTATTTCCTTTTTCTTGATGTGAAATTTAAACTCAGTGCCATGTATCTTACATTTTCGTATATTTTTGCTTGAAACCCATCGGTATACATAAAATAGGCATGTAGAAAGAAAAGGAAAAGAGTATGTAGAGGAAGTGAAACATGCAAATGGAGTGAGGCAAAGAAGTATTCAATCGATTTTATAAATATAGTTTCTTAAAAACTGTTTCATTTCTAATAGTTAGATCTGCCAGGAAAGCACTACTAGATTTGATTTCAAAATTACTAAAATCCTTCAGAGAAAAAATTGAAAGGTTTTGACTTATAAAAATATATAATTCAATAAAAACTATTCAAAATGGTTATGTGACACTGGGTTTCTGTGGAGTTAATTGAAAGGATTAATTGAGAGGAAAACAATAAAGTGAAAAGCAAAAAGGGCTAAAATGCACTTACTTTTGAAAGACTAATGTGCTGGTCAGAATCATTGAAGTATATCGAAATACTTAAAAAAGAAAAATGTCAAAACTTTGTAAGCAATTGTTCTGGAGTTGTTTTGGCGAAAATTAAAATCGTGATAGTATCATTTTAGCGGGAAGTCAAAAGGGGAGATAAGACAACTTAACAGCCAAACGGAAAGCGGGAAATATGATGTTTATGAAAAAATAGAAGTATGGGAAATATTTTTCTTAACGTCAACGCTTTTTGTGATTAGAATATCATGTGATGAAATGTGACCACCCTTAAAGAGAATATGGGTTAGATGAAATGTAGAATAAGTTGGAGTTTTTACCAAGGGGTAGAACAAATCTCCGATCCCTAGTTTAGAGAGAATTATTTCGTCAATTTAAGCACCGTGCCGACTCGCACCCACCCCAAATTGCATATAAGTAGCATATTTAGACTGATCGTGGGTACTATTCTAGCTGCCACTGGAGTCCATATCACTTGAAAAGACCTCCTAAAATTACGACATTGCGCCAGCCTCTGAATACCTCTGCTTCACGTGACTAAGACGTGATCGGGAAAAGGTAAAACTAATGTTCGAGTATATATTAAACGATATAAATGACGAAAGTGATAGATTTATAACTGGAGTGGACTTTATTTCTTTTGTTAAAGAATTATTCTTGATGTGACAATTAGCCGTCTTTCTTTTTAGTAACTCAGTGACCTCATACAGCGGTCTTCTCACCTTCGGACAGAAAGAGAAAGAGTGGTCTTGAGGGATATAGGCGCCGTTAACCCTAGCAGAACTGTATCTAACGACACCACACCAGCGAAGCAACAAAAATGCGTCAACGAGTGAGGCCACAGTTGGATGGTGACCACTGCGGCCTTAAATGCCGAGGGTCTCTGGTCGGGAGTGGACCACAGTTGAGGATAATAAAACCAAAGCCTTAGACTGGCTATCTCAGTCTATAGATCTTGTCATCTCAGTGAGATAAAGAAAAGATGAATGTGCACAAAAGAAAACTAATAAGTCTTCAAGAATTGAAACAATATATTTAAGAAGAATGGGATGAAATAGACTCTACAAGACAAAAACTCTAATTGCAACCAAACAGAATGAAATCTGTAAAACTTGCTTTGTAAAGCCAAACCCCTCGCACGGTGTCACTTGTAACACGATCTCTGGTTAAGGTGTTCATGTGACATCGTATTCTAACCCGATTGGGCCAACGTAATCCACAAGACCGGCCTTTGGTCCTGTATGGTCCAGTATTACAGGTTAGACCAAAGTCTCCGGTTTCAAATGTCGATTCGATTTCATTCACCAGCCGCATTGTGATTTTTGATCATGGCAAGTAGTTATCGGGTCGTAGAATTGCAAAAGCTCTCCGTTGGTCCACCTGAAAGCTTGTTGGGTGTTAATCGGGTTAACAGAAAATAAATATGACCAAGACGATCTAATTTTAGTGGGAAACAAGTTTATATATATATATATATATATATATATATATATATCATCAACAAAACATATGAATACAATTCTTGGGGCAAAAAGAATGTTTCTTGTATATGAACGATAACCAACAAAACAAAAAATACTTTGTGTAATTTCTTTAAAGGAGAACGCTGGCTTCGTTTAAACCCTTTTTGATTACTGTAGCATTTTCGACCCTTCCGTTCTCTATGGTAGTAATAGTAGTAACAATAGTAGTCTTATCTGTTGGAGGAAGTAATTCGCTTCTTCGTACTTATATCACTAGGACTTGTTAGCAGACGCTTTGTTCCAACCTCTGACGTCGCTTTCTTTCTCTTTTCGAGTCTATAACCCAACTCTCCGGCTGTCTCTAACCTAACTCAACTTAACTGCCCGCTTGCTCCTTTTATTAGAAACGGGGTCGGCGCATTTCCCGACACACTTCTAAAATGCAAAAACTTTACACTCGTTTCATATTTCGGTAACCCTAACCCTGTCAATAGCAGTTCACGCCTTCGGTCGGTGTATATTGACATCATTTTCAGTAGATGTGATATTGCTATCAAAGTACTTGTCAACTAATTTTAGCTTCTTCTCGTTTAAAGCTTATGGACGCTGTTTTATTTGCGTTCATGTAGACGCTAATGCCACTTGCTGCTAGCTGCTTGCTCCAGGCTATGTAGAAGAGCTTAGGCTTTGGTAGGTATATTTGCTTGAAAGGCCTGATTATTTGCGTTTTCTTCGTCTGTTATAGTTTCTGCACGATATTGTCTGATCCTTGCGTTTTTTTTTTTAGCTTAAAGCCATTTTCTTTTATTAGATCTATCGACGTTTGAGGTACGTAGTCTAGGCAGATTATAAACATATATGATGCTAATGTACCTCGTTGCAAACTCCAGCAACAAGTTTGAAGTAGTTCATGTCTTCATCAGGTGAGCGAACCATTGCTTTTGTGTTTTTGTTGATCATCATTATAGTGGTCACAGTTTTTTTGGAAAGAGCCTATGCTAGAAGCATTTGCTCCATTTTCCCTCTGTATAGGAAATCAAATGCTTTGAAGAAATCTATGGACAATAGTGTTGCCTGGAGAATTTTTGCACGTACTCCTTCGATGATTTTGTGGATTATCAAAATCTGGGATGTTGTGGATTCATTTCTTTGAATACTCTTCTGATTTTCAAGATTTGGGGTTGGATACGGTTGAGAAATATGGCATTATAAACCTGAGAAACTATAGCTCCAAGAGTTATTATGCCTCTGTTGTACTTTGTGATTCCGTGGTCACCTTTCTTGGGAAAGAGGAGGATCCAATTTTTAATCCATTACTCTATCGTGTTTGGTTTATAAAGAGCGTTTCATTATCAGATGTCGTGGCCTGTTAGGGACCAGAAAGAAGACACATAAGAAGATAAAGTAGGTTGAACAAGTGTATTGAATAAACAAAACATATATACAAAATAAGCGTGTTAGTACAACAGAGAGAAGTGTTCGTCCGAACTGTCAGGTTTGACTGCTGGGAAAAAGTTGGTATTTGTCGTTTGTCCCACCGACTGGAAGACTGTGGCACAAGGCTTTTTTAGGTGGGTCCGTACATGACTGTAGCCCAGACACGCCTGGTGGCTCTAAAAACGCCTCGGGTCCCGTAAGCATTCCTCTAAAAAGAAACGCCTCAGACGCCTGGCAATTAACCTAGCCTCTCCAAGGAGGGTTAGAGTCTGGGCGGCCACATGAATGCTGGCTTACCGGAATCCATGCCAAACGGCCTCGATCGACTGCCAGTGGAGTCAGGACACACCCGACCAGATCCGTGTATCGACTAATACGGCCGACCGAAGTGTGTCCCAGCCCAGAGCTGGGAGAAATTCTCAGTGAGAGTAAAATAGTGTTAGTATCTATGAAGGAGGAAGAGTTCATTATCGTGTTGGTAGGTTATCATAACAATATGTCGTCAAATTTTCTTGTTTTTCACACTTCAGGAAGTATTTCTTTGAGGCCTGCTGCTTTTCTGATTTTAATTTTTTCAGTTCTGAGTCGAATTGTTCCTTCGTAAACTGACCTAGTTTGATATCTAGTTTATTAATAATTTTTGACAGGTTTACCAATGATTTCAGGAGTGTTTCATAGCAGACCCTTTAAATGCTCTTTCCACTTCTGTAGTATTTCTTCTTGGTTGACAACTTTTAGTTATGGTCTCGGGGCATTCTTCCTTCTGCTAACTTCATTTATTGTCTGCTATGTCAATCGTGATTGTCTATGTTCTACCGAGCTTCTGATTTTATTGATTTGGCTTTGAATGTTTTTTAGTTGTTCCTTTTGGTATGTTTTAGTTAGTTCTGTCTGAGCTTTCTTAAGTGTCTGAGTGTTAGGTTTTGTTGGGTTTCTTTTATTAAGTAAGAATAGTTTTTCATGTTATCTCGTTTTTCTCTAATTGCTATTGATTCTAATATACTGCTACTGTAGAGTTCCATTGGAGTCAATTGCAATATATATATATATATATATATATATATATATATATATATATATATATATATGCAGTACCTCATCCAGGCGAGAAACTAACAATAACCAAATGCCGTTGACTCTATATTCTTAGATATATATGCTCTATCACTAAAAGTGAGAACCTTTTATTCATAAACTATATTATTAATATATGCGTGTGTGTACGTGCGTGTGGATGTGTGCGTATATATATATATAAGGTATGTTGAAAAGTATAGAAAAAAAATTATTTACCAAAATAGAAATGAATAGTTTTCTTTAAAATAATTCTAAAATAATTTTCTTGGCATGCAAAATTATTTTAAAATTTCAGTGAGTTTTAAATTAGTTTGAAACTCCATTTTTAAAATGCCGTCGTAATTCTTTTATTGGAATTCAGGTCTTCCTTTTCAAATGGCATTTTCAGTTTAGAAAAGTCATATAAAAGTCTGCTGGGTTATGGAGGGTACTACACTTGAACAATCCTGGGTTTGCAATTGAGGTTCTTCCTTCCAGAATCGGGTGAAACGCACCGTTAATCTGCTTTTGGGTTCATCCACCAAGCTTCACATCCACTATGTTGCATCCTTTGGTATCCAATACTATACGCTATAATAGCTCGTATAATATTCTCCTCCTTCAGAATCTGTTATTAAGTGTGTTGCTGCGGCAAGATGAAATTTTAAAAATTCTCCCCATGCTTTCAATTCTAAACATATTTTCATTTAAAGTTAAGCGTAAGAAATGAATTTCTTGCGGGGAGAAGGTGGCGTGTGTATTGAAATGTTAGTTTTGCTTGGCTTCACTGGACCAAACTTCTTGTCTTTATTATTTATGCTTTTAAATGGATTTCGTAACCCGATTTATTTCGTAACCCGATTTATTGCCCAGTCAGCTGGTGCTGTAGAATACACCAACTGCTTCTCTGCAGAGGGGTAATACCCCACACCCCAACGAGTGTCCTGGATATGACACTGAACAATCTGATGGTGAGGTTCCAGTAATGATCAAGCTTTGGGGAATGCGTAGTACCCCTTTATTGCCATCACTCACCGGTCTACTCTGGCCCGGAGTGGTAGCACCAGATAAGGGTCCTATCTTTGGGTTAAATAGAACTAAACCGTGGTTTTTTGACTTTACTGTTTTTGCATTTAAACTGCATATTTATGCTGGGTTGAATTGTTTAAAGTGGAACTGTTTTAACCTTTAAACTGTGTGCTTATGCTAAACTGAATTATCTGAAATAAAACTGTTTTGACATTTAACTCTGTGTATTACCCAGTTGGCTCGGGCTGTAGGATACACCAACTGCACATCTGCAGAGGGGGGTAAGACCCCCTCCAATGAGTGTTCTGGATATGACACTAAGCGATCTGAAGTTGAGGTTGCATTGATACTGGAGCTTTCGGGAACGTGGAGCACCCCTTCATTGCCATTGCTCCTAGGTCCACTCTGGCCCAGAATGGTAGCACCTGATAGGACCCTATCTATGGGTTAAATAGAACTAACTGCATACTTATGCTAAACTGAATTGTTTGAATTAGAACTGTTTGAATAAACTGAATAGCTTGAAATAGAAATGCTTTTGACAATTAAACTGCACTTACATTTAGATTGCGTACTTATGCTAAACTGAATTGTTTGAAATGGAACTGTTTTTGACATTGAAACTCTACTTACACTAAACTGAATTGTTTAGTGTAGAACTGTTTTGACATTTAACTGTGTGTAAACAACATCTGTACTTATAATAATCTGAATTAGCTGAATTAGAACTGAATAAACTGAATAGCTTGAAATAGAAACGTTTTTGACAATTAAACTGGGTACTCATGCGAAACTGAATAGTTAGAAATGGAACTGACTATTTGCATAAAAATGGATTTGACGATAAATAACCTACAAAGTTTGATATGCCATAAAACCCAAACAACCAACAAAACGAACCCGATTTAGAATTTGTTACACTTAATACTGTCACTTTTAAACTTTTAAGTTTTCACTCAAGTCCAACAATGCCTATTCAGGTTTTATGTATTGATTTTATTCCTTACGTAAACAATTTATTTTCGGTTTAGTTACCGCTATTTTTCTTACCTTTAACTTCTATCTATATTACTTTTATTTATGGCACTATTTCTTCGATAGTTTTTGAGCATTTAGATATTTGCAAAATATAGGAAATACAGTTTTAAGGCTTTTCTTTTTGTAGAACTATGGTTTTAAAACTTATAAAACACATTAAAAATATGTATACAAAATAGTTAAGCTTATTACATCAGAGAATTTATTGCCTATGTTCCGGTCATGCTTGAGAGCTCATTTCTGTTCCTATTGAACGTTTCTAGGGGTTAGCTGTTTTGATTTTCATAATAGACACGTGTTCGCAGCTAATGATGTATGTTGAAGGAAAGAATAAGGAATGCTTTCTTGCTTATTTTGTTGCTTTTTTATACTATTCTTCTAAGTGACGCTATTTCATGGAGAGTTTTTAAGGGTTTAGATACTTGCAAAATATAAAAAATACAGCTTTCTTCATTTTTTAGTAGAACCATGTTTTTGAAATTTAAAATGCATTCGAAAAAATCATACAAAAATAGTTAATCTTACCATGCTGAAGAGTATATTGCCTATGCTCTGGTTTTACTCGCCAGCATTTTTCTGTCCCAATATATATATATATATATATATATATATATATATATATATATATATATATATATATATATAACTGGTAATATTACAGGAAATGATCATAAATGCACTTCACTACATGGATCGGTTCCAAAATAAGGAGAGTATCAACAGTAATCATACCTTATGAACATGCTATACTCAGGTCAAAATCGGTATCGTTCTTCAGAGCTTTAGTAATTTCATTTTTCCACAGTATGTATAGGTGTATTTGTTATGTTGAAGTGACATACATTGCGATATATATATATATATATATAGAGAGAGAGAGAGAGAGCGATGAAATCTTAGTCTTTAATTTCGATGTGATTTTGTGGTTGACATAAAACCATCTGCAAGTAGAAAAATCTTTTTAATACGTTTACATTTTTGCTTGTGTTGAGTGAAAATCCAGAGATAGTTGATGATACTAATAGAATAGAAAGTGTCATGTTTCTTTTGAATTTGGCTGATCATAATTCTTCACAGCTTCCTTTGTAAGATAAGTAACCTGTTAATTTCCATGTCTGTTCTTTGGAGATATAGTGGATGGTTCTTGTTATTTCAACGGTTTGAATTCTGCGTATTCCATTTCTTAGTACTAATCTAGCTGGCCTAATTGCTTCTGTTAATTTATTCTAAGATAGTAGAAGAAGATGATTGATGCCTTTCCCAAGAGAATTTTTATGATGTGAGCGTAGTAATTTGAACTCTTGTCACAGACAGATGAAGACTTTCTTTGAAGCGCAGGTCAGCTGCGCTTTCGAGGAAGTCTTCATCAGGTAACTCTGGGATTAGTCACAGTTTCGAGTGCGAAGCATCATTATCTCTAATATTGCACCCTAGTGTTATGGGTATGATAATAAACTGCATCCAGTCGTAAGATACCTGTTCTGGAATTTTGAGAAATGTGGAGTTAACCCTTCGTTACCATTACTCCTTGGTCAATTCTCATCTGGTGCCATAATATGTATTAGATTAGATAAGTTTGAGATAATAAAGTGTTTACTTGTTTAAAGTTATTGTGAATATATATTGTTGTAATATGTATAATGGGCGTCATAATTGTTAAACTGACTTCGGCATAAAAAAGCAAAAATGGTTGAAGTACAGTAAATCCAACCAACTAACCAACAAACCAGCGCCCCCTGGTGGTACCTAGAGATATTTGCAGCCTTTAAGTTTTAATATTTTTGTTCATTAGTACCCATTATAATAAAACGTTAGATTATATACCTTGATGAGTTTCTAAAATAAATTAGTCATGCAGTCCAACTCAAACAATCAACATAAAAAAAATTCTTTTCATTTTGATACTGAATAAAAGACGTTAAATTTGTTAATGTTAGATTTGCTGACATGTATTCCAAATATAAAAATGAACTTACCAAGTCTTTATCGTTATTTCCAGAACGTTTCGACCGATATATCCTCCGGCCTTCTTTAGATGTTCGTCGAACTCGGGAACCTACACAAAACTTCCCACTACGTCCTTTATTAAATCCACGGGGTCGCCTGTTCTGATTATAACCGGGTACAAGTGTTAAGTAATCCTGTATTGTTACTCGCCTGCAGTCAGGATTGAACCTGCAACCTCCAGATGATTGTCTCCTTAGAAGCTTAGGAAACCGTTACGCTATGTGTCCTGCTGGACACATAGCGTAACGGTTATGGGCGTTGATTCTGTAAGCTTCTAAGGAGACAATCATCTGGGGGTTGCAGGTTCAATCCTGACTGCAGGCGAGTAACAATTCAGGAATACTTAACACTTGTACCCGGTTATAGCTAAAGGAATCAGAACAGGCGACCCCCAACCCCCGTGGATTCGAAGTTCCGTGTAGCTTTCCGAGTTCGACAAACACCTGAAGAAGGCCGGAGGACATATTGGTCGAAACGTTGTGGAAATAATAAAGATGAAGACAACAGTCCGAAAATCCTTAATGATAAAAATCATCAAACTTCGTCTCAGAAATTCAGACAACTATCTTACCAAGTTAATTAACAATGCTTAACAACATCCTTTATTTATATGAATTCACTTTAGAATTTAGACAGAGTCCTAAAATAGCAATTTTGGTTTTGATTCGGCAGATTATTTGATATTTTGAACTAGTTATAACAGTTGACCAGACAATGCCTATTACATAAAGCAAAGGAAGTAATGAGGTGAAGGGTCTGGACCCTTCTGGTCGCACTGGTCTTGAAGATTATTTCTTCAGTTCCAAAATGCTACGGTACGTCAAAGGAAGTTTGTTGTTTTTGTAGGTTATGGTTAAGAATTAAAAAAATACATGAAATTCTTATGGACCAATGTTTATAGTCGTCATAATTATCGTCTTAGTACAGTGATAATAATTTTACTGTATATTCTCCCAAAACTTTACTTAGTGTAATATTTGAGTCGACCTTCTCATAAACCCGTGAATATGTGAGTAAAAGTATTGATATAAGAGAAAGAAATAGAAGAATTTAGTGTTTAGAATGTTGTCACCAAGAAACAGTGACATTCTTATTGGTATATATGTGTAAGAGCATTTGCGTGTATGAATGTTAAATGACGTTTTAGTATTATAAATACATATACATTTGGTAAGCCACGTGTTAGAGCAGACTATCACCATAGATCCAGACGTACATACGATAGGGGCGTAGGAGGGTTCTTGGGGATGGTAAACTTGGGCTTGGGTCCGGAGCGACTTTTGGGCGCTTCTAGATGAAACAATGAAATTGAATGCTTGTTTGTTCAGGCATACAACACAGGCAGTTTGTCTCGGTCATGGAGCCAGGCTCTCTGGCCTTACCCCACCCTGTGTATTTTCCAGAGCTACCTTCTTCCCCATCGCTATTGCTATAGAGCAGACGATGCGACCACTCCGCAACCCTTATGTCTTCTGAAGGTAGAGCAACCAAAACTCTTTCTCAACCACACTTTTTTACACATAAATACACATGCACAAACGCACACATAACCTTACGAATACACATTTGTTCAAGCATATGTTCATGCAAACGCAAACACACATAAAAAATACATGGTCGAATGTTCACTGACACTTTTTGGCATGGTGACAAAAACTATTTACTCAACTTCCCTTCCTCTGCAAGTGTAAATCACTCTTCCTTCTCTCAAATTTTCTTTTATCATCTTCGTTTTTAAAAAAAAAATTTTTTAGTTTAATTGCGTCAATCGTCATCTCTTCTTCCCCTTCCATTTTCTTCCTCATTTTCTTTGATTCTTTGCAATTTTGAAATTAATTTTCTTTAATTTTCCATTTCTCTTTTCTTTATTTTCCTTCTTTATCAGTTTTCATCTTCATTTCTCACTTTTCTTTTCTTTCAGCTTCATTCTTTGTTCTATATTTTAATGAATAAAAAATACATATCATCCTTTCTTTCTAATCACCCTCCTTTCTATTTTTCCAATCTGTCAGGCTGCATTACAATTACAGATGCAATTTTTTCTAATTTCTTTTTTCTTATTTTCTCTCTAATATGTTGTTCTCCAGGAAAAAAAAGTATCTTTATTCCAGTCATTGGTTAAATTTTCAAACTTTACTTCTTATCATCATTTGCTTAGTTACTCATAAAGAAATATAAATACGCTCTCTCGTGCTCTTATAGAGATTTACACACCAGAACATACCTACATACCTAATGTCTTAGACGTATACGTCTCCTTCGTGGATGAGACTCCAGTTCAGATGGTCTAGGAAGTGCGTTGTCACTCATCTGTTGCCATTACTTTCAGGTCCTTTCTGACCCGTAGTAGTAGTACCTCTTTTTTTGTTGATTATACAAGGTCTGGTCATCTGGCCGAGATGAGGTGATCTGTTTGTATGTCCAAATCCCAGAGGAGTTTGTGCGTTTCATTCTCCAGGACAGATGTTGGGTTGTGCATATACCATTTTTTTGCATGGTCAAACTTCAATTTTTTGCACAATTCCCAATGGATCACCTTGCCCACCCAGTCGTGTCTAGTCTTATACTCTTTTTGTGTTAATTTGCTGCATTCGCTTATTATGTAAGTGATCGTTTCGTCTCTATCACTACATAACCTACATCTATTGTTTTGTTGCGTCTTATCTATTCTTGTTTTGATATGATTAGTCCTTATGGAGTTACATTGAGCTGCTATGAGTAGAGATTGAGTTTCTCTCTTAAGGTTTCCCTTTCTTAGCCATGTCATCGTTTTCTTATTTGAGATGTCTCTTTTTAGACATTTAAAACGTCCATAGAGTTGTTTTCCTTCCCATTTTTATTTTCTGGTTATTGTCGTTCTGTTGGTCTTCGTGTTGTCAATATTGTTTCTGGTGGCTGGAATCAGTCTTCCTCCGCGTTTTTCTATTTAATCTTGGAGTCGTTGTATCGATGCATCTTCAATTCTGGTAAGTCCTCTTCCTTCTTTCCCTGACACATATTATCTGTCAACGTCATCTTGGCCATTAGTATTCTTGTTCTCTGGTCCATTTGTTTAAATTCTAATCTGGTCCACTTCAGGAATGGTTCCGAGTATCTTACATGGGGGAAAGCCCGGGTAGTTATCCCTTTTATAAGGTTCCTGCAATATAGTTTGGTTTCGAGTAGCTTTCTCGTTCTTCTGAGATACTCTTTTTTAATTTTTTCTTTCATCTACACTTGTTTGATGGTGTCAGCTTTATATATTCCCAAGTATTTGAAGGTTTACTTTTTTCCGAACTTTCAAATTTTTTCTTGATTTGGTAGTTCCATTCCGTTCGTCACGTGTTGTTTCCCGCTTTTCATTATTAGCATAGTTCATTTTTCAATGCCAAATTCTACCCTTATGTCCTGACTGTATTTTCTCACTGAGTGTATTAAAGTTTCCAGTTCTATTTCATTTTTGGGAAACAGTTTGATATCGTCCATGTACATTAGGTGATTTATCTTTTCCTGCGATTTAGTAAGTTTGTATCCGGCAGTGCATTTTCTAAGTATGTGGTTGAGGGGTATTATCGATACTACAAATAGTAATGGTGATAGCGCATCTCCCTGGAATATACGTACCTCACTGAATCTTTGCTTCCGCTAATCTTTCCCCTCTGGCTGTTAATTTCAATCTACAGGTTTTCATGGTTTTCTCGATAAAGTTTATAACTTTGTCTAATAATAATAATAATAATAATAATAATAATAATAATAATAATTATTATTATTAAATGAGAATAGTTACTTGAAATCATACAATCATGTAAGAATTATTTGTACTATGAATAGTTGCTTGAGGATATTATCGTTTACAAATAATAATAGTTACTTGAAATCATATGATTGTTTGTCAAAAACAAAACAAAAGAAAACTAACTTTGACATTAGATAACCCAAACGCATGTCATAAAACCAACAAACCAACAAACCTAGACTCAAGTAAATATACTTAAATATCTGTAGTAAAAGATTAGAGGGGAAATGAGAAAACGGAATTCTATCATTTCAACTCAGGAATCATTAAGTCTTTCTTCATTGTCGTGGTTGTCGTATGATCAATGACATTATTCCTGTCAACGTCTGTCTGGTTATTATCTTAAGTATTAACATAATCAAATTGATGATTGTTATTATCATCCATTATTAAAATAACCTTATTATCATTTTCATTCATTGATCATTACGTTCAAAATCAAAACTACCATTCTCATTAATTGTACAGCGTAAGTCTTTGGCGTTACAATTATTGTTACTAGCTCCATTTTTGGATCAGTTATCATTATCAAGATAAAACTTCGAATTCTTCCGAGCTGTTACGGTGTCAGTATGGTTGCATTACGAAGACTTTAACGAAACGCCTGGAGAAAAAGCAAGATGAGAACTACACAGTTCTGAAAAATCCAGGAAGAAGCACCAAACAAAAATTAGTTATACAGCTATTTACATCACATCTCACAAATAAGACGAGCAAGACATATTAGGCATTGCTGGAGAAAGTGATGTTCTATGGATTCCAACATATGGATCCACCATTGTTGGCAGATCAGCAAAACCTTACATTCATCAGCTTTGTGCAGACACTGGATGCCATCTAGAAAACTTATCAAGCGCGATGGCTAATAATATATATACGCGGTGCATTCAATAGGTTTCCAGACTTTTTTTACAAGGATTTAAAATTGTCGTAGACTCTTGGAAATTCAGTATGTTATTGCTATACATCTTCTGAGATGACTGACCAATTTTTATCATTTTAGGTTCAAATGAACAGCTACAGCAGCAATTGGAATACACCCTACTAAACCCTGATTGTCACAGCTGGTGGATTTCAAAAATGCAATCTGGACGTGAGGACACTTTAGAAGGACGATATGCAATAAAATTCTGTTTTAAACTTGGAAAAAAATGCCACAGAAACGTATGGGATACTTCAGACTGCTTTTGGAGCACCTTGCATGAATCGAGCATGAGTTTTTGAGTGGCATAAGAGATTCAAGGAAGCCAGGGAGTATGTGAAGGATGATGAGAGGTGTGGGAGGAGAAAGGAAATCAGATCACCTGAGTTGATTGGTTAAAGGGTTAGGGTTAAGGTTAGGGTTACTATGTTGAGGTTTTAAGGGAGTTCAGCAAGAGATTCCGTCGGAAGAGGCCAGCACTCTTCAAATCGGGTCAGTGGCATTTCCACTAGGACAATGCACCAGTCCACAACTCCATCGTTGTCACAGACTATTTGACCAAAATGGGTATCAAGACAGTTCCTCACCGTCCCTATAGTCCAGACCTTGCTCCCAGTAACTTTTGGTTATTCCCTAAGCTCAGAGTCTGTCGTTATGAGAGAATTGAGGTGATGAAAGAGGCTGTGACGAAGGTCATTGACACGCTCACGCAAGAGGACTTACATAGGGTCTTCCAGAAGTTGTTGGAACGGTACAACAATTGCATTGCAGCCGGAGAAGATTACTTCGAAGGGGACTAGAGTTTCATGTGTGTACTATCAATAGAAGTGCCCATACGAAAAAAGTCTGGAAACATATTTAATGATCCTCGTATATATATATATATATATATATATATAGAGAGAGAGAGAGAGAGAGAGAGACGGGACAATGGACATCCCTTTTTTGAGATTGTCTTACTCTTAGCTAGGGATATTGGGTATATTGTAAGTCTCGCCGATAGGGTGATCTGCTGATTGAAGAAGGCGCACTATATATAGGTGTATATAGGTGTTGCATTTTATTCTTCCATGATGCTGTAGTTTTTGGCGCTGACAGAGCATAATAGGAATCCCAGGTTATAGAATAAAAAAGAAAAGTGATTCTTTTCATAGATTTATTGAAGAAAGCAAAGTATCACAATCGCTCGTGGTTTACACATGTACATGTAAAATAAGATACGAACCTACAACCAGCATACACTCCCAAATACACCCGCTTATGCACGGCCAATAGATTATCCAAATTAACTCATAATTGGTAAAATTTCCATGGATCGGAACGAAAGAAGAAGAAGAAGAAGAAGAAGAAGAAGAAGAAGAAGAAGAAGAATGTATAGGAAACTAAAACATTGGCTTCTGGGATATTCGAAAGAATGAATCGCAACTGTTTCTGATTCACTTATTCTAGAATTTCAAATGAACGTAAGTGGTCATGCATAATTCTACAGAACATTGGCTATTAAGCATGACCTATATAGATGTTGATGTGTGGGAAGACTGTAATCCTGCCAAGGTATTAGAAGATGTGAAGGATTTTTAAGGGTTAAAGTGGGTAGTACAAAAAGAGCCTGCGACAAAAACATAAAACAAAATAAAAAAACAAAACAAAGCAAAACAAAAAAACAAACAAACCAAAAACAAAAACAAAAACAAAAGAAAAAACAAAAACAAAAACAAAAAGAAAAGAAAACAAACGAACCCCCCCCAAAAAAAACCAGCTTTGAATAGCTTCATTACAGAGGGCGAAATCTAATGTAAAACGTTAAAGTCGAATTGTTCAGTTTGCAAGAAAAAAAGTGATGAGTGTAGAAGATGAATTAATGGAAAATAATAAAAGTTCGTAGACTTTTATTGCGTATAACATCACACACACACACACACACACACACACATATATATATGTATATATGTACATATATATTTACCAACCAGCAGGATGTGACACAAGGTCAATTTTTAAGCGCTATTTAACAGGCTTGAATTCACAGTTTTCCTTCTAAACTAGTTGCCAAGTTTGAAGAGCCTTGTCTACTCTCTATTTATTCATGTATATAGGGTGTTTAAAATGTTTACATTTCTATAGAGGTTTCTTTATGATAGGATTTTAAAGTTTTCACCTGTAACCATCCCAGTCAACGCATTATTGGAATCTTCCCCAAGTGGTTTCCGTAATATCAATTCTGCTTTTCTAATAAAGATATTCCGATAGAAATACTATTTTTTAGTATCTATGGGGTATTCTAAGAATGTGTTGATAATGAGAGTGAACATATAGAGACTGAAATTATATAAAGGTACCCCCAAAAGGGAGTTAATATTTTTGAGTTACACTGTGTGTGTGTGTATTGTAATCATAAAAATATTCTTTACCTTTAAGAATGTACACATTGCTCCAAATAATATGTATGAAAACCAGAATAGCTTTTCAGTTTTAGAATAAAAGCTATTGATATAGAATAAGATAATTAAACAACAATGAATTACTCTTGGTTGAACAACATTTCACTCTAAATAAACTATAATAGCTAGGGTGGAAAAAACACAATCAATTTTAATAGCATCACATTAATTCTAGAAATCAATGGGGTGTCCTCGTGGTGTAATGGTTAAAGCGACGGAATCGTAGTACGCGAGTTCGTACTCCAGTCGCGCTATTACGTTCACTTTCGGGCAAATACCCTTTGGAAAGGTATGAACCCCCTTATCCTCCCAGCTATGGCTTTGGCATTAAATAACCTAAAATGAGTTGATATGACATTAAAACAAAGAAACCAAACCTAGAAATCAATGAAATTAGAACGGATATTACGTAAAAATTCCCTAATTTATAATGAATTTTAAAAAATCCCTAAAACTACATCTTAATCCTCAATAATTCATGATATCATCAACATCGATGCTTGCCAATGGCCTGGAAGACCGGGGTTCAATCCTAGGTCGAGTCATACTAATGACTCAAAAATGGTACTTGGTATCTCCTTGCTTAACATTATAAGGTAAGTATCAATGGTACAGTGGAGCGATCCAGGAAAAGGAGTTGCGCCCTCCCCTACACCTCAGTGTAATAGCTATTGAACAGGGAGCCTTCAGGTCGCTCTCAACTACAGTCGCCAACTTTACTTACTTTATATCTATCTATCTGTCTACCTATCTATCTATCCGAGGTGCATACGTAAAAGTTTACAGATTTTTTCGTATGGGCATTTAAAATGGTTGTAGACTCTTGAAGATTCAGTATGTTATTGCTATACATCTTCTGAGATGACTGACCAATTTTTATCATTTCAGGTTCCAATGAACAGCTACAGCAGCAATTGGAATACACCCTACTAAACCCTGATTGTCACAGCTGGTGAATTTCAAAAATGCAATCTGCATGTAAGGAAGAACGATATGCAATAAAATTATGTTTTAAACTTGGAAAAATGCCACAGAAACGTATGGAATACTCTAGACTGCTTTTGGAGCATCTTGCATGAATCGAGCATAAGTTTTTGAGTTGCATAAGAGATTCAAGGAAGGCAGGGAGTCTGTGAGCGATGGTGAGAGGTGTGAAAGGAGTAAGGAAGTCAATACACCAGAGTTGATTGGCCAAAGGGTTAGGGTTTGGGTTAGGGTTACTATGCTGATATTTTAAGGGAGTTCAGGTTATTTTATGTCTAGAGGTTAGGGAATCGCCTTCATAGTCCGTTCTTATTTTGATTTTTGATTAGTTGTTTCTAAAAAGTGTTTTTGCTCACAGTCCTATCGAATACGAATAATTTTTCACAGGCCTATTTAACCCGTAAATGGGCCCCTAACAGGTACTATCACCCCGGGTCAGAGTGAATGTAGAAATGATGGCTTGATGTTTGAGAGAAGTCATACTTTTATAATTATTCAACAAACAACAATCATGTAAATGTATTAAGGACACCTATACTAAAACATTACCGTTCAAGTTTGAATTTAATCTTAGATTTAGCCCCAACAAATATGTATTATTCTTTATGTCAAAATAGCCGATGTCGGGATGACATGACGAAGAAGGTCGAAGTCTTGAAGCTCTGTATACTATTGTTGTAAATGTGGTAGTTATTAAAGTTATTATCACACACACACACACACACACACACACTTATTTAAGTGTAAAACATTGTTCACATATATTTGTTGATCAATACATTTATTACTTAGTCACAATGTAATTCTATTTTTCAAATCACTTTTTTGTTTCTTGCTTTGTTTATTTGTTTCATTATTTCTTTTGACAAGAATGATCACTTTTACATTATTGAAACTCTCTACCATCTTCGAGATGTTTTTCCGAAATTAAATCACTTGGATGTTTCAGATGTTACAAGCACATAGTGAGAGCACTTTGTGTGCACTGAATTCTTAAACATCTAGAAATAAAAGTAAGACACAATAATATACTCTAAGAGTCAGATAGATCACAGTATCAGGGCAGGGTTTGCGTACTTGTGGGCTCCAGGCCAAATTCCTTAGTGGGCTTGTTCAATTTGCTATAGGGCCTATATCTGTGGAACACCTAAGAACTACTCACTAGTTAAAGACCACTGTGACCTATACTTAATGCAGAGGGGCCCTCATGGTTTGGAATATATTATATAATGAAATTCGAGTTGTACACTTGAAACATAGTTATAATCTGTCACGCTGCGCATCAAATTAGTTTCAGGGGTCCCGCTGATACCTGTGGATTCTAGGCGAATAGCTTACCATGCCAATTGGTGAATCTGGCCCAGCAAGACATATCTCCAGTAAACCTACACTTGAACAATTTATCAGAGTTCGATATTGAGGAATTTCTAAATTTACGATAACTAGTGTCTTCATTAATAAACTTTGCGTAGGAAGAATCTGTGTGTTGCATATGTAGAGGTAGGTTTCAGAACGACATCAAGTCACTCAACTTGAGCAAAACTGAAGGGATGGAAAATCAATAAAATCCACGAGAAAAATGTTTTCAGTGACCCCTACTACCTCTACCTACCAATAAATAACTCCGTTGCTTGTGAAATAGATAAGACAATGTAAAATGTAAACTAGAAAGCTAAATAAAACAATTCAATACTGTCAGTCGTTGTGACAATCAGAGAGTTTTCTTATCTGATAATCGTCGCCGGGAAAAAGTTATATTTGTTGGTGTGTGCTTCACGTTCTAACATTATAGTTTCGCTCTGTTTGATAAACTTTGAAAGGAATTTCAAGTCCAATGGGAATCAGAAATGCTGAAGTAGAGGTTATGAAAAATACTGTTATATAGGATCTATCTTTCTATCGAATCCCCGCTCCGCACGCGTACACGTGTGGTGTGTGTGCACACACACATGCGAACACGTTTATACATATACTGCCACACACATTTACTCATTTTAGAATGTTCATGACTCTTCTTATTTTTATTGTAGACCTTACTTCTGAAGAAGACCTTTGCCGATCGCAAACATTGCACCTGTTCACGTATATTGAATCAGTTTTCGTACCATCACTCCCGTCAATTTTCTCGAGATTCGTGTGGGCCGGAAGGACTTCGTATGTGCGTGAATATTAGTGTGTGCTCTCAAAATAACGATGGGAGGGTTTGTTTTTATATAGTGTATGCCATACAGGAGTGTTTATGTTTAAGTCTGTGAGTGTGGGAGTATAAGTATGTTTTCGTAGGTGTCTGGACCTCATGGGTTTGGGCGCTAGTGAATATACGTACATGGGTTGGTAGGTGTATACGTGTGCGCTGACAGCCAGTGAATGAATAGTATACATTTCGTGCGAGCGAATTTGTTACATATTCCTTTTTCTTTCTTTTCAACTCTAGATGTTTTTCCGAATTTATTTATATTTACTTACATAGTCATAGACAACGCAATGCACTTTGCACTAGCAAATTCACACGTGTTCGTATTTCTTTCTTCCTCTCATATTGCTTAATGAATATGGAATATGTGTGTGCACATGCAGACAGACTATCTATCTATCTATCTATCTATCTCAGTCTGTTCATCTCTCTCTCTCTCTCTCTCTCTCTCTCTCTCTTTAATTTAGGATAATGTACCAAAATAAAATTAATTTACGTTCGTAACACAATTATCTGTCCATATACGGCAAGACTTCGTTGCATGAATTTTACAGGATTCGAACCATGGTTGCTGTTATCATATACCCACTCACAACTGCTATGCGCATCGAACAGGTGTATAACTAAACAATCACGTAAAACAATATATATATTTATATATAAAGATGCCTGAACCCCGAGTCATCATCCGATGAAGGCTTTGTTGGAAGAAATGCTGCTGTACAAAATCATTCATTGTATATATATATACATATATATATATATATTTTTGTCAAAGGGGAAACAAAAGAGTGTTGATACAGATTTGCAACTCCATTTATGAGTGACAGGAGAGGGTGAAGGTCAATCAAAAGATAAAATTTAAAGATTATAAATGGATATCAGAATGGATAGATATACAATAAAAAGACAATTAAAAATACAACACATGGATGAATGGAGAGGGTCATTATTATTCATAATCACATTAATACAATGAAATTATACTGAATATTTCCATTTGTTATGGTACGCATGTCACCCTGGAAAAAGCAGATGGCATCAAATTACTTTACAATACCTTCTCTTGTATATCTAGACTTCTTTTAACAAATTCATCGTTATTTTACAAGTCTTACAAACTTCTTTAAGCTTTTTACTTTCTATTCCCCCCTCCCCATCGCTCTCTATCCCCCTCCCCCTCTCCCCCTCTCTCTCCTCTCTCTCTCTCTCTCTCTCTTTTGCTGATAGGATTTCCTGTGGTCCCTCATTAACAACAACAACAACAACAACAACAACAACAAAGCTGATGAATAACAAGTTGATTGTACTTACCTGTGCATGATTGCTTTTCTTAAAAAAGAATAAGTTTGTGTCCCCTCTTTTCAATGTTTCTGTGAGTTTAATTTCTGATGTTCCTAAGAATCGAACGCCTCTGTTGGAGTTGTCAACCAGGTCCACGCCACCACCTGTTGGTACACAGTCTTTATACCGGTTTTTACAGAAGCAATCCTTCGATGTATGGGACAAGGGTCGTTTGTTCGGTTTAGTATACTTCAGTTTTAATTTTTTAGGGGTTTTCTTGGATTATTTTACTTTTTTGATTGTGGTGAGGAATGTCGTTGGCTCTGATGAAATGATAATAATTAAAAAAAAGAAAAAGAAAGCTGATGAAGGAAGAAAATAATAAAGTTGAAAAAATTTTTTAAAAGTGATTTAAGAAATTCGATGTGTTTTCTGAGTGACTGTTGAGTAGTAGTAATAGTAATAGTGGTAGTACATATATACATATATATATATACATATAAATATATATAGATATATGAATATACATTTATTTATTCATTCATTCATTTATCTCTCAGTAAAGTATTGGTACAACTTGGGCAGAAGTTGTTTATTGTTTGTGAGAAAAGAGTTGTAGATGAGAGTCGATTATGCCGGTATCTTACAAAGATAGAAAGATGAATACAGTTGAAGGGACGAACGAAGAAGCAGGAAAAGACCGACCGACAAACTCGCGGACGGGAAGAGGAATGCACTAGAAGGCGGACGAATTACATAAATAGGAGGTGGAGCGATTTTTGTCTTTTTTCTTTTCTTTTTTCGTATTACTATCATTACTACAAAACATCACTACCACTACAACTATTACTACAGTAAGTTTTATCGTGGACTTGTTTAGTTTAAAGCTACTGTTTATGTGTTTTGTGCTGTCGTAATAGTATTTGTTGTTGCTTTTAGAGTTTTATTGTCTAGTTAAGCAAAAACAGATGAAAGACATGCAGGTACACACACACAATTCTCATATTTACACATTCACACATAACGGCAAATCACGTACAACTAAATATTAAACGCGCAGAAAAACATTACAAAAACAGAAAAACGCATCATACGCAATACAAACAAAAGCATAACAGTTTAACAGGCATCAACACGTCAATTATACATCAAAAGATAAACAGAGAGGTAGAACAACTAATGTGTAGAAAACTAAATATCGCATATAGTAGTACTCCTTCCTCTTTTACACACGCACATACATACATACATACATACATACATACATACATACATACATACATACATACATACATACCTTCACGTACATATCCCCCCATATCCCCCCACATATAAAAATACATTGAATTCTAACTTGTAAAACTTCATTTGAAAATTGACCCTGTGTCACAACCTGCTCGTGCGGAGGGGTTGGTAAATACACTTATATAAGTACACTCACATACACACTAATAAAACACGTATGTTTATACAGATCGTCAAGAATGAATGCACAAATCTAGATAAAGCAGAAAATGAACTCTACACAAACCATACAGTTCTGAGATTTCTTCTATCTGTGCGTGTGACAACATTATATATATATATATATATATATATATATATATATATATATATATATATATATATATATATATATATATATATACAGATTGAGAGATAGAGAAGGAGCAAGTGAGTGAGTGTATATGTCCGAACGCACGTGAATATGTATACATGTGTGCGTATGCGTCAGAAAGAGAGAAAGAAAAGGGAGTTTTACGTGATGTTTTTCTCATACGCACTAATACGTATGCACATACACACGCATGCAACCACTTAATATCTATTTTCTTCCTCACTCTTATGTATGTCTAAGCAATTATGTTACGTCCCAAGATGAAAATTGTATAGGGTGTTTTAGTGTGTTCTTTTTTTTTTTTTGGCTGGAGGTGGGGAATTAAAAAAATGACACCTTTTGACCATGTCCGACACTGTTTTCGTATAAACATTTTGTCACCTCCACCTTTTAATTTTCCTTTCTGAATACATCGCTTTGGAGGTAGGCTATACTGGAGTCCTAAAACTCCTATACAACAAAACCCTATCGGACCAAATCACCTCTGATCAAGTCCAAAGTAAAACAAAATTTACAAGGATGAATTAAAACATGACCCATTTAATTAGTGCAAGCTCTCTCTCTCTCTCTCTCTCTCTCTCTCTCTCTCTCTCTCTCTCTCTCACACACACACACACACACAAACACAAATATATATATATATATATATATATATATATATATATATATATATATACGAGGATCATTAAATAAGTTTCCAGACTTTTTTCGTATGGGCACTTTTATTGATAGTACACACATGAAACACTAGTCCCCTTCGAAGTAATCTTCTCCGGCTGCAATGCAATTGTTGTACCGTTCCAACAACTTCTGGAAGACCCTCTGTAAGTCCTCTTGCGTGAGCGTGTCAATGACCTTCGTCACAGCCTCTTTCATCACCTCAATTCTCTCATAACGACAGACTCTGAGCTTAGGGAATAACCAAAAGTCACTGGAAGCAAGGTCTGGACTATAGGGACGGTGAAGAACTGTCTTGATGCCCATTTTGGTCAAATAGTCTATGACAAGGATGGAGTTGTTGACTGGTGCATTGTCCGGGTGGAAACGCCACTGACCCGATTTGAAGAGTGCTGGCCTCTTCCGACGGAATCTCTTCCTGAACTCGCTTAAAACACCAACATAGTAACCCTAACCCTAACCGTTTAGGCAATCAACTCTGGAGTATTGACTTCCTTACTCCTCCCACACCTCTCATCATCCCTCACATACTTCCTGGCTTCCTTGAATCTCTTATGCCACTCAAAAACACATGCTCGATTCATGCAAGATGCTCCAAAAGCAGTCTGAAGCATTCCATACGTTTCTGTGGCATTTTTTCCAAGTTTAAAAAAGAATTTTATTGCATATCATTCTTCTAAAGTGTCAGACTGCATTTTTGAAATTCACCAGCTGTGACAATCAGGGTTTAGTAGGGTGTATTCCAATTGCTGCTGTAGCTGTTCATTGGAACCTGAAATGATAAAAATTGGTCAGTCATCTCATAAGATGTATAGCAATGACATAGTGAATTTTCAAGAGTCTACGACAATTCTTAATGCTTGTACAAAAAAAGTCTGGAAACCTATTGAATGCACCACGCATATATATATATATATATATATATATATATATATATATATATATATATATATATGAAAGTAAATATGGATAAAATCCGACATAATGAAGGTAGCAGGAAAAAATATAATCCAAATAGGTGAATATATCATGATGTGAAGTCGACGTTAACGTTTCGGTTTTAATAACCATCATCAGGACTTGGATATAAAATAGTTCACAATATCGATGGGTGATTGCTGAGATGACAGGAGCAAATGAGAAATATACAACAAAATGTGCATGTTTATCTATCTTTTCGTTGTATATTTCTCATTTGCTCCTGTCATCTCAGCAATCACCCATCGATATTGTGAACTATTTTATATCCAAGTCCTGATGATGGTTATTAAAACCGAAACGTTAACGTCGACTTCACATCATGATATATTCACCTATTTGGATTATATTTTTTCCTGCTACCTTCATATATATATATATATATATATATATATCATCATCAAGTAGCGATGGCAGCACGGAGTTCCCTGACTTTCTCTCTCACTACATTCAGTGTCCACATAGATCTGATGTAAGATTTTTCTGGTTTGCTAACACTAGGGCGCCTGTGTATAGGAGGCCATAGGAAAACATTACTTATGACTTCATCCTTGCTTCTCTAGCAGTGTCCTGCATATATTGTTCGTCTTACCTGGATGGTTTTTGAGTTGGGAGGTAAGTGGCTTTATAGCTACTGTTTTGTGGGTGGGTTTATTTCAGGATTTGTTCAAAACAGCCCGGAGCATTCTTGTATAGTTTCCCTCAATCTTTTTCTCCGTGTGTTTCGTTAGCGTCTATGTGGTGCATCCATAGAGTAGTACTGATACAGCCACCGCTTGTATATACATATATATATATATATATATATATATATATTAGAGAAAAATAGTTATTAATCTGATAGTACGTTAATATGAAAATATGGAAAAGCAATATATTCAGAGGATGAAATGAGAGAAAGGAAAAATAAATTTAGGGTTCAATTGTCATTAATTTTTTTAAAATATAGATATAATTAGTGTTCGAAATTTAAAGAAAAAAAAAAGAAAAAAGAAAGAAAAAGGTAACGTCTTTACAATCATCATGATCATGGTCATGATCATGTCACGCTATCAGCACGGATATTCCTGACCACCTCGTCACACCTCCCTACCGTTACACTTCCCTATCGTCCATTGCTTTCGGCGGATCCTCAGGGCTACATCCCGTATTGACACAGAGCTGCCGTATGTAGGTTCGAGCTGGACGTCCTGCCTTTGCTCGTCCATGTGAAGGGGTCCACAGGAGTACATCACTTATGAGCTCGTCCCTACTTCTCCAGCAGTGTTTCGCATGTCTGTTTCGTCTAATTTTGATAGTTTTCGTGATGGGTGTATCCATATAGCAGTATCGAAACGATCGCTACTTGGAAGAAACTGCGCTTCATTTTATCGGTCAGGTCTGACTTCCATTTGACCGAAAGCCTATCGATAGATGTCCATGCCTTTGCTAGTCGCATGTTGATGTCTCGGTTGATGAGACACTGCTCCCGAGGTAGGTGAACTTGTCAACTAGTTTCAGGGTGCTACCGTATAGTGTGGAGATGTCGCCTGTTTGATTAAAGTACATATATTCTGTCTTGTGTGCATTGACATGGAGGCCGAAGCCTGTAGCGGCTCGTTCCAGACTATGTCACAGGGTTTTGGCTTGGGCGGGTAGCATTTGCCAGAAGCGCTATATCATCGGCGAAGTCTGCATCGGTAATTGTTTTTGCGGGGTACCTTCTGCTTCTTTCTTTTGATAGCTTGAAACCGTTTTCTTTCATTTTATCGATAGATGTTTTAAGTACGTAAGTCTAGACAGATGATAAATAGGTATGGGGCAAGTGAGTCTCCTTGTCGTACTCTCCTGCGAATATGTCGAAGTAGTCTGTGTCTCCATCTGGAGTACAGACTTTTACTTTAGTGTTTCTATAGAGCATCATAATGGCTGCGACGGTTTCTATTGGTAGGCCGTAAGCGAGACCTCTGGGAATGGAGTCAAAGGCCTTAGTAAAGTCAACAAATAATATTGCTGCCTGTAGGTTTTTTGAGCGTACACCTTCAAGAATTCGATGGATAGTCAAAATTTATGCAGTCTTGGATCTATTTCTTCCTAGGTATGTTGTCAATTTTGGGTTCTATGCAGTTTCATAGTAGGGCATTGTATATCTTGGCCGCTATGGGCGTAAGTGTTATACCTCGTTAGATCTTGGCTAATCCGAGGTCGCCCTTTTTAGGGACGAGGATGCATCCCTTCATCCATCTGTCTATCGGATTTTGATTAAATACGGCATTACTAAAGATTAAAATATATTTTAAAAACTTTTATAAGAATTAAAAAATTAAAAAAATGATTTCTGAAATAATGTGTATGTTTGTGGGTTAGAATCTTAAAAAATTCCATTAAAACAAATTAATAATTGCTAATTTCTAAAAAGATTTCATTAACTAAATTGACGATTTTGATATGTTTTGCAATTAAAGTTTAGAACATATTTTGATGAGAGATCACAACGAAACAATTTAAATCATTCTTACTTTCAATAGTTTCGATATAATTTCTAATCAAAACATTTTCTAAATTTTTCCCTTTTTATTTTTTCATTTCGTTTGTTCATTTTTCAGAGGAAGCATTATGAAACCGTCTTGAAAATGGTTTAAGAAAAATAACGTCAGAATATTATCATATATAAATAAATATATTCCTTGAACATTTTGCTTATATATATATATATATATATATATATATATATATACTAGCTGTCGATCGTATCCGATGATGACGTCCTGCTGATTTTTTTCCGACATTTTTTCGATTTTTGAGCAGGTATTGCCAATTGTCTAAAGAGATGTTCGTGAACCTCAGGTTTCTTTTGATGATGTCTTTACGCCTGAGTTAACCCGGACATGGTAAAGAAAGGGAAACCCCAAGAGAGAAACTGAATCTCTTTTAAAAGCAGCAGAAAAAAATGCCACAATGACCAATTGTATAAAAGCGAAAACTGCAATTATGCAAAAGTATAGCTGGGGTAGGTTACATGGGGACTGAGATGCAATAGTTAATAACATAATAAACAAGTACGGCAAACTAGCACAAAAAGTACGAGACTAGGTACGACTGGATGGGAAAGGTGTTCCAACGGGAATTGTGCAAAGGTTAAAAATTTGAACATATCACCGAATAGTGAATGCACAAAACAAAATCCATCCTTGATAATGAGACTCGTTAAATTCTCTGGAATTTTGAGAAACAAATGGATCACTTAATCTCGTCCAGAAGACCAGACTTAATATTGATTATCAAGAAAAAAAGAACTTGTTATCAATTGGGTTTTGTTGTTTGGGATGACCTAAGAGTGAAAATTAGGGAAAGCGAAAAGATCGAAAAATACTTGGATCTTACAAGAGACATAAAAAAACGATAGAATATGAGAGTGACGATGATACCGATTTTAGTTGGTGCGCTTGGGAGGGTCCCCAAAACTTGGAAAAAAGACTGAAGGAGTAAAAAATTAGTGAACCAGAGGATAGATAGACTAACCTCATGTAAAAAATTATTTTGAGGAGAACAAAAGGATATATAATGAAGCCCTTAAAAATTGCGGATTTCAGAGTAGACTGGAGTACGTAAACCTGGACTCTAAGGGACAGAACGTCACCATAAACAGAAGCAGCGGTTGTGGGATCCACAAACTCATCAACGTAGGTGACACCAAAAAATAATCATTCAAATTGACGAGGTAAAAACAGAAATAGAAAAGTAATTTGATTTAACCCGCCAGTCTGTAAACTTACCAACATTAACATAGAAAAATACTTTCTAAACCTCCTGGAGAGGCACTTTAATAGGGACAACCTATTAAGTAAAATTTTTAATAGAAACACCATAAAAATTAGTTACTCTTGTACAAACAATATATATAGCATCTAAAATAACCACAATAGGAGGTTATTAGACGAATCAAATAGGAATAGTTAGGAGACAGATAGAGTGCCTTGTAGCTGAAGAAGAAAAAAAAGATGCCCTTTGGGCGGGCGATGTAACACGGAGAATGTCGTATACCAAGTGTGCACTTCCCCCATGAAAAATAATAATGATGGAGAGATAGTTTATACAGGCATTTCCGCGAGGAATTGGAAACAAAGACTGTATAATCACAGACATTCTTTCTCCAATCCGCAACTTAGGAATCAAACCGCTCTATCTCAATATTTTTTAAACTTTTAGGATCAGAGGCTAACCCCTCAAATAAAGTGGAAAATAGTCAGGCTTCTTCAACTGCAAATATCTTCAATAGCTGATGTAACTTGTGTATAGAAGAAAAAAATTAGTATAAATAATTTTAAGGACCCCATACGACTGCTTAATGCACGTAATAAACTAGTGTTTAAAAGATGACGTAAAATTGAATTTGAAATATTTTAATTGAGGGCTACTGAGGGTCCTATTCAATATAAAAACTGTGATATTTTAAAAAAGAACAAACAAAACACGAGAAAAAATCCATTCATCTTGTATGATACCGTCTTCCTTACAAAATTATATTGATAAATTTTCATTTGTTGACTACAAATAAGAAAAATCAAAAATCATAATTTAGATATTGTTGGATTTTGTATGCAGGTTTGATGTTAGCAATAGACATAGAGGTACCTTTTATTTTTAGTTGGAACTTAATAAATTTATGCACGTTTTCGGTGTATAAAACAAAAGATTTACTTGCTTTGTCAATTCTTTCAAACATATTCCCATTCGTAATGGCAATGTAAAAAAGTAGTGATTCGGTTTAGCAAACTAGTGTATTTTTTCATAACATATTTTTACTACGCAGTTTGATATGATTTGTGATACTATAGTATCACATATTTGGATAGTTCGTTTATCAATCCCGTCAGTGCCCATGCTGTGTCTGTAAGATCCACAGACAAGGAATGACACAATCCCTCCGGAAATTCTTCTGACGGTCGGGGTGATCCATTGGAACAAAGTTGTCTGGGTGTTAGTAACTTAAAAACAAGAACCCTCTATCAACAATTAACAATCATTGTTCAGACTGCATACAGTATATATATATATATATATATATATATAGAATCTGTAAGGGTCGATGAACAGACACAAAGAGTCCGACAGAACTCTCTAAATGCAAACTTCTGACTGACAACTGACAGATTGGCTGACTACTTTTTCAAAATTTGGCCTAACCAAACCAGGTAATAAAATGATTAACCATCACGGCAACTATTCCACAGATTTATCTGAAAGTAACGTTCAGTTTTGGAAAAAATTCATTTTCGAGAAAAATGGAGTTTTAATGTGGAATCTAATACAGTGACTCTGAAGTCGAGATTTAGATTACAATGTCGTTAATGCCCAACAGGATACTGAATTAGTGTCCGTCTTTATGATAGCGTTTGTTCAATTTATAATGTAAGAATGATGTTAAACCGGTTGCAGTTTTAGCGTCCGTGTTTTCGTAAATATGGTTGTGATACTGTTTTGAGAACCCTCCCCCGCAAAAAAAAAGGAAAAAAAAACGACAAACAAAATATTCCTGAAATGTTATATAAAAATATAAACTATATAATTGCAATAAAATAGATATACGGCATACCTAAAGAAACAGTAGCAGCAATAACGATTCTCTATAGAAACACCAAAGTAAAAGTACGATCACCAGATGGAGACACGGAATACTTCGACATTGTAGCAGGAGTACTACAAGGAGACACGCTGGCTCCCTACCTCTTTATCATTTGTCTAGACTACGTACTTAGAACATCGATTGATAAAATCAGAGAGAATGGCTTCGAGCTGACGAAGAAAAGAAGCAGAAGGTACCCTGCAAAAACAATTACCGACGCCGACTACGCCGATGACATAGCGATACTGGCAAATACACACGACCAAGCCGAAACAATACTGCATAGTTTGGAACGAGCAGCCGCAGGCATAGGCCTCTATGTTAATGCACACAAAACGGAATATATGTGCTATAATCAAAAGGGGGACATTTCCACTCTAGACGGAACCCCTCTTAAACTAGTAGACAAATTCACTTACCTAGGAAGCAGCGTCGAATCAACCGAAAAGGACATCGACACAAGGTTAACGAAAGCATGGACAGCTATCAATAGACTATCGATTATATGGAAATCAGACCTAACCGATAAAATGAAACGCAGTTTCTTCCAGGCAGCGGTCACATCGATACTGCTATATGGCTGCACTACATGGACTCTAACAAAACGGCTCGAGAAGAAGCTAGACGGCAATTACACAAGAATGCTGCTTGGAATCTTGAACAAGTTCTGGCGGCAACACCCCACAAGACACCAACTATACGGCCACCTGCCTCCTATCACGAAAACTATTCAAGTTAGTCGAACCAGACATGCAGGACACTGCTGGAGAAGCAGGGACGAACTCATAAGTGATGTACTCTTATGGACCCCCACACATGGCCGTGCAAAAGCAGGACGACCAGCACGAACATACATTCAGCAGCTATGTGAGGATACGGGATGTTGTCATGAAGATCTGCCTGGGGCGATGAACGATAGGGAGGAGTGGCGAGAGAGGGTCAGGGATATCCGTGCTACCAGCGCGACATGATGATGATGATGATGAAAAAAAAAGTTTTTTAAAGTTAAACCAAATTGTTTAAGACAAACATTTTGCTATTTAAAAATGGGAATACCCATGCCTTTCGAGCAGCCGTATCAAGAAAACGATGTCTTTTTGCTTCATGGCGTGCCTAAAAAATAAGTTTTTTTTAAGGCGTGAATGATCGAGATATATTCTTATTCCTTCATATAGAGAAACAGCGTTTTCTTGAATTCGAGTCTTAAGCAAGAAAAGGTTTGGGGTCGGTTTTATGGAACACTTTGCTGCCTGAGAAAAATAATAATTTACTAAGCTTTTTGTTTAAATGTTTTACAAGATCATATGAATAGGCAGCCAATGAAATTCGAACTCACCTGAGTTAGCTTGCTAGTCTATCTTGGTAACTATTACACCACCCAAGGCATCCCAGCTAAAGACTAGGAAGATACCGGGTTATTCGTTATCGAGAATAAATTGCTGGCTCTGTTTTAGTGGGTAGGTGGGGGTCTCAGGCATCCTATTGCACAAAAAGTGGTAGTATCAAGGTCAATCAAAAAAAGAAGAAAGCTGATGGGGTTAAGTTATTTTTATACCATTCATGCGTAAAAACAGGCGTGACCATAAAGACAAATAAATAAATAAATGAATAAATAAAACAGTATCTAGTTTTGCTTTATATACAAATTGTTAATCGAACTTCTATTTTATAGCCACACTACTCTCTTTAATGCTAAATTCATTCTTTCCAATGAAAATTAGCATTCGTAAATCTAATTTTTACCTTGGAGAAAACACTGAAAACAAACGCCAATTCAACGATTTATATGAGGAAGGTATTTATTTATTAAATTGATGACAATATATTCTTTAATATGGTAAGTCTCTTCGTATTAGACCTATGAATTGCTGAGATGAATGTTGGAATTTTTTAGTTAAAGTAAACCTCAATAGAGTCGGTTATTGAGTTTACAAAAAAAATCTATGAACATATATTTCGATTTTCACTTGTCTGCAATAGAAAACAACTCTGCAAATTTGAAGCTTTGGACGGCACTCACTTCCTGATTGGGTCGTGAAACTCCCAAAGTCGGTGACTCATGAAATCAGTAAAGAGAAGCTGCCATCTCAAAGGACAGGTTCTAGTGCAGGGGTTGATATGGTTAGTATATTTTTTTATTGTACACAGAGATTAATCCTGACTTGGCTCAATCAGATTATGATGCTGGGCTCCCTAAACGACATGTATCCGGAAAGTGGTTTCACGCAGATGATGTGGTTGATATATAGGTGCAAGAGTTGCTCCAGTCGGTTAACGTCATGTTCTATGAGGAAAGTATTTATTTAGATGTGCACTAGCAGGTCAAGTGCATCAATCTTGATAGTGACTATGCAGAAAATTACTTTAGTAGTGGTGGTGACACATGCATCATGTTTTATTTGAATTATAATAAACATGTTGGATTAATAAAGTTGAATACTTCTTGTAAAACTATATTTTATCAAATATGTTGATCAGTATAGGAAAAAATAATACACACACACATACACACACACTATCCCCCAACATATATATGTGTGTGTGAGTGTGTGTTTGTGTGTAACCCAGGGGAGTTCAGGGACCATCAGGAGGGGTTTAATACCTAGAAAAGGAAAAATAAGTTAATGTGGATTTTAGAAGGCTAGAGAAACTACATCGCGAATGGGTTATAGCGTAATGGCTTTTAGACGAGCCGTGTAGAAATTATGGTATTATTTATTTGATCGCGAAATTTCTATTATGATATTTGTGTTTGGGAAAAAATGTCCAATAGGTCGACCAAAGCTAAGTGTCAACTTGGCATATCATTCAGTGATGAAAGGGAATTACGGAATGTGGACCTCTCAAGGTTATTGTTATGAAAAAGAATTTATGGTTCGTTTGATGAAATGGGGGAAATTATAAAACAAAGTGTTGACATTTTAAAGTTTATCGTTCTGATTAAAGCGAACTTTTCTGGCTAATTTTAACACCAGAATTTGGTAAAGAGTTCTTCTGGGAGCTGATGGCCTTTTGAAGTCACACCCAAATCCGACGCTGGCCGAGTTATGAATATACATAAATTAAACCGAAAGAGAAACAGAATTTGATTGGATGGGAGTCGGATCGAGGTCAGACGAAGCACGATGTAGTTAAAATAGGGTTAGTGAGACCCGTGAGATTGGATGAGATCGAGGTCAGACCAGGACCTGACGAGACCAGAAGCAGAAAGGCAGACGGAACAGCTCCTCCAGCTCTGAGCTTTATTGGCATTGTATCAGACAGTCCTGAATAGAAAAAGGGAGGAAGCCGTCTAGATATGACGCAAAGAAGAAAAACAAACATAACCACCATAAAGATTGCCTTGTACTAAACTGTCTGATTAGCTGAATTACGCTTACTGCCGTTGACAATCAAAGTTTTCTTGAAGAAAAGTGCTTTGATTTAACTCAGAAAAATTGAATATAAATTTTGTTCAACTTAACACAAAAACTTTATTTTTATCATTGATTTACCTTGAAAGTTTTTGTGTCTGAACTAACAATTAAAATATGAATTCTGATTGTGCTTCGTTCATTCATACGTACGTTACACTCATCCAGATCTCCGCTTCGCAGTCTATTTTTCCATTTTCCTTCACAATCAACTAGGATACTTTTCTACATAGATGTTGCTTCTTCTGAACAAACAATGTGTCGTATGTACAATTCTTTTGTAAATAAAAATTCAAGCAAAAACGTAATTAGTCGATACTTTTTCGGAATTTTCGGCTTAGCCCATGGCTTCACAAGAAAAAGCGGTTGCAAGAAAGGATTAGCAGACATAGAGCTAAATTTAGACGGGAACAGCGATAAGAAATAATCGAGAAAGATGACGACACTGACAGGGGAAATGAATGAAGAACTGAGGAATATCGTCTTAGAGTAAACAAACCTTAGACAAAAGGAAAGAAGGGATAATATCTAACAAGAAGCGTGATAAACTTAGGCAACACGAAAGGAGAGATTACATGTATAAGAGTGAACGAGCATATCTCGAGCGATAGAGAGAAGAGCAAAGACGTCTTGATAAAATTGCGAATAATTTTTTCTTGTTTTTTTTTTCGTTTCATGGAATTTCCACGGGTCTTCCTAGTTAAAATAACTTGCTGATGTACAGTTCGATGTCAGCTAAGCGGTCACGAAATGGATCTTAGCTAGTTATTTACAATCATAGTTATCAATTAAAAATTCAGACCGAATGTTTACAAATGTTACTATAAAAGATAATATATATAGCAAAAAAAAAAAAAAAAAAAAAAGAAATTTATCATTTTTATTCTTTAAAAATAATTCTGTTAATATAAGTTAATATTGTTTTGTGAAAAATTCCACCTAAGTTTTTAGCGATATATATATTTTTTATAAAATTCTAATCTAATTATTATCATTTTTTTAATCTAAGTGTGGGACGCTTAAGAAATCTATCGAATCAAATATTTTGTTTTTTGTCCGGATTGTTAGTCCTTAGGCCATGCAATTATTTTGCTTCTCTTGCTTGAAGAAGAACAAAGAAACCTATTTAGTATTTTTTAGATAAAAGTGAAAAATTATTTTAAGGTAACAGATTCATTATTTTTTCTTTTGATATTTTAGAAATTTGGAATTTGTACGGTTAGTTACGCCTTTCATGACATCTGGTTAGTTTTTGTTTATTGTTAGAAAACTACTAATCAATGACAACTTACCTTTTCACAGAGCAACAAAACAGTTTTTTTGTATGTTAATGTATTCTTCTAACCGCAATAAATCTGCTTTCGAAATTTGGTTTTTGCGTATCAAACAAACGCTTCCTATGATTAATACGGACATGCGATCGCAAAATTCATTCATAAACCTAATATCAAACGAATGAATATATTCATATTATACCAAACCAAAGCGACAAACTTTTAAATGTACAATGATTGCATATATTCGTTACATAATCGATGCAGGAATAAGCCCATCGCCAGTAAGGTAGTAGAGAAACCTATATTCTTGAAAATCACTTACCCCATCTCTGCGAATGAGATGTGAACTATTTTGTGTGCTAATTCTTAAATTCATGAAATATTTTTATTCTCACTCCCACTCATTTGTATCAAAAACCCTTTGGGCTTAATGGATACTTCTCCCTATTCACAATACACTGGCGAAGCGTACTTAGTGTAACGATTGAAAGAAATCGAATCTTGGACGAATCTGAATGCGTTTCACTTCACGTTAATGTTCTTGGTAAAGGCATGTACTACTCCATTCTCCCCGAGTTCTTTACCTTTGGTTAAGAAACCAGTCTGGGAGAAGGAAAATTCTGAATTCAGATTAGCTTTACTTCGCTTAAAAATTGTCTCTGTATCGCATCTTGTCCGTGGCGGAGGAGTTGGGTAACTGGCGAATGACTTTAATCAGGAAATATATCATGTGAAATATTTTCTTCCGACCAGGAAGTTATCCTTATCAATAGATTCTTCAAACCAACTTCTGACGACGTTAGAAATGCTACATGTGTCAGTAATTTTTTTGTTGTATATTCAGTAACTTCACGATGAATTTTCCGATCATGGATTTCGATTTTCGTTCTCATTTTTTAAATTCTGGGATCAAATAGAAAACAGTACAAATGAATATTTTCTCTCGTTCCAAGAAAGTTTCTGTGTGACCCATTTACTGATATCATTGACATTACCATTTTGAGTGTTATTCGAAAGGAAGACTTTTGCACAATTAAAGTACAGCTATTTTGTAAAAAACGTAAAGTTATTTTGCTAAGTCATAGAAACATTTAGTTAAGGCTTATAAAGAATTGTAGTTAAGAGCAAAAGGTACTTAAATGTCTTACGTCTAACAGCCGAAGGAATTTATACAAGACCTAGACGCACTAAACTATGTAATTCGTTTTGGTTTGTTAATATGCCTATTTAGAAATTAGCAAATTTAATGATATTACACTCACACTTAGAAGTAGTTATGACATCATAGTTTCTTTTAGTTTAAACAGGCATGTAATTAGAGATTAAGAGCATGTAGATAAGAACTAGATGCATTTCAAAATTGCCTATTAGCTTTAGATCGAACATATTTTGACTTTAGTTTTCCATATTTGTAGATGACAACGATATGTCCTGACTAAAATCATTTTTTGAGCGTAAGATATTTAACTTAAATCTTCACTGGTTTCGTGCGGCGCTGCTCATGTAGCATGACTTTGGCAGGAATTGCCTGGCAGGGCCCATAAATCTTTAGGTTTACAACTGATTTGTATTCAGAGCTATCTTTCTCCAAGACTGGTTGCCATATCAAGTTTAAAGAATCAGGATGCCCTACTATTTAGCCATAACTAGCGGGAGAATACTTGCATTCACATTTTTCCCAAGAGTATTAGCGCAAAATGTGAAATTCAGGAGGAAGCCTCATTCAAGATTTGAACTTGGCTGAACTCATTTTTTATTTGCAGTTCAATGGTTTCAAGAAATTCTTTCAAAGACGAATAATTCTATTTATTATTAATCATTTGTTAGCGCACATTTAATAATTTGTTAGTAATTTCATTTTTAAATGAGTTAGAATTAATTTGTATACACACTAGTATCACTATTGTTTCTACACAGATGATTTCAATTATTGCTATGTAACGCATACAATTCTATCAAATATCAATCATTTGTTTGGACACACTGAAGTGGTTACGCATATTGCTATTTAACACTAATTATTCTTTTTAATATTACTCAATCGTTTGGGAGCAATGACAATGAAGGGGTACTCCATATTCCTCAAAGCTCCAACACTCTAGCCTCACCTTCAAATGGTTTAATGTTATATACAGGACACTCGCTAAGGAAGTCTTACCCATCTGGAGAGATGCAGTCGGTGTATTCTACAGTCACAGCCGACTGGGCTGTTTGTTTTGTGGTTACCCTGTGTTTGCTATCTTATCATAAGTAACATTCTGGTTGTATTTTCCTGAGGAAGATTATCGCAAAATGCAAGATTTAAAATAAAGTAAAGAGAACAGGAATGGGAAAAAAGAGGATCATTTTTCGCAAAGAAAATTATATTTCGTAAGTTTCTTGATTTTAAGAAAGATAGAAATGCGACTAAAATGTAAGAGAAGTTTGTGCAAATATTTGGTTAGTGAATGTAAGGGAGGATATTTAGTCGCGTCCCCGCTCATTAAGATCCAAGCATATTCAATGATATACTAATACAGAATAAACGGAAAGAAAGACAAGCTGATTTACACATATAAGAACATTTGATACATACATACATACATACATACATACAAGAAGTATGAAGAATACACCAACGTTTCACAACGGGTAAAATGTGCTATTTTTTTAATAAGATATATTTGAAAGGGGTACAAAATCGGTAAAAAATTCTTTCTTGTTTTCTTTGTAGGGGAAAGTCATGAGCGCTTAATTTTGCATGCCGAAGCGAGAAAAACTTACGAGAGAGAGAGAGAGAGAGATTACACAAATTTGCACCAACATAGTTATGTTGTTATGTATGGCACACAAGCCTTCTGCTGCTTAAGTGGTCACCCATCTAAGTATTGAACCGGCTTAATTTTGGTGATCTAACATTATTGACCGCAAGAAGCTTGCTTGTACTAGTCGCTTTGATAAGTGACTTTCACACAAGTAATAAAACCGACTAGTGTATTTTTGAATGAGATTTTATACTTTAACTTAAGGCAGATGCTGTAATTTAAAACGGAATTGGAACAGGCTATGAATGGTGGATAGTTTGCCGCGCAAGCAATGGGCATAAGAGAAATGAATCCCTACTAACCCAGCTAGTGGCCGGTCTTTATAAAAAGAAAATTAGAATACCTTTTTATTGCCATAACTCACAGGTTCACTCTGACCCGGAGTGGTAGTACCAGTTTGTTTCCAATCTATGCGTCAAATTGATATGTTTAATAATTATTTGTATTCGTTCTGTGCGCAGAAAAACTCTCTTAAGATACAACAACACAAAAAATGTGATTATGAATGTAAAATGAATGTGCTTTCCTACGTCTAGGTATAAAGTAACTCTCTACGGGTTGACATGCAATCAAAATCAATCAGTCAATTTATGCTAGTAAATGGGTGTATCTAATTTGTTGCATTTCACTTTATTATTTTATTATGAAGAATATTAAGAGTTTCTTAATACTTTGCATCAAGTGAGTTAATATCTGAAATAGTTTCAGTCTGATCAATTTTTTGAAGCTGTCTTTTTATTTTGTGGTTACTTGATTTTTATGGCATATCAACCATAGTAGATTATTTAATTCCAAATCCTCTTTATACATTTTTTACTATAAATATGATTTAAACACACATTTTGTTGATAAGCCGTATGACTCTTTGAGTATAAGGCAGAAATTATTACAGCTTATTTGAGTAATTTTTAAATTCGTTGTATTCAAATCCTTTAGATTAACATTTACACTGGTTTTTATGCAATTCTTTTCATGAAAAATATTTCCATTTCTTGGAAAACTACAGAAATAGTGGAAAAACACACTATAAAACAAATAAAAAAAAGGGACAAAACAAAAACAATACCCCAAGCCAAAAAAAAAAAACATCAAAAACAAAAAGCAATAACAAAAAAAATGTTTTTCAATAAAGTCGAAAACCTAAAAAATGTCATTTACTTTTACTGATAAATTGAACAAACTTTTTTGTGTAACCATATATCAGTTTTTATGTTATTAGATATGGGTTTGTGGTACATTTAAACGGATAGCCACAACTTATAAAAACATTTCTTTTGTAAAAGGTACTTTCTCTTGTGTAAAGTATATTCTCTTGTATGAGCTTGGCAAAAGGGTACCTTTTGATTTGGATAATTATTATAACATTTCATTTATTTTTGTCAAAATATTTGTTGAAGACGAACGATATATATATATATATATATATATATATATATATATCGTTACAATAAAATGATAATGATATTGCTGAAGGAAATGATAACATTGTTCATTCTTCTTGGTGATGATAATGTTTTCTCATTCATTATCTTCAAATTGTGCCGATTGGACAGATATCCCTGACCCTCACTCCCACTATTCGTCCCTATTATCCATCGCTTTCGGTAGATCTTCAGGACTGCATACAGTATCCGCATAGAGCTGATATATGTTAGACTTTACTAGTCGGCCAACACTAGCGCGTCCATGTGTAGGAGTCAATAGTAAAATGTGGCTTTGGATTTCATCCTTACTTCTCCGGCAAAAGCCCGCATGTTTTGTTGGTCGTACTTGAATGTTTTTTTGAAATGGGAAGTAAGTGACCGTACAGCTACTGGGTTGCTTCCAGGATTTGTTCAAAACAGTACGTAGCATTCTTATGTAGTTTCCATCTAGATTTTTCTTCATTCGTTGCGTTAGCGTCTCATCCATGAAGTAGTACTGACACGATTACAGCGTGGAAGAAATCCCATTTTATTTAATCGGAGAGATGAGATTTTTATATAGCAGTCCACACCTTCACTAGTCGTATATTGTCATCTCTTTTCAGTAAATGAGATATTGCTACCGAGGTATGTGAACTAGTCTACTAATTTCAGAGACCCGCCACTCAAAATAGAGACGGCTCCCTTTTGTTTAAAACGTATGAACGCAGTCTTATTTGAGTTCACGTAGTGGCCGATACCTCCAATTGCTTCTCCAGGCTATACAGTAGGGATTCGTCTTTGGCAGGTGTATTTGCGAGAAGCGCTAGATCATCAGCGTAGGATGCGTCTGTCATAGTTTCTGCGCGATATCGTCAGCTTCTTGTCTTTTTCCGTGAGAAATTATTTTCTTTTATTAGATCTATTGATGTTATTAGTACGTAATCTTGGCAGATTATGAGCAAATATGGAGATAATGTATCTCCTTGTAAGACTCCATGGGCAATGTCCATGAAGTTGGTGTCATCATCAAGTTTTTTTCTGCTTACCTTATTTACTGTTTGTAATGCTAATCTCAATTGTCTATTTTGACCGAATTACTCATTTTTTAAAATTTGATCTTGAATGTATTCTCGTTGTACTTTTTGGCATGTATTAATTCTCTCACGGTTTTCTCAGGCTTCAGTGTATTGGCATTTGTTGAGTTTCTTTTATTAAGTAATGATGCTTTTCAAGTAATCTCATTTTCTCTAATTTCTATTGGTTCCCAGGAAACTCTACATTTGGCAGTAACAAAGTTTCATATTCGTCATTCGGAGAATATCTTTCCCATATCTCCTGAAGAGTATAAAATTTGTTTCTTACAATTACCGTATAATAATTACTTATATCACTATTAGCAAATGAGGACCAGTCATATTGTGAAGCTTAAACTGTTTGTTTCTTATTTCTGCACACTCAGGCGAATCTTTGCCGATACAGTTTTATGCTTGGAAGATACCCCTTCAATAGAAGAGTATGACTCACAGTTCATAGCGTTATACAGTGGTTTGGGTAGTTGTAAGTTCTTAGTTTTCCTTCACTTTTTTGGAGTTTAGTGTTTAGGCATACAAACCTGATCTTGAATGAAAACTCTGCAAGATATTTACCATTTCTGTTGGGCGAGTTATATAAGCAGAATTTATGATTCGCTTTTTTGCTTGTTAGGTCATGTATGTTTTTATTGAGGATTAGAACGTTATGTTAGTGAATTTGTTGATCAAGGAAAGATAACTCGTTAAAAGGGGTGATGTTTGTTTCATCACTTGCATTGGTGGTACAATAGCAGGAGACGATCGTTGTGCAGGGATTGAAATTATATGTAGCACATGATTCTTGAAATTAATGCTATTGAGTGATTTTAAGGCACGAAGATGAAGAAGCATTCTTACATCTCCATTGACTGTATTGACGAAATTTCTCCATGCAGATGTCTCGACAAATGTCCATCAATTACCGGTGTTGTGTTCAAGTTTGCCATACTTATACCAATAATCTTGTTCGCATATGGTGGCTACTTTACGCTCGACTGAAGATGCTGTAAACTTGGCTTGCTGGTTTATTGTTTAAAGTCCTAATGTTAAATTTCGCTTTGTTGACTTGGACATAATGTAATATTAGTGATGCTAGAGAAAAGATAAGTAGATAGATAGATAGATAGAGAGAGAGAGAGAGAGAGGGGGGGGATGCATTTGTGGTAGCAATGTGACTGGTACTACTGACTGCTGCTTGCGGGATCAAACAAACTCTGACCCACTTTCCTGCCCAATGTCCACTTCCCCAACATTCTAACACCCGGTTAGCCCCAGGCGGTTGGTACAGAAGTGGAACAGGTGGCAGAAGTGTAAAGAATTAATTCACTAGCTACCAGTAACTATAATCTATGGATCTGGTATTAGCTTAAGAACAGCCCAAACTTTTGGATTTTTCCTTCGTCATTGATACATTGATATAACTTTTATTGCTACGTAGACCAAGTGAGGAAAAAGTCGAAGTGAATATTATTTAAAGCTTTCTGTAGCTTATAGATTGTAGCTCGACAATAGAATAACTTCAACATAAACTTTATATAAAGACTGAGATACAGCAGATATATATATATATATATATATATATATATATATATATATATATATATACGTGCGTGGATGGGTATGTGTTTTAGGATAGCGTAGACACTGAGGCAACGGAGCTGGGTTATTCTGTGTCAACACTATTCAAACTTGAATATATACTCTGCTGTCGATATAAAGCATTCTTTATTTTTAAATATAGCAAACTATACACACGCGTGTGCGTCCACCCCCACATCCACACACACATATATATACGCGCGTGCGCGTGTGTATAACTTAAAATATCAAAATAGTCAACTATAATTGAAATTCTGAGGACTTTGTCTCGCAGCATGATGTACGTACGTGCGCGCACGCTCACACACATATACACACACACGTATGCACAGAAAATAGTAGTTCTTATTTATTGATGTTTACAATCTGAACAGTCAAAAATGCCCAGGAATATTGGAAAATACATCTTGAAGTCAATCAGGATGAAATGGACGCAAAGAATGTTGGTTAATATGCTTACATTTAAAAATCAATCCAGTTTATTTATTCAAAATTTTATTATGTTCAGTGTCTTCCAGGATATAATTTTTTTCTCAGCAAAAAGTAAATCGTCAAACAAATCCCAAAATCTATTAGCCGTAGACTATCCGATAATTCTTAAAACATCAGGATTTTTAACAAACATAAACACATATATGACAATGCATTAAAATACAGCGGTTATTGGCAAACACTAGAATTCACACCTCCAAAAGGCAAACCTAAACACAGGAATAGGAATATCACTTCGTTTAACCCGCCTTACAACAAATGTGTAACATCAAACATTGGTAGGGACTTCCTAAACCTAATTACCAAGCACTTCACCAATAATAGCTCCCTATCAAAAATCTTCAACAGAAACAACTTTAAGGTCAGCTACCGTTGCACAAGCAACATGTTTCAAATAATAAAAAAACACAACAAAAAATAGAATCCATCAATAGTACCACACACTCCACCAATCAATGCAATTGTTGGGCCAAAAACACCTCCCTACAAGGTAAATGCCTATATATAAATGTTGTATACGAAGCCAATGTAAAAAGCAACAGCGCTGTCAAGCAATACATAGGTGCAACGGAGGGTGCCATAAAACAAGGAATATACAAACATAAACTTTCTTTCACAAACTGAAATTACTCATCAAACACCTCCTTATCCTCATGCATATGGCACCTAAAAGACATGAACAACTCTACCACCATCACCTGGGAGATACTAAAGTTAGCATCCGCCGACAACAAGATATCAAGAAAATGCCTTCTTTGCTTCCACGAAAAATGAGCTATCAACACCTACCCATCACAAAACTCTCTGCTGAATAAAAATCAGAAATTCTATCGAAATGCAGGCACGAAAACAAAGATCTTCTCTCCCATTTCGACCCATAGACATAACCCATCTAACACCCCTACTTCTTTATAAAAACCAAAAAACACAAATGACACCACACCACACCACACCATACCTGAAGTACCGTAAGTACCATTTCCCTCCACCAACCATCAAATCCGTCGCAACGTATGTACCACCTTCCTCCATTAATCCCCATATCCTTCCTCATACATTCCCACAACCTGTTGACATTATGTTTTCATGAGCATTAGTAATAGGTCCCAACACAGTACATTCATCATATCTACCACATACACTCCATTATTTATTACAATAACGTATAAATCACACAACATTTACACAATACTGATAGCTATTAAGAATAACCATCACAACTTCCCACCTATTACCTATACCTCCCAAACCTATCATTTATTTCCTTAATTTTGTAATGATAACATTTTGCTCTTTAATTATATAATCATCATACACCCCCCCCCAAAAAAACAGCTAATACAATTATCCCAACGTCTTAACATTATATTCCTTACGTACGTAATATCATGGATCAATATGATATATACGCAATATATCATCAACAATAATACGCAACTATAACCCATACAAACACAAACACACACAAACACACGCACACACAAACACACGCACAAACACACATAAATATTTGTACACAATTCCAACGGTTTTTGACTGTACTTTTCGATTTTTTCGATTTCTTCTTTTCCTTTCGTTATCTGCTTGATGATTGTTGTTTGTAAAACTTCATGAAACCTAAGGTTGCAGACAAACTTCCATGGCATTAAATACATAAAATCTAATATATATTTATTTTTCATTGTATTCATATATATGAAATAAAGTGCTATTTTCCTTACCAGGTCCGGACTCTGCACGAACCGACAGACACAACATTCACACACACTCATGTGGACGCACAGACACCCTATCTCTCTCTTTTTCACCCCTCTCCCCACTTTCTCTCTCTCTCACACACACAAACACACGCACACACACATACATACACGAAAATACATCCTGATATCTAAAAGTAAACATTCTGTGCTCTCAGATGGATACCACGGCTGATTCGTTACAATTGGTGTAAAATGAAATAAAAATAAAAAGCAAATTTAAAAGTGGTTTCCACTAAATTAGCATCTCTTAGGGGATTAAAAAAGTCAATAAAGAGATAGATTAAGAAATATATTCAAATTAATTGTATGGGCACGTGTCGGTTCTAAAATAAAGAAACCAGAATGATTATTCTAAACGTACGCCATTATCTATCTATCTATCTATCTATCTATCTATCTATCTATCTCTGTAAAGGTTAGTCGCACAATATCAATACTGATTTAAAAAGATATGGAGACGTGATTTTAATTAGTAATGAATTTAAAATTTATTTATATAAAGCTCTAGGCGCCATTCGACCGACACTTTTTCAAAAGAAAACAATAATCAGTTAGAAATCGACGATTAAAACACTGTGAAGTTCGACCTCAAAGGAGAGGTTAAAGGAAAGAAATTATGAAGTTAGATCCCTCAGCAACTCTAATTTGGGAGGTGCCCGTGGGGTAGTCGTTATCGCCGTAGGAAATGAACACGGCGATACGAGTTCAAATCCTGGACGAGACTGATTGCATTTCACATAGCACTAATACCCTTGGGAAAGGTATGAATCCAATTATTCTCCCTCCAGCTATGGGTAAATAGTAGGACAGACTAGGTTCTTCAGCCTTGGTTAGGCAACTAGTCTAGGAGAAGGAAAACTCTGAATTCAAACCTGTTAAACTCCGCTTCAAAATTGACCTTGTGTCATATCCTGCCCGAGCAGAGGGGTTGGTAAATAGTAACTCTAATTTATGGGTGAGTTCTTTCTGTATACGCAGGTTTGGCTGCTGTATACTAATTGCAAAACCTCGAGGATGTTAAGGTGTTTTTTGACCGAACCCTGTAAAAGTCAAAGAAACACTCGTTAGTGAGTCTTAGCTCTTAATAAGTTATTATATTCATTCAATGTTCACCAATGGTAGCCTCCTGGGCTTGATAATGCACGTGCCGTATGAGGGGAGGGTACCCTTAATATTAAAAATCACTCGTACTCTGGAAGAGTAAAAACAGCATGTCACAACGAAATACTGTAGATTGGAAATTTGAGTGAAAACTTCACTGAGAAAATCTCTTTTCTCTGTGAAGTTTTCACTCATATTTCCAATTTACGGTATCGTAATATAAACCAGGCATTTAAAAAGTCCAAATGTTTTATTGCAATTAGATTTAGCAATTTTGAATTTAATATAATTCAAAATGACACTTTCAGAATAACCGTTAAAACGAAATATTTCAGTGATTTTCTTAAGTTTCATTTTTAACTCAGAGCAAATCATAAGCACACGGTGAGTGAGAGTTTTTCTATTAGATCACTTTTTTTTTTAGTTTTGGGTGCAAATACGGGTATTAACAGGCTCTGGACTCCGCCATTGGCGAACATTGAATGAATATAAAAACTTGTGAGCATTATACAGACGAGTATTTCTCTGCATTTTACAAAGCTCTATCAAAAAACAACCTTAACATCCTCGTAGCTGTTGCAATTAGTATACAGTAAATATCAAGAACGTAGGTGTGGTGGCGTTGTTTGTGAAATTAAGAAATTGCCATTTTTAAAATTGGTATATATATATATATATATATATATATATATATATATATATATATATATATGTCTGTTTGTGTGTGTGTGTGTGTGTGTGTGTGTGCGTGTGTGTGTGTGTGTGTATTTATACAACCATTCTAACAAAATGGGGAAAACTTTGTCGGGGATGACATTCACTTTCTAAACTTCATAATTAACCAAATTGATTCGGAAACACTTTTGACGATGGTTGATGTAACTGGTCTGTATATCAAGGTATCTCATAAATTCGGTAAACTGGACATTTCCGATTGGATTAAAAATTAATCTAAAATTTAGAAAAAAATTCCGTTATTGACTATATAGATTTGATTCTAGGAAACTATTAATTCAGATTTTGTGAGAAGAATTATTTTTAAATTCTGAAAACTACCATAGGAATTAAAATGATACCAGTGTTGGTCATATTTTGGTATAGATTGTATTTTCATTTAGTGTATATGAAAACATAGAACCAAGATATAGAAGTAAATGAAAGATGATTTCATAGATCCGTGGAAATGATACCTACAGGATTATTTTATCTTCTTGAAATGCTCATAAAGAAATATCAATGATGTTTTTGCTATATTAAAAAGTTAGAAATGATAAAAAATGACCATTCTTGATATCTTTTCAAAAACCGAAAATGATAAAATCATTGCAGATGTCTATCATAAACCTACGGACACTCAGCCATATCTTCATTTTAAAAGTTATCACAAAAATTTCATGAAATTTATCCTTTATTCCTTGGCACACAGGATCTATAATATTATTTCTAACGGAAATCTATGAAAAATTAACCAAGATGAATCACATCAAATCTTTTATCAAAGAAGTTACACTATACCTTTGATAAACAAAGGGTTGTAAAAATACCAATAACGGAACCCTTTGAGCCCTGAGCCTAAATTTACCCTTTTTAAGTCAATTTGTGACCTCTAGACCGATAAACCGGTGCTACGGTGTGGTAGGAAAATTATAATAAATCGATATAATAGGCTCAATGTTATCTCCTCTGGGTTTAATTAAAAGTACACGTTAGAATTTAATTTTTAACATCGATCCGATTTAGGGATTTTAATGATCAAGGGTTTTAAAAACGTAACAATAGGAAATGAGGTGCTTCTTATATGAAAGGAAAATTATGCTTATTCAATAATACAACGAAGCCTTTCGAAATAAACAGTATCTAAATATGTGTGAATTTATCAAATCCTCCACACAGGCAGGATGTGATATAAAGTCAGTTTTTAAGCGGAGTTTAACAAGTTTGAATTCAAAGTTTTCCTTCTCCTAGACTAGTTATCTAATCAAGGCTGAAGGACCATGTCTGCTCTATTATTTACAATTGGTGGGAGAGTAATTGCATTCATACCTTTCCTAAGAGTATTAGCTCAAAGTGAAATACAATCAGCCTCGTCCAGGATTTGAACTCGTTTCCTACGACGATAACCATTATACTACGGGCACCTCCTAAATCTTAATATGGAATTCTAAAAATGTTATTCATGAAAGTGAATGAACAAATTGCCAGAAAAATTATATTTGATGTCCACAGGCATTAAGAAGCAGTGTTTTTTTTCATAAGAGCAAATTAAAAAATCCTTAAAATAGCACTCTATATGTTTCAAAACACCTTTTTTCAATAGAATGACAGACTTTTTAAAATAATACTAACTTATTAAACTGATGATTATGCTGTATCAATAATAACCAAACCAAACTTAATCCATTATAGCACATCATTAAAAAAAAAAAAATACCCCACCTCTGTTTAAATCAAGGAAAAGTACTTCGGAAAAATCTTTTTAAAACTATGTTAATTTTGTTTATATGAAGTTTCAGGTAAGGTTGCTGGTAGGTGTAGGGATCTTTGACAGACTGATATAGCATAAACATGAACGCACATGTTTGGATCAGTTTGTCTAAAATCTGTCAAAAGAGTTAGTGCTGGAAATCAGTTCTGAAGGACAGTCCCAGCTATGAATCGAGGAGCGTAGTCCCGGTTAATGAAAAGTCTAGTCATGAGAATTGATCATTTGAGTCGGATAAAAGTACGTTAAAACGTGCAAAGTGAAGAAAATGACTTAAAACCGATCAAATCGATTCAATTTCAATAGTTTGAACAAAAATTCTAAAAATACGTGAAGTAGAATTTGAAATAATATAGTATATATTAAAACTTAATACATTAATGGAGTTTTCTTAATATGTGTGTGTGTGTGTGTGTGTTTGTGCGTGTGTGTGTGTGTGGTTTTGTATGTGCGTCTTTATCACGCTGATGCAAGCAAAAAGAGAAGAGTGTATTCGAACAAATTGACATAACATCCTATGCTGAATGTAAAGGAAGGCCTCGTGTGTCTGTGCTCGCTGTCAAAACACATTACAACTACTACTGCTATTACGACGGGCAAAACGTTCTAGAGTTTGCCTTTAACAAATTAAACAGATGTGATTTTTCTATTTGAAAAACAATTGTTTATATTTTGAATGGAAAAACGATTCAGTGTATTAGTAATTTTTTTTCTTTAGTAATATTGACGTGTTAAGGTCTTCCGAATTACTGAGCATAGAAGGTTTTAATGAAAGAATATATGTATTATTACGGAAAAGGAAAGTCAAGCAAAAAAGCCCACGACAAAGAACAACAAACAGCAAGACGTCATTTAGAATTTTTGAACCGATAGCAAAGAAATAGGAATGAAACAGATACAAAAAAATTCCCGTGTTCAAACAACAATAGCAGAAGACAACAGCTAACAACAAGAGCAAGACAACACCAGCAGAAAAATAACAAAAAAAGTAGAAACTGGAATAAGGCCGGAAGAAATAACTAGTAAAAAGCAATAAAATGAATCTTTAAGAAGAAACTTCAGTCATTCCCTTTTCAGAAAGAAGACGATCATTCCAAAAAATGCAAAATGAATGTGCAGAGGAAGCAAACAGGAAGAAGTTATCTATAAGAGGTCGATAGAGGGCTCTCATTTGTTCGAGAATTCAGAAAATTCATCAGATGGTAAATTCAATAATTGGTGTTAAAAAGGTACTATACCACTGTCTGACCAAAGAGAACCACTAGTTTATCTTAGTGATTCGATGAGTAATCCAGACAACTTCAGGTTTTATAATTCAGTACAAATATCAGATACTTATGGTATTAAATAATTCCATCATTTTTACAATGTTTATAAGTATATATATATATATATATATATATGTGTGTGTGTGTGTGTGTGTGTTTGATGTGGACCCAAGGTTAGGACCACGGAAGGAAAACATATTTCCTTAAATTCCTATTGACTATGTTGTCTGATTGAGCTTGCCTAATTTTACTTTTGGGTTTTCTCGTTATGTTGGTGTACCAGCACTGAGTTAAGTTATGACCATTTTTATGGCAATTTTTGCAATGTTTTCTTCTTGACTGGACATATTTTCATCCAATGCCATTTACCACAATGGTAACATGGTCCGGGCGGTTTCTTTAACCTATTGGTGTTTTGTTTATTCCGGGATTTTGAACATGAGATTTGCCTTTTGTCTTTTTGAGGGGAATAGGCGGTTGAATTGCTTCTGATTTTTCTAATCTGAGCCACACCTGATTCCTTGATCGTTTTTATGTCACACTTGACAGAAATTACTCTTTGTCAGTCCTCTGCCAATTTTTGGAGAGTCAATCCTTGTTCGTTTTCAAGCTTGGTCAGTACCCGTCGTCTGACTTCGGCGTCTTCTGCTGATACTAGATCCTGTGCGAATATTAAGCACTTGAAATCATCGGCAGTCAGATCGGCTTGTTTGAAATCATTACAGAGCTTGTTCACCGATGCTGCAAACGTTAGGAAAATTTGCTGGTTGTCCTTAACTGTGTTCAGGCATTTCCAACATTTGTGGAACCAGGTTGCGTTAGGCCCGAATAGTTCCGATAGGAGCTTAATAGTCTCGGAAAAATCCAAGTCTGTGGTTTTCTTGGGTAATATGAAGACTACGAACCTATTATGTTCGGTTGTTCCCAGTTTTCTTAATAGTAGACTACCTTTTTTTCACTGGGCCATTGTTCACAATCTACGTTGAAAATATCTTCATAGCGCCTGTAAAAGGCCTCGAATGTTTTATCGTTCTCTGGTACGTTTCAATCGAATTATAGATTGTACCCTGGGAAAATATCGTGTCTTTTACAGAGTTTTTTGAGCTATTTAATGAATTTACAAGTAATTCTTCGAGTTGTTTTTGCTGTAGTTCAGTTTTTTTCAGTATCAGTTGTTGGAATTATATTTGTTTTTTTATGTAACTCCATAAACAATTGTTGCTGTCTTTCTTCGAATTTTCGTTGGTGGAGTTGCTGTCTTTCTTCGAATTTTTGTTGCTGATCCATGTTGGCCTTTAGCATTTGGACGATAATTTTTTGGAATTCTTCCATATTTAGATAAAGATTTATGATATGTAAACTAAAGAGGGGGGGGAACAAAGCAAAAAATATGACAGCAATTACTGTTACTTTGAAAACCCGTGTACCAAGGGGAGGTATATAAGAAATCTAGACAGATTTTTTTTGTTTGGTAAAAAAAAAAAAGGAATGGATAGACAATTAGTTAAATTGAACTACTTACTAGTTTAGCTCTTTTCGAGATAACGTTGTTCCGTTAAATTTAATGTAATCATTTAAATTTTCTCCACACTAATTATTATTTTTTTTGTTAGCCAAAAAAAAAAAAAAAAAGAATATCAGCAAGGAATAAAAAAAGAAAAATGATTTCTTGGTGGGCGCCCAACAGGTTCAATTGCATAAGTGTTTGCAAGTAAGCAGGTTTTTCTTTCTGTTCTTCGCTGGGGGATTTTTGTAATTGTAGACAACTTTTTTTTAGAAGTGTGGGGAGGGGAGAAAAAATATCCTTTAGACCGAACCAAAAAAAAATGCTTGGGATTTTTTCTTTTGTGTGAGAACTTGCTTTCTTTCTTTTTTTTTTTTTTTTTAAGAAAAGAGCTCGCATCGGTGAATATGAGGAGAGAAAAATTTTATGTACGAGATTTGTTGAAATTTAACTCAGTTCCATAAATTTTTTTTTCTTAAATCACGTTGCTGCCTTCGCAGTTTTAGGTGAATAGTTTTTTCGAAAGCTTGAGTCGTACGTAGTACTTCGGCTCTTGAGTTTGTCAGTTTGTTTTGTGAACAAAGTGGATTTTTTTGTGTAAGCAATCGTTCTCGATACTTGGTTGACCGGTATATTATTTGGACAGACTTTTATATTCTTGAATATTCCGTAGGTGTCGAATCGCTAGGTCATCACTGATATTGATAACCGGAATATTATTTTGTATGTAGTCGCTGGGTGTTGCGTTTAGATCGTTGATGTAGTAATGCCAGCTTAATTTCTCGTTCAACACTGCTGTGTGTGATTAAGTGGGTCCTCTGTCGATACTGATGTGGTGAGGACGAAATTCTCGAATCTTTCTGTCGCTATTGATGTGGGACTGGTAAGGCATTGGGGTTTTCGGCGTGAGTGCGTTTCTCGAATTCTTCTGTTGCCACTGATGTGGACCCAAGGTTGGGACCACGGAAGGAAAACACGGAACACGGATTAGAAGTAAGAAAGATATATTACCAAAAGGTTACAAAGGATAGTGTAAGGGTAAGCAGAGCTTACTATCCGGTGGTGTCCAATATTGGTAGTCGTACACGGCTGCATGCTACTAATACTCCTGCGAATACTACGGTATTACGAAACTGCTCTTTGAGAGTGTTATCTCACATAGTAATATAGTGCTGGAAGAGTCCATGCTGCAGGTAAGTTTCAGTCTCACAACAGTATGTATGTACATACATATATATTGCGCTTTTGTCTGTTTTTTCTTTCTCCGAGGATATATTATCTTTTTTCAAATATTATATATATATATATATATATATATATGCTACCAGTCAAAAGTATTTGTCCACCCTCAAAAATGTTTATATCTTATCCTAAAAGTGTAATTTTTAATGAAACAAGTTAAGTACCACAATGATTTTATCTATTATACTAAATGCAAGTTTTCCTGAGCCACATCAAAAACAAATCAAACCAAAAAGCCTCCAAAACTTCTTAAACTTTTGATTCATCAAAATAACCCCCTTTGGCTGTTGTCATTGCTTCCCAGATTCTCACCATTCTTTCTACTGCCAGGGTTAGACTGAATATAAGTTCTTCCCAGCTTTACTGCAAGAGTTGCCAGAGGTGAGCTGTACTTGTTGGTTGTTTAGCTCTGACTTTTCGGTCAAGTTCATCTCACACTAATTCAATGGGATTTAAGATCGCTGATTGCGCCGGCTGAGATATCAGTCGAAGGACATGCAGTTCCTCTTTGCTTTTAATGTACCTCTGGCAAAGTTTACTAGTATGCTTTGGGTCATTATCTTACATGAGTACAAATCCTTGACCCACTTGCTGCATTCCAGATGGGGTTGCGTGATGCTGCACTATGCTGTGATGTCCAGTCTGATTCAATTTCCCTTTTACCTGGTGTAAATCCCCGACTTTACAATTGGCAAAAGCTACTACCTCCATGACAGAACCTCCTCCATGCTTTACAGTTGGTGTGATACAGAGGGTTACAACCTTTTCTCCAACTTTTCGTCTCACGTAGATTCTCCCATTTAACCCAAAGATTTCGAACTTTGTGCACCTTGACCCAGGGAAGCCTTTTGACATTGTTTTGCTTCCTCAACAGTGATTTCTTGACGGCAATTATGCCATATATGCTTGCTTCACAGAGTCTTCTTCTCACATTGGATATTGACACATATTTTTCATGAAACTGGTTCAGTTGTGTAGTCATGTCAGTCAACCTTCTGTCACGCAAGCTGGTGACTGATGAAAATGTCATCTGCTCTTATTGTTGCTTTTAGTCCACCAGCCCGACTTTTGCTCTTGTTTTGAAGTTTCGGGAATTTTGATTTTTAGCATGAAAGAAGAAAAACGCCTTCAAATCAATTTTTCAAAAGATATCTGGATATACTAAAGTCAAAGCAACTGGGAAGACTTGTATTTAGAGTAATATATGAAAACATTGTTGTGCTTAACTTATTTCATTAGAAATAACACTTTTAAGATGATAAATAAAAATTAGTTGTGTATATATATAACCAATCGTGCTGCAAGCACGGATTTCCCTGACTCTCTCTCTGTCTCTCTCTGTCTCTCTCGCCATTCGTTTCTATGATCCATTGCTTTTGGTAGGTATTCTAGACTACATCATGTCTCTGTACTGAGCTGTTGTATATAAATTCTTGTTTGTGGGCCAACACTGACTCGTCCGGGGTTCATCGGAAAACGTCACTTATGAGTTCGTTCTTGCTTCTCAAACAGTACGCTGAATGCCTTATTCGTCTTATTTCGATGTTTTGGAGCTAGGAGCTAGGTGGGCGTATAGCTGCTATTTCTTGGGATGTTGCTTATTACTATGACACTGATATATATATATATATACATATACACACACACACACATATACATGTGTGTGTGTGTGTGTGTGTGTGTGTGTATAATATTTTTGAAAAAAAGAGTATGTCTCCCCGAAGAAAGAAAAATGCATAAAAATAACCCCGAAAAAAGAAACAAATAACAAAAACGAAAGGGTCACAACTGACTTCGTTGGAAAAAAGACAAAGTAAACAGAGCGAGTCTCAAAACAACAATGGGTAAAATACGTACATAGACCTGGTTTAGAATACTAAATAAGTTACAGAAGTTTACTAACCAGGTTTCACTGAAAAGGATCTTCGGGAAAACTTCGAAAAAGGTTTTCCTAATTATCCTTTTCGCAGAAACCTGGGTAGTAAACTTCCTTTACTTATATATATAATGAAACTTATTTACAAAAGTGAAAAAGTATATGAATTTTTCTTTATCCAGTTTTCTTGGTCCTGTAAGGATGCCACTATCTGTCCGAATGGCGTTGGGGCTAATGAATGCTTTAAAAACGAATTGGTCGGTGGTACGGAAAAGAATAAAGTAACATGAATCGTAATTTCAAACTAGTAGTGATGAAGTACAAAAAAGGAGGATAAAAAAGATAAAAACGGAAAAGTTTGAAACGCACGATATATATATATATATATATATATATATATATATATATATATATATATATATGTGTGTGTGTGTGTGTGTGTGTGTGTGTGTGTGTGTGTGTGTGTGTGTGTGTGTGTGAATTTACAACACGATTTAGACCACACGCCACATTCTACTACTAAGAGGAAGTTGTTAAATAAAGGATTTAGAGAATAAAAATACTTAGAACATTAGTCCCATATTTCAGATAAAAGCTTGATTTTTTAAAAACACTCAAAGTGTAAGGCCGGTTAACGCTAATTCAGAGTCGTTGCCTATGTTATCAGAGTGGAATTGAATTGATATTAAAGACACTAATGTTTTACTTGCATATTAAAGACATCATTTCATTAAAAGCCTTACTTTAATGTAGATATAAATTTCAAATGTCTAAATTAAAAGATAAGAAAAAATTTAAAACTTTTTGACTTGACAAACGTTTTTGCAAGGCCACTGGTATAAAAAAATGGAACTGAAACTATAAATTTTCTTCGTAATCTAACCTTAAATAAACAGAAAGAAATTAAAACCTCTAAAAAGTGTTTTACAAAACTGAAAGAAGGGATTAAATCCGTTTCTTTTTTTTACTTAAACACGATATAAATGAAATCACGAATTATAATATAAGTGATAGTTGAAATAAACAAAAAATGACACGATGATATCTTCGACGGTTCTCGAGGAAAACGTTTGAGGAGTAATAAGAAACACGAAGGTTACATCTTTAGCTTCATGCTTTTACCATGTCTTCTAATGAACAAAGAAGCAGTTCATGAAATTTATAGAAAAAGCTAAATTATCTACTAGTTTCAAAGAATATGGGCTTAGATAGCAATTTGCCTTTGAAACATCTGGGGATGAGAAAATAAATAAAAAATGAAATTTAAATGTCTTTTCGCCTAAGAGCGATTGTGTAACATAATCAATGATGGCAATCAATTATATTAGTTAATTATTTTATTTGTTGTAATAAATTGAGATTTAGCAAAAAACTTTGAATTAAAGTGTAGGTCGGACTGAAAGGTCGTATGCGTGCTCATGCTACGACCAGACGTCAGCTCATGCCAAAATACGGAGTTGTTTTGAAATCCGCGGCAAACAGGATGTTTAAAATAAGTATTTGAATGCAATGACATTTAATTTAGATGACGGGTTTATGGAAAGTTTTCAATGACGCGTGTTCTTATCATCATAAGTTAATAAGATAATTAATCATATATATACGAGAGTTGCAGTTGTTCGGACAGGTTCAGGTCGAGAGACGGGCGACCCCGTTGGAGGGGGGGGGATGGGTGACAGCTGATTGGGAAGAAAAAATAAAAGTCGGTACTTTGATTGTTCGTCTCCCACAAATGAAACTTTATGCGTTTCGAGTAACATGATTTAATCCTTTGGCTCTATTTATCTTGTTAGTTGACGATTGTTGTATGAAATGTTACTTTCGTATGCGAAACAACTTGTATTTTGAGTTATGTAACACCTATTGATATTCAAGATGGTGCTGTGTCGATGAGGAAGTAAATGTGCTTAATCATGGGATTAATAAAGGATTTCAGATACGCTTTTAAACGGTCGGAGGATAGGCGAATAAACTGGTAATAAAATTTTGTAATGGGACAAAAGTCTTTTTTGCCGAAAAGCTATAAAAAGTAATTTTATTTAATGACTGGTTTGATTCATGATTTTTAACAGTCGTGACTTGTGTGGCCAGAAAAGGTTTGTATTCAGTTTGGATATGACATATATTCAGCCATACTTTCCGATAAGTCAGTCAAGTCTCTTAGTTTTAGAAGTTAAGCAGTCCTTCTAAGTTCGGTCAGTTATTCGTAGCTAGTAAGTGTCACACATATCTCAAGAAAGTGTCAGCGTTAGGATCAGACGCAATTTGAAACCAGACGTTAATAAAAATATTTCATACATCTATGACATCATTTTATACATCTATGATGTCACTTAATTCTTGCTTTGATCATTTTCTTCACCTTCCACCTTGAATAAATTAACCAGTGCCTCTAAAAATTTGACCAACACTAACAAACCATAATCTAGTTTTGGATTATTGTCATTAACAACTTCCTCTCTAAGATGAATAACCATCAACGTTCCATTCTGGGGGGAATTGATATTCTAATTACTATAAAAAAATCTAAAATTATTTAATGTGAAAGGAAAATAACGTTTTGATTCGTTCGATTTACTATTTGGATTTAACTAATTACATTTGTAGATCTAATAAAAAACTGGATTGCATAATCTTCATTAACTTAGGACTTGATACAGATCATTTGTGAACCAACTGAAACCAAACCCTTTTCTCAAGTTTATTTTCAGTATTTTGTATTACCGTTTAATATGTCACATCTTTCAACATCTTGTTCAATAAAACCAATCATAACGTTGGTTCATGATGTAATATGATTAGGGGCTCCGGTTAAATGTGAGTTGTTTCCAAGCGAGTTACTGGTCGACTACGAGACGGTGGAAACGAAAGGAACATATATGAGAAAGATAATTGAGGCAAGCAGAGAGAGAGAGAGAGAGAGAGAGAGAGAGAGAGATTATGAAAAGGGAGAAACGAATGCGAAAAAGAAAGGTCGCTTCCCAAAATCCAGGTTATCAGAGTAGCAGGCACCCAATCGGCAGCAAATTGGTTATGAGTTCTGATTGGCTTGAAGAAACTAAAACTCAAATCCGTTTGGGAAGTGGATATGGGATAGAAAATAGGAAAAGAGTTAGTTGGGTAGGAGACGCAACGATATAAAACGGCAGTTAGATCCCAGATGCAAGGCTGTGAAGACGGACCCCGTGAACTACAATAAGGCGGTCGACACATTTTTCATACGCAGTTTCTCTTTTCTCGACGATTACTAGGAGTAAAGTAATGTTGGTGCCCTTTGTCGAGGTTGACCTGAAGTTTCCCTTTTCAATAGCTACTACCTCAATATAAAATATAAAGAGATTTTATATATTTTTGAAATTGAAAATGAAGATTTTGGCCATGCATTAATGATATGGTTACATTACTCTTTAGTGAAACCCAAATATAAAAGGCACACAAATCTTATTCCAGTTTTGGTTTTTGTATTTGTAGCATTATTATTAATATTTGGCAGAAATTTTGAAAGTCTGAAGCTGCATAAGCATATTATAAAATGATCATATTTTCATAAAATTATCATCATTTTTAAAATTTTATATTTTTACTTTTATAAAATTTGATTTCTAATTTCATTATTATAATTTAATAACCCGATGAGAAGGAATAGATACGACATTCATATGTCTTCTTGAAACCCGGTGTAATTTTCTCTGAAATTCCGGGAACGATTCTTTGATACTAGGCAGAGCGCACACTATCACCCAAAGTAGATGGTTTGAACAAGATGTAAATAATTCCGTCATTATCTTTATGGGAACTATGTAAGATAAAACATGAAATTCTATTGGTCATCTGTTGGGAAAATTTTCAGTCATTCGAATATCTTGATTTTACCGAAATGACATTGTGATATTTCCATTTTACAAATTTCACCGGGACTAAAATAATTATTGGGTGACGACTTTTATTTGGTCTTGTTTCACCAAAGTCATTTTTGTATATTAGAAGAATCTCAACTTTTGTTCTTTCATCTCCGGCCACAAAAGTCAAATATGCAAATAATTACTAAATGAGGCGTTTGATGTCATTTAAACAAACAAAGTGGAATGAACAGACTGAATTGTACAATAAAAATATAATGAAAATTTGTTTTGGAAAGCACACGCCTGGTAAGACAGGTTTGAATTTTATAAAAAAAAGATTAACCATAAACATTTTTTACGTTACTAATAGAAATATTTATAATATTTACTAAATATACAATAATATATATATTTTTTCTTTTCAACCCCCCAAGAATATATATATATATATATATATATATATATATATACATTCGAGCGTAATTTAACAAATAAGGTCAATTTTACCGAAGAAGTTGATAATAAAAAAATATTGTTTACAGTTGGACCTTTTTCAGGAAAATCAGTGTCAACGATTCATTAAATGTACTAGATGATTGTCCGCATGATTTTTACTGACTGCTGTGCGTGGAACCTTTTCTTTACCGGAGATTCAGAGTATTTCCATTCTGTGGACTATTCATTCGACTCAGGCTCCTAGTGGCAAACCTATATTTAGACAATTTGTAAACTTTAAAAAAAAAATAAAACATATTTCTCCGTACACATTCTTCCGGAATTCCACATAGTTTGAACTTCTCAGCCAATTATCATAACCAATTTGTGAAAAATTTTGGAAACGGCACTCTTAATGACTGAACGTGTAAGATATGCATTGTGAAATGTCGTTCTGGAGTGTTCTTGTTGAACTCAATAGTCAGGTAGTGCAACTTGGCTTAAATGTGATTAAATCAAGTCATTTCTTGGGAATAAGCAAATCTTTTACATTCATCAGTTCTGTATAGGCACTGGATACCGTATAGAGGAATGTCTGATTGGAACAGAGAGAGAGAGAGAGAGATAGAGAGAGAGATAGATAGATAGATAGATAGAGAGAGAGAGAGAGAGAGAGAGAGAGAGAGAGAGAGAGTCAAAGGAATCTGTGCTGTCAACATGGCTCGATGATGATAATAATGCAACGCTATTACTTAAAATATCCTAATCATACATTGAAAATCATTTTCAGCTATATGCTCATGCTGTCATTTATTAAACTGAATCTAGTTTGGCATAAGATCAGAAATATGTGGCACCCAGTAAACCGACTGGTTTAGGTTAGTCGTTTTGATATGGGGTTTTTACGTAGGATAAATGAAAAAAGCCTAATAGGCACTAGTAAAATAAGTAACCACAAGCTGCATTGTTTAACGATCTTTATCCAAAAACGGTGATGATGTTTATATAGTGGAATTGGAAGAGAGCTCTCTGCTATGAGTTCCCTTCAAAGAACCAAAAACTTTAAGCAGCAATCGAGAAAAAGCATCTGGAATTAGTTAATGGTTTGGGCGTTATATTCCATTCGAATCACGCTAAACTGCATGTTTCTTTGGTCACCAGGCAGAAACTGTTGCTACTTGGCAGGAAAGTTTTCACTCATTTGCCGTATTGTACCTTCGGATTAACATTTATTTCGATCTTTACAGAATTCTCTTAAGGGAAAAAAAAAGAATTTTATGGGAGACTGAAAAAATACATAGCTTTTTTTTGAACTGAGAAATGGAAAAAGTTGCGGGAGGACAGAACGATGAAATTGACTGAATAATAGCAGAAGATAGTTGAGCATAACAGTAAATAATTAAAAAAAATAAGTTAATGCCCACCAAAAAACCTATATTTTCCCCAACACTGTAGATGACACATATGCACTTTACAAACTGAAATCAAACCGCCTTCAGATGTAAGCTCTTGGAGTAAAATCAGAATATTTTTGCTTGTCAAATAACAGAAGATTTGATAAAAACATTCAATATTCAAAATTCTGTCATCGTTGAGTCGAATCACCAAGTTCAAATCAAGAGTTAACGACATGAAATAAAGGTATATAGTTCTGTCGTGTTTTCCTTGTTTGGAAATGGTTTAATATCTAAAATATCCTCAGTAATATTTTATGCCTTTTTCAAAGAAGTATAGAATGACAGCTGATTAAATATAAAGATGTTTACTCAACAAATTTCATTTAAAGAACATTTTAAAAAGTTTTATTTGACCTAAAATAAAAGCAAAAGAAGCCTCAAAATTTACAGCTGTTGCCACTAAACTTTCAGATTAGTCGTTTTGCTTAAATCTATGTTTATATAGCCCTTATAAAAGTGCTTGAACCCTAAGTATGTTTAAAACACTTCTCTCAAGATCAAAAATTCTTTCTCGTTTCGTATTGCCATCAATTTTCTTAAAAATTTGGATGAATTTATATAGTACTTCTATCTCTCTTACATTATTAACATTTCCCTGTAAATTATTCTGACAAAATTTTTCTTTAATATTGACTCACTGCTATTTTTCTTCAATATTGACTCACTGCTATTTTTCTTCAATATTGACTCACTGCTATTATATTAGCGTATGGTTGCAAGGAAAGAAAAAAACAAAACAAAAAAAAAAAACAGTTGCAAAAACAAAGAACACGAAGGCACGTAAAAATTTTAACAATTGTATTGAAAACAAACAAGTAAAAAGTTCCAATAACTGGATTTTTATAAACGTGTTGATATGAAATTAAAAAGTAGAAAAATTTCCTATGCTTAATAGTGGTGGGATTGTTAGACTTACGCGCACGCGGTCAATCAGATGTTACGAATGCAGAGAGGAGAGGAGAGGAGAGGAGTGTTTGGAGTTTTACGGCTTAGTCGCTTCTTTCGAAGCGGAGTCGAGGAAAGTCAAAGTGGGTGATGTGTGGTTTCCAGTTTCGCCCCACCTCTCTCTCTCTCTCTCTCTCTCTCTCTCAGAGATGGAGTTCTAGTCTGCGGGTGTCGTCTGCCTTCTTTTGATCTGGTTCCGCTGTCGATAAATTTGTCTTTTTCAGCATTTTTGTCTTCTGGTCGGATCAAATTGGGTTTTTTTTGTTTGTTTACCGCAAGGGTCACGGATTGGCCAAAAAATCACTTTTAATTATTTTTTTATTTTTTGAGAAATTTTATCGACATTTTGCTCTGCGCTGATCCTATGTGCAGAAACTCGTTTTTCCATTTTGAAGAAAGTCTCAACATCGATAATATCCGGTGAATGCTCTCGTGGACGCTAGTTGGAATCATTATTTTCTCTGTACGATAAATTAGAAGAGATCTCTTTCGGTCATATAACACAGCTAATATTAAGTAATTGCTAATATTAAGTCATTACTAATATTGAGTCACTGCAAATAATTGAGTCTCTATCTACTAATTTGTCTCTATTTCTCCAATATTGTACGAATTGTAATTTTTCTTCTCTTTCAGTATGCTCTCTTTGAAGTATATTTTCCTTATCCAAATGTGAATCTGTCTTTCATTAGTTTGTTTTTTCATTCGTGTAATTTCAATGATATATCCTAAAGGTAAAAGCAATTGATAAGGTGAAACACACCCTCAAAGAAAACGAAGCTTAAAATATTCATATCACATGTAGCTTTCTCTCTAAAACATCTAATTCATATAAATTCCGAATTTCTTCATAGTTTCGGTAATAGTTATGAACTGAAATATTATTTATTCATTTATTTATCTATATATTTATAAAACTCTACAGAAAAATTGATATGGCATTATAAACTTTATATTATTGTGTTGGTTGGTGCTATTTAGTTATGTCCTCACTCACTAAGGTCTAATATTAGCATTAGAATACAAATGATACACTAACACGGAATTAAAGAGGGAAAACACCTTAGTCTGCTTTACCCCTCTTTGATATCTGATATGTTTTTTCTTTGAAATATCAAAGACGGGTAAAGCAGACTAAGGTAAACACACTCTAAGAAAAAGAGTGGATGACCTCTATATAAACCCATAACCAACTGAAAATCATTCAAACTGCAAGCATGAGTGAGTTCAAGTCTCATTGAATACCCCATTAACAAGGCTTTGTGCCATATATGTTCTCTGACGAAAGCAACAAGCTGGAAACATACCCGTATGTAAGAACAAATTAAATAAATAAATTCCAAAAATAAAAATATCTTCCTCGACCTACCTATTTTGAAATATTGTATTCTCTCTTTGGATCAACAACAATTATATATATATATATATATATATATATATATATATATATATATATATATATATATATATCTGTTTATTAATAAGAACTAATAAAGGTTAATACCGACGAACACCAAGAAGTTAAAGGACTAACATTACCTATTATATATTGGAAGATTTTCTAAGCTGAGACATATGTACATATGGATATATATTTATATTTTATATATACATATTTAAATTATAACTCCTTAAACACCTTACAAAAGGGGAAATGTATTCGCCAATGTTAATCGGTTAAAAAAGAAACATATTTATGTTCAAATGCCATCTGATGAACCAATTGATAGCAAAGTGAAAAAATTTATAATGGAGTATATCTATTAATTTTCTGCATGTGATTTTATTTAAGCCATGCATTGAGCACTCCATTTAGATTATTCTTTTAAAGTATATTCGCAGACTTAAATGATATGGTATATATATATATATATATATACATCAGAAATATCCCGTCAGAGTCCGAAGACAATGGCTGTGGATTATTCGCGTATAGAATATATGAGGAATTTCATATAAATCAATAGGAGAGCTTGATATTATGGCTCTTGTTATATATTTCTTATCCAGGTTTATATAATAAAACGCACATGCAGAGCGTATACAATGCAATTAGAAGAAAACTAATACCTGGTTGAATTCTCATTATAAATTTATTTCGGCGAAGAATATCATTATAACCTTCATCTCATCAGATGACTTCACACGTTTAATATGAGGTTGAAAAACAGCAAATATAGATTACAGTCTATATATACGTATGAAAAAACCCTATATAAATTTAAGTTCTCAGGTGAAAGTAAAGGGGGTTGAAACAATGAAGTATTAGAAGAATCAAGAAACCAGGAAAAAGGCGTTCCTGTAAATTAACCCGTCCTAATTTCAACATATGCGAGATTTTTCGTTGCAGGTTGAATTATTTGAATAATGTACGCTTGTAAACTAAACTATTATCTTCATATATTTTTCTGTTTACTCCTTTCACATGAGTTAAATCCCTCAGTTAGTGGGGCCATCATTCTCCTTCTAAAAAAATTCGGTACCCATCAGGTACCTTTAATTAACCCAAAAATTGTCAAAAGGAGTTAAATACTCCAGAAATTTAAAAAAAAAACCCTAATTGCGAATTAACATCTAAAGTTCCAAGATTCTCCTATCCTACATAAATCCCCACCCGTCTTATAATACTAGTGATTACAGAAATAAATGTTATTATTTCCAATAAAAATCATCCAAAATCAGTATCCTTGTTTTTATCTAGAGTAGGAACCTCGGTAGAGCAAGTTAGGATAATTCAAATTTATTTTTATGTCTACATTTAAACACAAGTTCGTTACGTTTATCAAGCAGTAGTCCGTGATCCTTCAAATTGATTGCATTAATTTTTTCATCGATACACAAATTACATCTGCCATTGAAACTATTCGCAGTTGAAGACTGATTGACTATTTTCTCCTTTGTTTGAAGGGTCAGCCCTTGATCCTAAAGGTTCCAAAATATTGAGATAGAGCGTTTTGGTTTCTAAGTCATGGATTGGAGAAAGAATGTCTGGTTATACAGTCCTTGTTTCCAATTCCCAGTGGGAGTACCTATATAAACCCTCTCCCCATCATTATTATGTTCCATGAGGGAAATGCACACTTGGTATACGACGTTCTTCGAATTGCACCGTCCTCCCAATGGGTATTCCCCTTTTCTTCTACAGTTACACGACACCTCATCTGGTCCACCACTATTCATATTTAATTCGTCTAGTAACGTCCTGTTGAGGTCGTTTAAAATACTATGCATATTGTTTGTACAAGAGTAGCTAATTTTTACAGCGTTCCTATTAGAAAGTTTCCTTAATGATTTGTCCCTATTAAAGTGCTTATCCAGAAGGTTTAGGAAGTATTTTCTATGTTATTGTTGGTAAGTTTACAGATTAAATCAGATTACTCTTCTATTTCTATTTTCCCCGATTATTTGAGTGATTATTATTGGTGTCACCTACCTTGATGAGTGAGTGGGTTCTACTACTACTACTACTACTACTACTACTACTACTACTACTTCGTCCATTAGAGCCGTAGTTCACTGGGTTTACATACTCCAGTCTACCTTGGAATCAGCTGTTTTTGAAGGCTTCATCATATATCCTTTGGCTCTCCACAAAAAAAAAAAAAAAAAAGTACATGAGGATAGTCTATCTATCCTTTGGTTCACGGCATTAGGAATCTTCTTCAATATCGATCTTGGGTGGTTAGAGTCAATATTTATGTAGGTGGGGGAGGAATTGCTCTTACTAAAAGGTTTGAAGGTGTCGTTATCTAAATTGAGTGTGACATCAAGAAAGTCAATAATCTCTAAGTTTGAGGCTATTTCAATTCGTAGACCCAGTAATTTAAATACCCTAATAATCTTCTGTATTTTAGAGGTATTGGGACCGTCACTATCTGGGGTGAAGATAATTCCGTCATCTTGGTAAAGCCCCATCTGCTCTGAGTTGACAATACGACCCAACGTGTCCAAGATATTAAGTTAGCCACCTGGACTGAGTTGTAAGCGCCTATAGGTACGTCGAAGTCGTCCACGTGACTTTTCACCCAAGTTCTACAATTATCGGCTAGAATTGATTTCCTACATGCTAGAATAATTTCTATTTCCTCGTCAGTGATGTCCATATATTCCCTAGTGTGGTTCAGGCTTTTTAGTAACAATTCTCTGGTAATGGACGGGTAAAAGTCTATGATATCGAATTGGATGAATGTAGACCTCTTTTTATTCTTAATATTTTAAAACTAATCAATAGTATCTAGGGAGTTTTTCCACAGGTTATAATAAGGGCTACTTTGTATACTAGACGTAATTCTTTGCATTAAATCCTAAGATACTAAGCCTAGTTCGATCTTGGTGGGGTTAATTTGTCTGGCCTGTTTCCTATCTTGGAAATTCTGCTTATGGTCCTTAAGTAAAATATAAGCACATTTTTCTTGGAAACTTCATTAGTTGATGTAACCTTTGCCTGGAGAAAACAAAGTATCATTTGATAGAACTTTACAAGCCAAGTATTGAATCAAAGGAATGAATGAAATATCTAAATGCTGTCATAGAAATAGATTAAAATTCATAATGAAAAGGTCAATAATAGAAAAATTGATACTGATAATAATAAGTAAGTAAAGTTGGCGACCTTTGTCGACGGTGACCCGAAGGCTCCCTTTTCCATAGCTACTACACTGAGGGGTCGGAGAGGGTGCTACTCCATTCCCTGGATTGATCCACTTTACCCTTAATCCTTACGATGCTGAGTGTTAAGCAAGGAAGCATCAAGTACCAAATTTTAAGTCTTTGGTATGACTCGACCTGGGATTGAACCCCAGTTTCCTGGACTATTGGCGAACACTCTACTCATGGCCCGGGGATAATAATAATTGGATAGAATTGTTTCAGTAGTACTATCATTAATAATAATAATAATAATAATAATAATAAAGTTCAATAACCTAATGTACATGGACGACATCAAACTGTTTGGAAAAATGAAAAAGAATTGGAAACCCTAATACAGGCAATGACAATATACAGTTAGGACATAAGGATAAAATTCGGCATAGAAAAATTCGCCACGCTAATTATGAGAAGTAGGAAACGACACATTAAGGAAGGAATAGAACTATCAAACCAAGAAAAAATCAAAATTCTCGGAAGAAAGGAAACTTACAAATACTTGGGAATATTGGAAGCAGACACCATCAAAGAAGTGGAGATGAAAGAAGAAAATCTAAAAAAGACTATTTCCGGAGAACTTGGAAATTACTGGAAACCAAATTATAGAGCACAAATCTCATCATTGGGATAAACGCCTCGTTAGATACTCGGGACCATTCTTGAAGTGGACGAGGGATGAACTTCAACAAATGGACCAGAGAACAAGTAAACTCATGACGATGCATCAGGCCTTAAATCCCAGAGATGACGTAGACAGAATGTATGTGTCAAGAAAAGAAGCAGGAAGAGGACTTACCAGCATTCAAGATAGTGTCGATGGATCGATACAAAGACTCGAAGACAACATTAAAAATTGCAGAGGAAGACTGATTACAGTGACTAAAACAATACAGACAACACAAGCATCAAGAGAATAAAAATAACCAGAAAACAAAAATAGAAAGAAAAACAACGGTATGGACATTACATGCGACAAACAAGCAAAATTTCTCACCAGAAAACTTGGACATGGCTAAGAAAGGAAAACCTTAAGAGAGAAACTAAATCTCTCTTGATTGCTGCACAAAATAACGTCATAAGGACGAACGATGAAAAAGCAAGAATAGACAAGATGCAACAAAATAGCAAATATAAATTATGTGGTGACAGAGACGAAACGATCAATCACATAATAAGCGAATGCCGTAAGTCAACCCAAAAAGAGTATTAGACTTGACAGGATTGGTTGGGGAGGGTGTTCCACTGGGAATTGTGGAAGTTTAAATTTTACTGTACGAAGAAATGATATATGCACAAACTAGAATCCGTTCTGAAAAATGAGATGCACAAAATTATCTGTGATTTTGAGATACAAACGGATCTCCGAATATCGGCCAGACAACCAGACCTAGTGATAGTCAACAAAAAGAGAACCTGCCAAATAGCGGATATAGAGTAATACTGAAAGAAAGCGAAAAGAGAGGAAGTTCCTTGACCTTACTAGAGGACTGAAAAAAACTGTGTAACATGAGAGTGACTGTGACAGTAATTGTGATTGGTGCGCTCGGTACAGTCACTAAAGAATTGGTACAGGGACTGGAGGACTTGAAAATAAGAGGACAAGAGGAGACTATTCAAATTAAAGCATTATTAAGATCGGTTAGAATACTGAGAAGAGTCCTGGAGACTTGAGGAAACTTGCTGTCACTCAAACTCCTGTAGACAGTGTGCAAAACTCTCAAAAGAGAAAAAATAGTAATAGTTATAATGATAAGGATGAATTAGCAATAATTGTAATCATAGTTACTTAAAAATTATTTATAATTGATAATTAGTACAATATCAATGAAAGCAACGGTAATTAGAATGGCTGTATTCAGAATAAAAAATGTAAGATTATTAAGAAACTAGATAAAAACTAAGTTATGATTTTAAATAGAAGTTAAATAAGATCTTTTAAAAAATTTAGCTAAACAAGATAAGTTTGATATTAGCAATGGAGTTTATCGCGATCTTTTCTTTAATAAATAAATAGATAGAGAGATTTTTCTGGATTTAAAAGGGGTTGACAAGGTTTTAGTTGCTAAGAGTTGTTTAAAAATTTTAGTTACATAAGGATACATATCCGTTTTTGACTCTAACTTCTGGTCCATGTCTTTTTGTTCTCCCTTTCTTTCTTTCTTTCTTTCTTTCTCTTTTAAAACGATTAAGAGTTCATTGAAAAAATATAGATTATCTTTACTCTCCATTGTGTGATTGCTATCTGAGGAAGCTAGTCACTTTTTATTGAGTTGCCAGCTGAAATAAATTTATGATAGCCAAATGACTGTTGAGTTTTTCAATTATATATATATGTCTGTGTATGTGTGTATGTGTGTGTGAGTGACTTAACAGAATTTGGCATTACATAAGCTAAAAGGGTTGATATAACATAAAACTCATCCAATCAACCAACATTTCTATTCCAAATGACCAGAGATTTTCACGCTCCCCTCATACTAATTACACCATATTTTTTCTTATTTATTGTTGAGCTTTGTTTCAAAGAACAACACTCTCTTTACCAGAAGATAATGTGCTGAACATTGCAGAATTCATAATATCGAACTCATCGCACCATTGTCGTATCATCCAAAACATAATAGTCAAGCAGCAATATTTGTGATAATCTTTTTAAAGAATAAAATGATATTGCTAGATTTATGTTAAACCTTTAATCAAAACGAGAAATTAATTTTTGAGGAAATGTTTTTCCCGTTTTCATATTGGGCAATTCTACATTCAAAATAAAAGGAATGGAAGTCGCCAGTAAAAGAGACTCATTACAAAACAAAGCTAAAAACAAACAAACAAACCTGAAAACAAAAGTTTGAAGTTTCAACCATCTTTTATGACATTTCAAACATCGGAAAGTATATAAGACGATCAGTAAGCTTTTTGAGAGTGATATCGGTCTTTCAGAAGTGAGCAATTCTACTATGCTTATCATACTTATCTCCGTCGTTATATTTAGAATTTAGATGACTGAAATTGTCATTCTATTGTTAATAAGCTTTTCTTATTCTTACATTTACTCTTTCTTTTTTACTCGGGCTTACTCTACTTATCTTTTACCTTATCTGTTGGTCTTAGTACACTCGTCTTTAGTTTGTCACCATCTTTGTTGTTGATATCACTCCGTGTCGCATCTTTGTTTCTCTCCTGGTCTTGTTCGTTGCTGTAACCTCAACCGTCATAGTTCTTCTTTGCTAGGATAACAACAACGCAGGCACTATTCTCATGTGTACATTTTTATTTTACGACAACCATTTTACTCAAATGATCTTTACGGGGAGTTGAGAGCTCTAGTTGAATGCAACCACTTACTTCAAACGTTCCTATGCAACTGATTAACTTATTAAAACTATTTTGCCCAGTTTCGTTTGATTATGTGACGTCTTAAAAAATCACTGCTGTGGATTCAAACTGACTCCTGAGGTCACTAAGCGCCACTTAAATAGATGACACTGTATCTTTCCGCCATTTAATGGCTTAGAACTTAATTCGAATGCATCACAGAAATAATAAGGGAATAATGTCAATTACAGATCTCAATAATCTCTTATGTAACAATTTGAACAGGTAATACCAAAGGAGATTACTGTGTGGGGGGTATGTTGTTTGCTGAATATTTTGCTCGCACAATTTATGTTGGCTCATTATTGAAAAGCAAACGAAGTAAACGATGTAAAACGACGCGGACAAAAGAACATTCAAAACAAAGTAGTATAAACAAAAATTTATATATCAACAAATACATAAAAAGGAAACATTTCAAAACATTACGAATATTTCAATATAGTTTGTCAAATATTCCACCGTGTGTGTGTGCGTGTGTGTGTGTGTATGTAACTAACTCGAATATAATGGTGAAAGACTAAAAATTAAGTGTTCTGTAGACTATAAAATATATGTTGACTAAGTATTTCATACGTGGTATCAATATACTGAAATATAGCAATGTATTCTAGGTGGAACATGTCTTCTCCCATGTTGGTTGTTTGTCTCTTTCGGGATTTGACGAAATGTCTGAGGCTGTGTTCGAGACTGGAAAAAGTCTAACCGAAAAGGCAGAACAGGAAGGAAAAAGGTCGCAGAATGTTACGCGTATTGAGTTGTGTCTTACTAACTGGCAAGGTCAAGCTATTTCTGTAAGTCGAAATGAAGAGAGAGAGAGAGAGAGAGAGAGAGAGAGAGAGAGAGAGAGAGAGAGAGAGAGAGAGAGAGAGAGAGAGAGAGAGAGAGAATCAGGAAGGTCACGATTAAAAGTAAGAAAATGTGTCAGAAGATAAGTGATTGAGAGAAAAGATTCTAAATAGTAAAAAGAATAGAAAAGAAGTTTTCCGTTCAAATTTTGCACGAAAATCGTCGACGACGTATACAAATTTATCATCGAGACACATTCAGAAAATTATTGCAAACCGAGCAAGACATCTTTGTCACTAACTCGCGTAAAGTAAATAACGAAATTAGATCTCACAAAGTAGTTTTAAAAAATCATTTCTCGTCAATCCAACGTCGTAATTTTCGGGATTATAAACATTAACATACACACATGCACGGACGTATAGATTTTTTGCAGAATAAAATAGAAACTAAAGATGAAGCATAAATGAAAAACAAGAATATGAATTAGATATGTGTATTTATACTTCTATATATGTTTCTCTTGCGTTTGTATATATATATTTAAATATGTATGAATATATAGCGAAATGTTTGCGATTTTTAAACTCTGGAGTGATTGAAAAAGTTAAGTTAGGTCGAAAGAAGAAAACATTTAAAATGAAGAGTAAGATTCGAGAGAATTAGTCGGTCAGTCAGAGAGTTAAGTGGGCATGTTCGTGATATGTTGTGGGTTGAGAACCGAGCGAAGAGCCAATGTCGCCAGCATGTCGGGTATGCATAAATATGTGGGTGCCGACAACTTGTAGTGAGTTCAAGCCGGGTATGTCGGTAGAGACTGCCTGGCGCTTGCTCCTTCTGTAAAACGTTCTGCGGATTGCTATAGGCAGGGTTCTACTTTGCCGTCATACGTATGGACGCATACACACGTATATACACGCACATGCTTGCATATATTCATACGCATATATAGTGATTATGTACGTTTTCATAAATATGTTTTTGTGTATTTATTCACTATGACAGGTGTGTGCATGAATATTGTATATATCTCTTTTTTCTAATAAAGGCATGAAATGTGAGATAGTGTCCACATTATTGGTATCGAACCCAGAGACAAAAAAATAAAAATAATTCTCTTAAATGCTTTTTTGAAAAATCTTTATTTGAGAGAGAGAGAGAGAGAGAGAGAGTGAGAGAGAGAGAGAAGTGGGAATATTGTTATTCACATATTTACTGTTATCAAAGCTTACAGTTGCAGAAATCATACAACTTTATAAAGAGTTCAGAATAGTTCGTCTACAAACACCTGATTAAGATTTTCCAAATGCTGAAATAAAGTAGCTATGATTAATATATTAGAGTATTTTGAGTAGCTCGAAAAAGCTCCTACTCAGGAGAGTCAAGAGGAGGCGCTCGTGGCGTAATGGTTATCGTCGTAGGAAATTGACTCAGTGACCCGAATTCATGTTTTGAACGAGGCTGTTTGCATTTCACATAGTGCTAATACCATTCAGAAAAGTATGACTCCAATTTCTCTTCTCCCAACAATGGTCACATAGCAAATCTTACTGAGCTTTTGAATCTTGCTATGGCAATCAGTTTAAGAGAAGGTAAACTCTGAATGAAAACCTGTTTAACTCACTTAAAAAAAATTGACCTTGTGTCTCATCCTGCTCGTGGTGGAAGGGTTGAATAAATTTATACTTCGGAATGTAAAGTGTGCTGGATGAAATTTCCTTTCATTTCACGTGAGAAAATAAAAATCTATCGCTGCTCATTTCTTTGTAAGTTGAACGGAAGCTGCTACAAGATCATTTGAATGGTAATTTCAAAAGAAAATCCAGGAAAATGTGTGCAGAATATTTATTGGGAATATTTTGCTTATTCTTTATTCAAAAAGTTGGATTGGAGATGGAATTAATGTTCCATAAAAGCTCATAGCAAGGGGTCCGGACACCTACCATTTGCAACAAAATTTCCAACAATAAAACACCTTATTGTCTTCAAATGATCCCCCGCCAAAAATTTCAATTCAAAATAAATTTTTCCGTTCTTTTGTTGTTTTAGCACTCATTAACCTTGCCCTTAAATTCTATCAAACTAATTTTAAAACGTTTAACTTTTTTGTCAAATTTGCCAATACTGATCGAATGATTTTCTATTAAAAAAATATGTAAATGACAAATAATAAAAATACAAAAATTATGATTCGAAAATTCTGTTTTTTCTGTTTTAGTTCTATGGCATAAATAGTGGGTTTATTATAATAGTTGTTTTTTTATCACTGTATTTTTGTCGTGTGTAGGTTTGTCAAATATTCTTACAGCAAATATTCTATATTGTTTATTGTCACAGAATGACATAGGTGTGTGGGCTGGAAAGTTCATATGATGACATTATATCTGCTGACCCCGCACAAACTATCACGGACGCGGACTACGCCGATGGCATATCTGCAACATAGTCTGGAACGAGTAGCAGGTGGCATAGGCTTCCATGTCAACGCAGACAGAACAGAATAAATGTGCTTTAATCAAAGAGGCGACATCTCCACACTAAAAGGTGGTCCTCTGAAATTAGTGGACAAGTTCACCAACCTCGGAAGCAGCGTCTCATCAACCGAGAATGACATCAACATGTGACTAGCAAAGGCATGGACAGCTATCGATAGACTTTTGGTCATATGGAAGTTAGACCTGACCGATAATATAAAACGCAGTTTTTTCCAAGCAGCGGTCGTGTCGATACTGCTATATGGATGCATTACATGGACGCTAACTAAATGTACAGAGAAAAAGCTTGACGACAATTACACAAGAATGCTGTGAGCTGTATTGAACAAGTCCGGGAGGCAACGCCCCACAATACAGCAGCTATACGGCCACCTACCTCCTATCACGAAAACTATATATGCGGGACACTTCTGGAGAATTAAGCACGAACTCATAAGCAATGTGGACCTCTTTACATAGACGAGCAAAGACAGGACGACCAGCTAGAACCTATTTACAACAGCTCTGTGCCAATACAGGATGTAGCTTGGATGACCTGCCGGGAGCGATGGACGATAGAGACGAGTGGCGAGAGAGGGTGAGGGAGATCCGTACTAGCAGTACTGTTGATGATGTTTGGACTAATGGGGTCCAAGTATTGCAACACCGACAGATGAAATATGTAAACCTTAAAGAGAACTATGTTGAAAAATATACCTCATTTGGTTACATTCTATGAGAGAATCTTGGTCAGCTAACGGACTTTTCAGCCGAGCTTTGTAAATATAAATCTTTTAATTCCTACCGTAACTTTAGATCCATATCTTAAAGCAATCATTCATAAAGTGAGTACAACCGACTCTAAGACAGTAAAAAGTAAAAAGGATGTTGGGTTAAGCAAGGTGTCATCCGAACCAAGGGATAAATTTTGAGCTTATTTATACTTTACAAAATCTAAATCACAGCGAATCAAATAACGTACATTTTACAGAGAATAAAATTCGCCTGGTCGATGGGCTTTGAATGCGCTGTCTCCCACCACTAAAAAGGGGTTCCTGGGTATGACACTATACTGATTCTAATAGTGAGGCTCCAGTTCTTGAGATATGGGGAGTATGGAGTACATTTTCTTTGCCATTACTTCCCGGTCCACTCTGATCCGGAGTGGTATCATCTATTAGGGTCCCATCAAGAAGAGTGACAAAACAATAAAAAGAGGAAAAGGTTACAATTATAAGATATGAAAGAAATAAGGATTAACTACTTAACTAGAAATAAGAATGGGAACTGATCTAATAGAAACATTCAAAATAGTTAATTGAATTTCTAATTATAGAAGACATCTTTTCAATATTTTTCCTCGAACTGGAAATTTACTGTCCAGATAGATTCCAAAAACAACGTCTAACTAGTGTGATTTTATTGCGAATAGAGGGAACAAATTGCCGAATCAGATCAAAAACAGTAATAGTGTAAAAAAATAAGATTAAACTGGATAATTTCAGAAAAAATGGTGAGAAAAAGAATTTAATCGGGCATTTTCGAGAACTGTCGGATGATTGACTAAGCAGATTTTGATCTTTATATAGATATCTTATCAATAGTGAATATGTTCTGTGCAAAGATTCTAAAAGGTTGATGTGAGAGGGTAAAAAAGGAAGATACCCCAGGAAGTATAGCAAACAAATAATTAACAAATATATAGGTCAAATAGATCTGTTTAAAAATTACTAATATTCAATAGGACCGAGGGCAAAAAATAGATAAATAAACAAATAAAAAAAAACAAAAAACAAAACACAAACTCTTAAACAACTATACAAAAAGTGGAAATATGAACGTATAATAAACGCGATTCCTTAACCTCCAAATAACCCAAGAACGGTTGACATGCCATTAAAATCAATGAAAAAAATTTACTCGGTGTTACTCAAAAGAATAGTCACATTTTATTTTGTAGTCTTCGTCCAAAGTTTAAAATATCATGAGCTACTCTCAGTTCTATATGGAGATATCATCTCAGGAAATGGACACATTGACCTGGTTTCAATTTCTGGCCAAGACTGCGTTTCTTTGTTGCACAAAAGTCCTAATGTCATGAATCTATTTCTTCTTCCCTAGCAATAGGTAAATAATAAAGTAAACTGGACTTGGGCGCGGCAATCGGTACCAGTTATACTTCGCATAAATAATTGATTTTCTATAGTACCCTGCCAGTGGTAGAGGGGTTGGGGAAATACATACACACCATTCTTTATTCAGGCAGTTTGGGACTGGTTATCATCACATCGACGTGGATTTGATTAGACTTTGTGTTTGAAACTTCGCAGTAGATCTAATAACAAAAGGAGCTGCTTACTATTAGTGAGTTATTTCAGTAAAGTCAATAAATATCATTTTGAGAAATGTTAAAACAGTAAAACGCGCTACGCATATGAAAACCACACAGGTAGAAACAATCTATTAATGCATTCGTGATTTGTAAGTTAACTTGTTATACAAGTATATTCACACACGCATGTATATTTTGCTAGGGTAAAACAAATTATACACATTTTTTCATTGAAAAAAATAATACAATATTTTGATTTCCGGGGGACAATACGAAAAAAAAAAAAAAAAGAAAAAAAGGAAATGTTGGTTAATTTTAAAGTGCTACTAATTTTAGCTAAATTCTATCTAAATGTAAGCAAATTCAGAAAATGATATGAACTGAAAATAGTTGAGTCTAGAGACTACAACCTTTAGTATTGTACACATAAATTAATTTGAATATAATTATTATCTGTTATTTGTTTATATCATCGCTTCGAGATACACTAGAGAAAAAAATTAAAAGGTAAAAAACTACCATGAATAGCTTGCTAACCCGAGTCCACCATAAAATGAAACCTTTGGTGACTTCATCTGACGTCAGCAAATGAAAATATAAGTTCACACATATGTTCGAAATATGAATCTTTATGTGTATGACACGATACTGCAATAAAATACGACACACACACACACACACACACACACACACACACACACACGCACACACACATGTATATATATATATATATATATATATATATATAGAGAGAGAGAGAGAGAGAGAGAGAGAGGGAGAATTTCTATTTGTCTAATTGTTACATTAGCTACAGTAAGCGAACTTATGATTAAAGACACTTTTTGTTCCCAACGAGTAGTAAAGCAAAACGGAAAAATATGGAAGCAAAGGCAACTAGAATTGACATTTTTGGGAATAATTCCAAGATTAAAGATATTTATAATATTGGAAAATCAGATTTCTAGATACCATGATAATAAATAAATGCTCTGATCCAGCATTAATTTAGATATCTTAAAAAATGATTAAAAATTATAACAATCATTTTTAAAATCAAAGACATAAACAAAAATGTACATTTCGATGTTTATTTGAGTGATTGATTGATTTTAACAGCATTTCAGTCCGTCTACGGCTATTTTATGCATAAAGGTAAGGGAATTGCGTTCATATTTACATTTTTGCGTTGTTTTAAAAGAATTTTTTTACACACGGTCCAATAAAATTTTTAAACAAATCTATTTGATCCATAGATGGGACCCTAAAAAGTAACTAGCTCTCCCGGTCAGAGATGACCTGGGAGTAATGCCAATGAAGAGGTCACTATACTCTCAAGATCTCCAGAACTGAAGCCTCACCACCAGATGCAGTTTTGTGTCATATCCAGGATGCTTTTTTCGGGTTGGAGTATGACTCCTCTGTATGGGATACAGTCTTATCAACAAGGTAATATATTGGTTTTAGACATAGATAATTCTCGTTTTAGTCATTTATAATCTATTTATGAATAATTTTACTAGGAATTCATTTCAATCATTAATTTGCATCCCATTTTGCAATCTACCCGTTAGCTTGTTGATGATTTTTGAGTAAAATTCAGTTGGTTTTGAACTCAAGAAGTTTTCTACAAACATCTTCACCTGATTTTTTCGAGAAAATCTTTGTTGTGCAGAGCCTTTTGTAGAGAGCAAAAAAGAGAGAAATCACCTGCTTCAAAGTCTGTTGAATATAGTGAATGGGATAGAAGAGACTAACTTGAATATTTTGAATTTTTCCTGTGTAATTCTTGCCGAATGCGACCTTTTGTTATCATGGAGACACGTTTCTCTAACTTACGAGTGCGAGTTGTTTTCTTAGATGATTTTCATGTATATGTTGCAGCTGTTGAGAGTATAAATTTACATTGAGCGTCTGATTGCGGTTTGAAAACTCAAAATAAATAATACCCCGGATATCCAACTATATACGCAACATAACTTTCATGAAGCTCCTCATTTGGGGTAGATTACGGAGATTCATCCTTGCAAATCTGCTGCTTTTTGCGTTAAACATTGTCTTAAAAAACATTTTTCGTTACCTGTATTGTATATTCTTGTGAAACAGGTCATTTCTCTAGAAAGAAGACCTGTCACTATGAATATGCAATCTTCCTTATTCTTCTCAGCTAGAGTATAAGAAACCCAATGGCCCAGCTTTCTCACTTTTCCTATCTTTTTCAAGTGGTAGCAGATTGTGGATTAGGATATATTGAGGTCAAGTGTTAATTCTTGAGTACATTTGTTTGGATTGCATTCCACAATCTTGATCGACTTTTGATGAGTGTCTTAGTCTCAGTTCATCTCTCAATGACATTTCGCCAGAAAGAAACTTTGAAAACCAGTTTCAGACTTGCCGTTCAGAAAGGACATCTTGGCGATAAACACAACATTTTTGGTAATTGCTTTTGAAGCTGAAATAAGTTAAAAAATAAGATTCTGGATTGAAAACAAAAATGTCTAAATTATTCTATTGTTGACAACATTGTATGTGATGAAGATTTGATTCAAGATGGTAGACAGCGAAAACTTTGTGATAATGGCCGTAAAACTTGATATCCTGAAGTCGATGGTAAATAAAATCGTCCAGGAGAAGTTGTGATATTATTCTGTTGGGCCCCAAATAAATTGACTTGAGGCCATGTTCTTCAAGAAGCCTATTTATTTTCTCCTGCCTTGAGAAGAAAAGTGCATTAATCGTGATGACCACTAAGTGGAAAAGTAACATAGCAATGCTAGTAAGATATATAGAATGTTCTATCTAGTAATAAACATACTCAAAATGTTTGAACTTTATTTTTCCGAATACCCAGTTGATCATCCGAGTGACATATTCCTCATGGTATATTTTGGACAAGGATAATTATTTAGCAGTGCCCATTACTCCTCCAAGTAACAGGAAGTAAGTTTATATTAAGCAAATTATATCAAACATTTCTTATTTCTTGAAAAACAAACAAACAAACAAAAAAACAAAACAAAACAAAACAAAAAACGTCTTAAAATCATGAGAAAATATTTTTATATTCATTTACAATGTAAGGATTCATTTTTGCTCGTATTTAATTTGTAAATTGAACATTTGGATCGCTAAGACTGTCACAAAGTAAGATTCAAGCTTTGGATTTTCTACATATAGTAAATCTATCATAAACTATTCACTTGCTTCCCATATAAAAAAGTTACTTTTCTTTCAAAAATCTAAAAATTCCGACAGTAAATCTTAGCCGTATCTAAAAAAAAACAAACAAAAAACAAAAACAAAACAAAAAAGCAGTTAAGGCGTAGCTAATTTTTTTAGTTGTTACAAATAAAAAATCTGCAAGTAAATTTTAGTCGTCGCTTTATAAGAATACAATTGATAAAAGAGTTAAGTAAAAAAATTGACCAAAGAAATTTACCTCATAATTGAGGAATAAAGAATAAAACAGAAGATATTTCTAATGAAAAAAAAAAATTTTAAATCGATTTGTGATTACTTAGGATTATTTGAGTTTTGTTTTAATAAATTTCTAAACATTAACCCCCCCCAAACATTTTGTGTTTGTGTAAGCAGGGAAGTAATGACAAATCTGGATCTGCAGTTGTCATATTCATTCACTAAGCTGAGCTTAAATGTGGTACAAGGCCAAAAGTATGGTGCATCTAATGAGACTGGAACTCATTATCAGTGGTATGCTTGTCTAGCTTGCTAGTCATTACACCATTTGATTTATAGTCGATAGGTATTCCAGTATGTATCAGTAAACTTTTAGATGCCTTTTACGGCATTTCCTTTTTAGTAGAGAATTTCAACAAAGAGTTATTATCTCTGCATGGTATCAATAGACCAATTCACACAGTAGACCACTGTAGCGCCTATAAAAAGGTATATTAGCGAACTCAGTCGTTAAACCACTTAGTACATAATGTAACAAACTATGGAGTGCCTTCTACTATTGATTTGCCCTGTTGGCTGGATGAGGAGGGCTGTAGAATACACTGACTGCACCTCTGCAGAGAGGTAAGACCCCCCCCCACAACAATTGTCTTAGATATGACAGTAAACAATCTGATGGTAAGGTTCCATTGATGCTGGAGTTTTGGGGAACGCAGAACACCCCTTCATTGCCATCGCTCCCAGGTCCATTCTGGCCGGGAGTGGTAGCACCTGATGAGGCCCTATCAATGGGTTGAATAGAAATAATCTGCGTACTTATGCTAAACTGAATTGTTTGAATTAGAACTGTTGGACTAAACTGAATAGCTTGAAATAAAAATGTTTTTGACAATTGAACTGTGTACTCATGCTCAAATGAATTGTTTGAAATAGAACTTTGTATAAAAATGGATTTGGCATTAAATAACCTACAAAGGTTGATATGCTATAAAACTCAAACAACCAACCATCTACTATTGCTACTAATAAAGACAGGTAATTTCAATTTGTCTTATTCTGTCAACGAGTAAATTCATTAAGCAAGCATACACACAAAAAGTTTATAATCCTTCTTTAAACAGCTTGATTTAATTGAAACATTGAACAACAACTTAATTTGAAAGTCACTCTTAGGGGGGGGGCTCTTAGCGTTACGATTATCGTCGTCACAAATAGAATCGTTGATCCAAGTTCAAATTCCTGCACCAGGTTGTTTGCGTTTCACTTCAAACTGATGCTCTTAGAAAATGCATAAATAGATCCATTCCCACCCTAAAATTGAGAAAATAGTAAAGTAGACTGGGTTCTTTAACCTTGGTAAATTGACTGATCAAGGAGAAGGAAAACTGAATTCAAACCAGTTTTACCCTGAGCGTAACGGAGGGGTTGGGCAAATGCAAACATTTATTGTGCAACATGATACTATTAAATAGAATGAGCAGTTACTATTCATTATTCTTCAAAATATGATCTATCACAAAGGAAGGTAGTAGATACACCATTTCTGAGTTTGTAAATACGATGCATTTTGGATTTCCGACCAAGTTACGCTGAACGCAAAGGTCATCGAGGTTAAACAACGATGCGTATATTTAGTACTTAAATGAATGAAAGTAACTTTTGCACCAGACTAAACAAAGCTTATAAAACAACAACTTGTCATAGGAAAATTTTTACCCATAGAATCAAATAACTATAAAGATCTATACAGCGCGATTGACCGACATTTACGCAACACACATCGATCACTTGATTTGTTTTTAAGCAAATTTTCTTTTCCCCTTACGAAACCTTTACAATTCACAAAAATGACCCACGGAAAATTAAAAAAGATGATATATTCTTCGTTATAAAAAAATACGGTTAACAAAACTCAATTTCCAATGACCGACCTACTCAAGCTGACATATACAGAATAAACTGTTTGATACACATAAAATCAATTCTTACTGTCACCTACATATATTGCCAGAAATTGTAAAACCTTCATTTACGGTCTACTCGATTAGATAGAGTTCACAGACCCATATATCTTAAGAAACTCAATTCTGAACAAACATCCAAACATGAGAACGTAGGTAAGTTTGTAGCCTAATAATGTAAAAAAATAACTTTACAGAATAGATATTCATTTCTAAATATAATCTCCTTCCTTGCTAATGCACTTAATTCAGTGGTAAATATTAATCACATAGATCAAACATTTTACCGGGAAAATTTCAAAATAACTAATCTAATAAGTACTTGTCAAGCTACGGAATTACAGATCCATTCTCGTAAACTTATTTTTTCCGATATTTTTGGAGAGAATCAGGACTGAGTAAAATAATACTGACATGGTTTGATTTGGCCAGCGTAAATTTTCATTTCTATTGACTTATTTCGTTTATTGTTTTTAGAGGCAAAGTTTGGTGCGACTGGTTTTCATATTCTGTGGCATGATTGTGACAGGATATTGTCAAGAAGGGTTGGAATTCCATTAAAAATTGTAGAAATAATTTCCCCAAGATCATCAGTGACATGTGTTCTTCATAGTATATTCTGTGTTGGTGAAAATGGCTTGTACGACTGTATATGTTAAGAGGTTGTGATCATTTTCTGTTAATCTGTTGGTTGATTTCCACTAATCTTATTAATTAATAGGCTTCTGTCAGAATTTGTGCTATGGTGTCTGGAAGTATTTCAAAACTAACCTGGTAAGTCTTCTTGAATGATGAGTAATTTTAGCAAACTGTTTGACCAGAAACTGTTAGAGTGCAGTTTAACTTGGGTGAAATGTTTTGACTTTCTGTTGTTTCAGGATGGTACCTTTTAAAAGCATCGTAAGGAGCTTCGTCTCGAATTGGTTTTTGGTGGATGCCAATTTTGGTGTCTACTTTAGCTGGAGATTGTTTTATCACTTAGGCGTACATTACAGTAAAACTGATTGAGATTAATGAAACCAAACCGTGGGTTTATAACTCTAAACCCTGGGAATCAGAGACTTGTCGAAGTTTCTACTGATTTCACAGTAGTCTAATCGGTGCATTATTTATAGTCATGTTCACTTGTCAAGGGTGCATATTTCTTTGAGGAATTATCAGTATAGTAATGATTGCATTTATGGAGGGAAGAGGCAGAATAATGGTGACAATAAAAATAGATTCTGTGTTACTATTTATAAATGTGTTAAAAATATCATCAAAAGTTTGTCTCTGGCTGGGTTGTTATGCCAACAGTGCAACTCGTGAGAAAGTTCAAAATGGTCAGAACAACGTATGCGGAGTTGTTAGTTCATGAATCTTTATGTGAATGAATGGAACCGACAGTCAGTAGCGTTGCAGTGAACAGTTTGTAAAAAACTGACTGATGGAAATGGCTCACTTTGGGGATTAACTAATGACTCTTGAAATCCTTTTAAAAATAAGAGATTCTGTGTAATATATTTATTGGTCAGGAGGATTATACAAAAAAAAAAAAAGCGAGAAAATTATGTTTGGGGCTTGAGTGTCTGCTTTTAGAAGAGTACAATGAAGGATCAATTTGGAAGAAGCAAAGAAAATACAAAGTGGAAAGGGCCGTAAGAATCTTGGGAAAGGGAGTTGAAAAATTAGGTGATCGCTAAGAAAGTTAAAAGAAAGAATAAAACAGAATAAAAGAACAGTAGTTAAAGAAAGAAAATCGAAGAATAAAAAGGTAAACTTATGCTGCTTTGACGAGGGATAATTGTTTGCTTTAGCGTTTAATTGGATACGGCCCAGTGGGCTGAGGATGTAGAATATGCCGATTGCACCTCTGCAGAGGGGTAACCCCCACCCCAACGAGGCTACCTGTTGGCCGTGGGTGGTGACCCGTAATGCTTGAGGATGGGATCCTGGTGGCTGAGCAGTCTGTGACCCGGCAACTGAAAAGGCCACGTGACTCGCAACACTTCACTTTGGCCCTTACAAAGCTAGACGGGCGGTCGCAGAGGCCCGATCCGATCAGTCGGCTGGTCATGTCAGCTCTCTTTTGGATTTGTGTAAGAATCCAAATGAAGATGATGGCTGTAGGGCCAATTATGCCGTAGAAGGAATCTTAGCCCTTTCTGTCCCTGGGCAAGTAGTTATCTTGGGAACGAAAACCCAGGGACAAAATAAAATTGTCAAACACCAGCATGAGTATACTGAACATGTAGCCCTGATTTTGTGAGGTGAATGAGTTTTCCCCTAGACATATCCTCACATGGGGCTTCGAGGTGTGTGGGGAGCATGTTCCATGAAACTCACTTCTAATTAACTGGATAACACAAACAAAATTCAAGCTGATAAAAAAGACTCTGGGAAAGTTTTGTCTGTGAGATAGAAGAAAAAAGCAAATTATTTGCCGTCTTTCATCGTAATGGAATCAGCTGAAGAAATTTCACTAAGTAAACTATCTCCGTCCAAGAAAAAAATATCACCAAAAAGTTTAAAACCAAAAACAGTTTTAAAAAAACTCAAAACTAGAACGCTCTAATAGAAATCTGCTATAAAAACGAAGAGGACGAAATACTAAAATGGAAACACTTTGACAATTGTAAAAAGTCTTGTAATCTTCTTATGTACAAATTCGAAGAATACAAATAAAAAAACCAAAAAAAAACCAGAAACAATAGATACAAATACATATATAATGACCTTTAACACCCACAAAATTCCCGAAGAAATTAAAATTGGATACGAAAAACCAAATGTAAAACCTTAAACCCTAAATCCCTTAAGATGCTACAAATGTCAGAGGTTTGGGCACCACCAGGACCAATGTACATGACCACCCGAAGATACGGAGGATGGGGAGAATACGACATAAATAACGACTGCCAAAAAGACTCCAAATGTGCTGACTGCCAAGGAAACTATGGCGCTGGTTCTAGAGATTGTGAAGTATGAAAGAAAGAAAAAGAGAAAACTAAAACATACTCAAAATATCACCTATCCAGAAGCGAGAAGGATGGTAGAGACTACAAAATACGCGAAAGTGACAAAAAAATACCCGAACAACCAACAAAAATGCTGTCATCAAGCGCAACCGCAGAACCCGAGGTGGTTGCCCAGCTTGTAAACGAAATGAGAGCGCTGATCCAAGAGATAAAAACCGTCATAGAAGCAGTCACTGAAAAACTCTTCAAAGACCCAAACACCAGAGTTGCAACAAGCCAAGATAGACAAAGCTAGACAGGAAGAGCTCAGAGGCCCTCACTTCTGAGGTGACTTCTGTCGCTAGGCCACTACAGACCCCACCCAAAAGGGAAACAACAAGGAAATCCTCCTGACAGGTGAGGAAATGGTACAATACAGGAAAAAAATTGATCCAGATCAAGATCAAGAACTATCCCAAGAAAGGACAGATTTAACCCCATGGAAAAAAAAGGAAACGGAGGCTTCCAATTGCCAAACTGGGAAAATACAGATGAACACCAAAGTGAAAAATTAAAAACCAGGAAGTGCATTCAAAATTTCCTCAAGAACAAAGTCGTCTATAAGAATCAATAAACACTGCAATGCTCAGGGATCGACAAAACCCCTACGAAGAATCTATAGTATAGAAAGTATGGATTGTAATACAGACCGCGTATTTGCCAGCCTTAATCTTGAAGAAGAATTAAATAACTACAAAACTTGAAAATATTTAACTGAGGGCAAACTTATAAGCTGGCTCACCTCTTTAAATGTTGATCTCTTAAATATCATACAAGTCTATTTAAATGTGTGCAAACAAATGACGGATGTTAAATGTTACATAGCAACTCTGAAATCATTTAACTGAGTGCAAACAAATGAGGAAAAGTAAATAGAAATCATTTAACTGTGAAGAAAAATGAGGTAAGGTTTGTTCAAAAATGTTATTAGAAAAATGTTCACACACCATGTGTATTTGATATATAAGTCTGAACAGGATTTGACATTAAACAATTTGCAATGTTTGATATGACATAAAACCAAACCAACTTGCGAAGAACTGTTTTTGACATTTGAACTGCGTACCTATGTTAAACTAAATTGTTTGAAATAGAACTATTTTTACATTTTACTGAGTATAATAAAAACTGTACTTATATACACATATAAAAATGGATTTGGCATTAAATAACCTAAAATGGTTGATATGCAATAAAACCAAACCAAACCAAACCATTTAATTGGGCATTACTAAGTAACGACTTCTCACTAGGCGCCACCACATTTGAAGCCTTTACCAGACAAAGCGAAACTTAGAAAATGCCGATATCATCAGCCATACTGAAAAAGTTACAAGTGAGAGCAAATGTTTTTAAAAAATATGTATCCACTTAAACATAAAATAAATTATTACAATATATATATATATAAATATATATATATATATAGATGTGTGTGTGTGTGTGTGGTAGAAGTTGGTCTCACTCAAGCGGAATGAGAAAGTGTTATGCTAATGCTAAGCATTAGCCGGAGCAACTTGAAGCGGATATATTCTTTTTGAAAGGAAATAAAACACGAGACACATTCCGAAAGTAATGTCTTCTGTTTATCTCCTCGGAAATCACTGCAGATACAGGACGTGCAATAACATCGTTTCATAGAGCAAGAAAACGCTATTTGTCCACATAGTTATTATTATTGACTCTCCATTTTCGTTGGCGACGACCAAGTGCTTGGATGCCATGCTCATAAGAAGAACAGTTCTGAAAATAACACCTCATATTTTATTATAGTGGTTCACGATATCAAAAGGGGTGCTGTTGTGTTATGTAACGCTCCAACAAACACTTTATATAGCGGACGTGGTCGGACATTTGCGGAAGTGTGGTGTATAGGTAACAAATCACGATGCGCCATTGCTAAGACAGGCCTGTTAGAAACACACGAGCTCTCGTTTTATTGGCTATGGCAGAGAGAGAGAGAGAGAGAGAGAGAGAGAGAGAGAGAGAGAGAGAGAGAGAGAGAGAGAGAGAGAGAGAGAGATTTAATTAGATTTAAAATGTCAGCTTAGTTGGTATCGAGGCAGTCGAAGATTTATAATTTAGTTTTGGGCTTAAGCGAAATCCCCCATCTACTCCGATTGAGGATCAGCAACAGCTGATAAGCGGTAAGGTGACTCTTTTCCTTCAGTGAATAGACAAAACCACGATACGTCTTCGTTTTTATGAAACTAATCTAAAAAGAACATGAAACATCTGAAATGAACGTGAGTGTATTTTTGAGAAAAGTGTGTTGTCTTCTTTCGCCACCGGAGAACAAGTGACAACTTTCCAATTGAGACCTACTTATGTAACCTTCTGAGAGACCGGACTACATTACAGGTGTTATAGCAGTATAGATTGAACTTTCTCGCTAATAATCAACATTCTTTGCTTTGATAGCAGCTGATAAGTTGTACAAAGTGCATACGAAGTGGAGACGTGTCACTGAATTCTTCCATGCGAAAATAAATGAATAAATAAAATGAAATAAATAAATAAAAAGAAAAAATACATTCATTAACAATTATCAACGCTTGTTGAACGCTTATGAAGACCAAAGAGCCCATGTTTGTGTAGTTAGGCCGTGGAGGATACGAAATTTCACCAGTGGTAATTGTTATTGTGACTGACGAGCCACGTTCAACCCACGAAATAAAGAGCGTCTCGATCAGACATTCACACAAATCGGCAGGTGAAAGACGAAACTGAAATTTCTATCAGACGATAACGCTGATTATTGCAGCCCCCAAAAGTGTCTCTTTCACTGGTACAGTTTCTTTATGGGCGATGCATGTTGGCTTTTTTTCATTAGTGGTGAAAATGCATAGTCAGTAGTGGTGATAATGTGGAAAAATAGTTAATATATTGATTGATTTTAATGGCATGTCAACTCGTCTAGAGGTTAAGGAATCGCGTTCATTGTATATTCATATTGACATTTTTGTGTAGTTGTTTCTTAAGAGTTTTTTCTTTGAATACGACCCAATATTATTTAAGCATTACTTTTGATGCTTTTATGACACCCTAATAGGTACTGCAACTTCGTGTAAGAGTGGAAAAATAGCATTTTGCATTTGAAAATTGCTTTATCCAACGATAATATTGTACTCTATATATATGTCATAGTTTCGTGGAAATAAATAATAACTATTTCAAATGCGATTCCGTGTGATTTTATGTAAGATTTCATAAATAAATTCCATGATTATTTAATAGCAAACAGAGGTCAATTTTGGAGTTGAAGAACAATTTATTGAAAAATGCCAACAGGATATGTAAGTATACAAGAAATATTGCGTTATCGGACCTCTTGCAGTAGATAAGTAAACTTTTAACGTATATGATTTTAGAAGGAAAATATGACGTGAAAATAAATTTGGTAGCGATTTTATTCATTATCAATTCACGCCCTTTATGGGTTTCATCAAATATTTAGAAAAAAATTTAATCGTGGGAAAGAATTATTGGAAAACACAAGAACGGTTAAAGAGGTTGGGATGGCAACATAAATAGAAATCTTTATGAATTTTTAAAATTGGAGGAAAAACGTTCGAAATTGTATTTAAGACCGATATTTAAGCTATAAATAAAAGGATTTGTAAATTTCACTGTTGTGTGTGAAGTAAATTATTGTTAATAAAATTATAACTAAACAGTGTATAAAAATTAGTATATGTTGGAATAAGTTATCGTCGAATGAAGTTGAATTTTATTTTGTTTCAATATTAATTTTAGAAAAGATGATAGGTTATAAAATCTGGATTCTTGTTTAATCGATATAAAGATTCCATAAGTTTCCGATATTTTTTGTTATTTTTATAAAGAAATATTTAATCTAAAATTGTGATCGGTTTCAAATCGACGTGTGGCGTGTGTGTTCATTTTTCTTCTATTCTGTCCGATGTTTTCTCTCTCTCCCTCTCATATATATATATATACATATATATATATATATATATATATATATATATATATATATCTGTGTGTGTGTGTGTGTGTGTGTGTGTGTGTTGTCTTTCATTAAGTTTTAATATTCAGAAAATATTGAGCATTAACAAAAACACAAATCAACATTACAAATGCTCAAAAACTGGCGTCACTTTTTATGGCACAAGCAAACTTGTAATAAACATAAATACCTTTATTAAAATGCGTGATATAGATTTATATAAGATACATAATTTTGTCAAACTATGGCACGTTTATTAGATTCAAAAGAATCGAGAAGAAAGTGAAGGAAATGAAGTCATTACAGAAGCAGCGGCGGAAATATAACTTGATTAGTTCTAAAAAAGGAAATTAGAGAAAAAAGAATCTCGATTTGAAGAGAAAATACCCCCCCAAAACAAACAAACAAACAAACAAACAAACAATAAAAGACTATTTCAAGAATCTACAAAGACAGAAATGAGGTTATAGAATAAAAAAAGGACAAAAAAGAAACAGGAAAAGAAAATATGGTTGAAAAAAGGACGAACGAATGAAATAAACGAAAACAAAGAAATAAATGACGGACAACCGACTAAAAATAGGAAAATAAAAGAGAGAAACTAAAGAAAAAAAAAGTAAAAAAATGAAAAAGTAATGGATGAAGAAATAAACAGTGGCGAGAAATAGGGAAAAAAAAAGAAGAAAAAAAAGAAAATGGATGGAAAGAAAAATAAACGAAAAAGAGGAATAATAGGGATGGAGACAGAGCCGAAGTGGGCGACTGAGTCTGAATTGCGTCAATCCTATAAACATTCAGTCGGTGATTTTTCTTTATTTTACTTGTCTTATTCGGAGTCGAAATTGAACCACCCTGTTACTGTGTATATTGCTGTCGCCATTTTGGGACGTTCTTCCGGTCGAAGATTTGAATCACATGTGTGCCTTTCCTGTCAACGCCTTATTGTCACGGAAGAGTTTGCCCCCGTTGACAAAAAAATTAATTGCTAATGATGTAGATAATGTTCAAAAGAATTGATAGCTTAGCTGCAGGATTATCGTGAACACTCAAAGTCAGTTCGTCGGACGGTGAATATAAACTACTGTTAAGACATAAAAAAATTATTACTACTGCACTTGCTTGTGTAGTGCAGGGGCTACAACACTAGATACTAACTTAAAGGTTTGAAATTCAATTAATATCTGCTAAGTAAAAGAAAAATGAAAGCTTCTCTTCATGAATATAAACAACGACAGTAACATTAGACAGTGATTATTTCTGCAGTTGTTGTTATAATAATAATAATAATAATAATAATAATAATAATAATAAAATCTCTTTTAATAGCTGCACAAAACAACACCATAAAGACCAATCATATGAAAGAGAAAATAGATAAGACGCAACAAAACAGCAGATGTAGGTTATGTGGTGATAGAGACGAAACGGTCAATCACATTATAAGCGAATGTAGCAAATTAGAACAGAAAGAGTATAAGACTAGGCACGACTGGGTAGGCAAGGTGATCCACTGGGAATTGTGCAAGAAACTGAAGTTTGACCATACGAACAAATGGTATATACACAACTCAGAATCTGTTCTGGAGAATGAGACACGCAAACCCCGCTGGGATTTTGAGATACAAATGGATTACCTAATCTCGGCTAGACGACCAAACCTTATAATAATCAACAAAAAAGAGATAACTTGCTGAATAGTTGACTTTGCTATCCCAGCCGACCACAGAGTGAAATTGAAAGAATGCGAAAAGGGGGATAAGTACTGCGACCTTGTTAGGGAACTAAAAACATCTGTGGAACATGAAAGTGACGATTATACCAATTGTAATTGGTGCTCTTGGTACAGTCACCAAGGGATTGCTACAAGGACTGGAGGACTTGGAAATAACGGGATGTGGCAAAAGTACTGGACTGCGAAAACGTAGTAAGCGAGTTCGAACACTAGTCACGCTATTACGTTCACTTTCGGACTAATGCCCCTTTTAGAAAGGTGTAAACTTCTTTATCTTCCCAACTATAGAACCACTACTGTTTGTCTGCAAGGATGGCTTTGGCATTAAGTTACTCAAGAAAGTTGATATGTCATTAAAAACAAAGAAACCAATCAAAATGATAGAAAAATTAAGAGTAGACGACCAGATATAAGGGGTTAAGGTCCATAAAAGAAAAACATATTTTCTAATTGATTTGTCGGTGCCAACAGTCATATCAGTCAAAGAGTATATTAAATAAGTAAATATAAATACAAAGATCTGGATTTTGAAATTTGAAAAATGTGACACCTCTCCGTGATAGTTTCTGCTGGATATCGTCTACTTCATACTTTTTTTTAGTGTGAAACCATTTTGTTTCATTGAATTTATTTACGCTCATAGTACGCTGTAAAGGCAGATTATAAATAGATATGGTGCTAATATATCTCCTTAACCGGGCCATTGGTCGAATGGTTAGAATGTTCACCAATGGTCCAGGAGACTGGGGTTCAATCCCCGGTCGAGTCATAACAAAGACGCAAAAAGTGGTACTTGATGCCGCCTTGCTTTACACTCAGCAATATAGGGTACGGATCAAGGGGAAAGTGGAGCAATACAGGGAATGGAGTAGTGCCCTCCCCTACACCTCAGTGTAGTAGCTATTGAAGAGGGAGCCTTCTGGTTGGCCTTGATTACGGTCGCCAACTTTACTTTATAGCTCTTTCCACAACTCCAGCGACAACGATAGAGAAATCAGTCACCATTAAGTGAACGAACCATTAATTTTGTGTTTTTGTAAAACATCATTAGAGCGGTAACAGTTTCTTTGGGAAGATAATATGCTAAAAGTATTTTATTCTGTGTATAGAATTGAATGCCTTGCGAAAAGCTACAAAAAGTGTTGTCTCAAGATTTTTTGTACATGCTCCTTTGATGAATCGACAAATAATCAGAATCTGGGAGGATATGGATAGATTTATTTCCGGAATTCATTTTGATTTTTCTAAGAATTTTCTCAACTTCAGGTCGGTTACGGTTTGGAAGCCGGGCGTTATAAACCATCATCGCCATGTCAGTTAGAGTTATGCCTCTGTAGTTCTTAGTGTTTCCAAGGTCACCTTTCTTTGAGAAAGGATGCATCTTTTCGTCTATTTCTTTATAATATTTTGCTTATACAAGGCGTTGCCTAATCGAAGAAGAATGTTGTCAAATTTCCCTGTCCTCTATACTTTAGGAGATAATTCGTCAAGATCAGCAGCTTTTCTGCTTTTGATTGTTTAAAAACTGCATTGTGTTCATTCTCCATAATTTACCAAGTATGATATGTAGTTGGCCATTGATAATTTCTTTAATAAGTTCAGCTGTGATTCCAAGAGGGTTCCCAAGTAGATTATTAAAGTGTTTTTCCTTTTCTGAATTCTTTCTTCTTGATTGGCAACTTTTAGTTTTGATATCGAGGTGCTTTTCCTACCCTTAACTTCATTTACTGTCTGCCATGTTAATTGAGATTATATCTTCTATAGGATTCCTGATTTTTTAATTTTTGCCCTGAATGTCTTCGAGTTGTTTTTTTTATATCCATGTTGGTTATACTGAGCTTTTTAAGTTTCTCCATATTATTCTTTGTTGTGTTTTTATTTTATTAAGTAGGGGTGTTTTTTATATACTTGTATTATGTCGTTTTTCTCTATTTTCGACTCCCAGGTTAATCTACATTATTCTCTTAGTTTCGTTAATATGTACTCAGCTGCTGCTTCTACGTGGGGAGTAACAAAGTTTTCATATTCATCATTTGGAATATGACTTTCAGATTTCTCTTGACGAAAACCAAACTTGTTTCTTACAATAACTGTATATTGATTGCTTATATCACTATTGGCAAGTGAGGACCAGTTATATCGTGAAACTTTACCTGTTTGTTTCTTATTTTTATGTAGACACTGGCGAATCTTTACTGAGTCAATTCTGTGATCGGAAGACCCTTCTTCAAAAGAAAAGTATGCCTCGCAGTTATAGCGCTATTTTCCCTCTTCTTGTTAATAAATAATCCAGAAGTGCTTTTGATTTTTTTTGGTTGGTATAAGTTCTTATATTTCTCTTCTGTTTTCGAAATTTGATGTTTATGCATATAAGCTCGGCTAGATGTTCTTTATTTTTGTTTTGGAAAGTTGTGTTAACAGAATTCATTATTTTAGTTTTTGCCAATTTGAGCGCTCGTGTCTTTACTGATGATCAAACGTCATGTTTAGGAATGTTTCAGACTATGGAAGATTGCTCATTATAGAAGTTGGTAATGTCTGTTTCATCACTGACATAAGTGAGACTGTAGCATGGAACGATTGTTATAGCACACATCGTTGGGTTTTCTCTTTGCTATTTAGTGATTTTGGTGCACGAGAACTAAGAAGCATTCCTACACCTCCTATGGCGACATTGACGGAGTTCTTCCATGCAAATACTGTTACAATTGTTCATCCAATACCGGATTCATGGTATTTTTATTCTAGTTCGTTATGGCAATGTCTATGTTCCTGTATGCATATGATAACTATATTCTTATTGGTTGCAGACACAGTAACATCTTGTTGCTGGTTTATTGTACTTGATATAACTGGTCAACAACTAATTTGTTGTCTGCGTTTTTTAAGCTGATTTAAGACGAATCTGATGCGCTAAATCCAAAAATCACATTGATTTTGCTCAATCAGGTCAAGTTTTTGAGCTCTGGCCACATGTCGTTTTTTATGTTTTTGTTCAAATGTACGCATGTGTGGAGCATTTTAGAAGAAGTTGGTGGGGATAAAATGCCATGTCGAATAATTGTTTTGATTGGAAACGATCATTTTAATGGCAAGAAGTATTCAGGTCCGATAGTTCTGGGTGATCATGTCTAAAAGGGATCAGTTTGAAGTCATAAAACCTCGAAATCTTCCAAAAATTGGTGCGGCAAAGCATAAAGTTGGTGGATCAAAACTAAAGTTAATGGGGCAGCCACCCCAGGAAGTGTATAGGAAACTCCACCCGCGCATGTACGTGTGTTTTCGCTTCATGTGTGCTGCGGAATATTTGCGTTGTCGTGCTGGTGGCGCCAAATACGGAACGCGGTGGGCTGCGGTGGCACAAATTAATGACTAATTTGTACTTAGTTTTGTTTTGCAGGTGAATGAGATGGCTTTGGCCAGAAGATCGTGCAGAAATAAGCCCGACGTGTTCAGCTGATATGTGGAGAATATACCATTGCTCCTAATAGGAAGCCAGTCACAAGTTTCATAACGCGTGCTTACCATGCTTATTTTGGTATTAAACTTGCTGACCAGGATAAAGCTTGGTGTGCAAGGCATGCACCGAGACTCTGGGTGGGTGGACCAATGGCAAGAGGAGTCTGAACTTTGGAATTCCCATGGTTTCGAGGGAGCCGACAAACCATGTCACTGACTGCTATTTCTGCGCTGTTGACGTGACTGCGATCAACAGAAAGAACCGGGACAGCCTCAAGTATCCTGATCCTCAGTCAGTACGTCGTCCTGTAGCTCATTGTGATGAAATTCCGGCGCCTATCTTCGAAGAACTTCCTGACATTAGTGACGAAGATGTCTCCAGTTTGAAGGGTGCGAAGACGAAGAAGTGGTTCTTGAAGATAATGCTCCACATCCATTTTCCCAAAAGAAGTTGAATGATCTAGTTCGCGACCTCAGCTTGTCAACGGACTCTGCCAAACTGTTGGCATCCCGATTGAAGGAAAAAAAAAACTCCTCTCTGACAGTGCTCGCATCAGCTTCTTCCGCAACAGGCATCAAGAGTACCTCCGCTTTTTCTCTACAGTGAATAACTTGGTGTACTGTGCAGATATTGCACAGTTTCTGCTCAAGCTTGGAGTGCCACAGTACAAACCCAAAGATTGGAGAGTGTTCATTGACAGCTGCAAGTGATCACTGAAATGTGTTCTGCTATACAACGGCAACCAGTTTGCCTCTATATCCATCGCTCACTCGACTACACTGAAGGAGAAGTATGAAGTGATGAAGTATGTGCTGGAGAAAATTGGTTATGATCAGATTAAATGGTTTATTTGTGTTGACCTGAGGATGGTGAACTTTTTGTCTGGCTTCACCAAGTACCCATGTTTTCTGTGCATGTGGGATAGGGACCGTGCTCAGAATCACACGAAGGATTGGCCTTTGGGGAAGGAATTGGAGCCTTGCAAAGAAAGGAATGTCATCAATGACCCTCTGGTGGACAGAGACAGAATACTCTTCCCACCGCTGCACATCAAGCTCGGCTTAATCAAGCTGTTCACCAAGGCTCTGGACAAGGATGGTGACTGCTTCACTTACTTGTGCCAGGCTTTTCCAGGATTGACCATGGAGAAGCTGAAAGCTGGCATCTTTGATGGTCCTTAGATCCGGCAGCTCATCAGAGATCCAGTGTTCGAAAACTCAATGAACGAAGTGGAAGCGTGGAAGGCATTTGTTCAGGTAGTGAAGGCCAAAAACTACGCAGAACTTGTCAATAACATGATGACAGCTTTCAGAAATCTGGGCTGCAACATGAGCGTCAAGATGCACTATCTGTTTTCACATATGGACCGGTTTCCTGTGCGATTCCATCAGGACTTGAGAGAGATGAAGACTAGGTATCAGGGTTGCTGGGACGCAGGCATGATGGCTAACTACTGTTGGAATCTGAAGAGAGACCTCCCTGCCGCTGAGCATTCCAGGAGTTCGAAGAAACGGAAGTTCAAGCCCTGAAGTGTGAACCATGGTGAAGCAACATGCAATTTACGTGTACTTACCTTTATCAATGCCCACCATTCAGTTTACAGTAATCGATGTCTCTGTCAGGTAATCAATATATGTTGTTAGCAAAACCTTTTCTCTCTTAAAAACGTATTTACGATATGTGTTGACAAAAATCAGCTGATAATGCCACAAAAATGTAATCGATTTTGTCATAAGATCTGGCTTTTTTCAAATCAACTTAGCACAAAACCTGACTTTATGGCGAGAAACGGATGTCATTTCCTGATTCAACAGTGCAAAAATACCCTAAATCAGTTGTAGAAATCTAGATAACATTCAAAAAGTAAAAAGTTGTTGCCCAGTGTATTCTAACGTTAAATGTTAAAATGTTGAAAGTGTTTTTGCTTTAAGGTAAGTTTGGTTTGGGTTTAGGTTTGGGCTCTGTAGCTGATTTTTCGAACGTTGGAGCCAGCGCCCCTATCTTAGCAGAATGTGTCCCTTGTTGAAAGATCTGAATGTCGATGTCGTTTGGAGGTTTGGTTTGAATTTGAGTCATGGTAAATCTTTCGGTGGTTATTTTTTAGTCATCAATAAACGTTGTCCTTACAGATGAGTAGTTGGAGATATCTGACTGGACTATTTGATCCTGACCGTCGACCCAGTTTTGGGTTCATCATACACTATTCCATGGTTCATCATACTCTATCCCACTTTGATAATGTCAGTTTTCCTTTTCAACAATAATAAAAAAAATAATTCACTGTATTTTTTCTAAGTGTTAACTCAGTTAACTATCCGATTCTATTTCAATCTGCTATTGTGTGTTTAGCTTCTTCATTTTCTATGTTGTCAACGTTACCTGGATTCATTATTTTGCGAAATTTCAATTATTTTAAACTTGATCAAAAAAAGTTCTACTAATTTTTAACTCTTTTCATTTAAAGTCAAGCGAATGAAATGACATTTTCATTAAAACAGAAATGCTTAATATATAACTGCTTGAAAAAAAAAAAAGGATTATTGGTAATATGTAATTAAAAAAAGCAATGGAATATTAAAAATGTCATCATCATCATCATATCGTGCTGGCAGCACGGATATCCCTGACCCTCTCTCGCCACTCCTCCCTATCGTTCATCGCCCTAGGCAGGTCTTCAGGACAACAACCTGTATCCTCACATAGCTGCTGAATGTACGTTCGTGCTGGTCGTCCTGCTTTTGCGCGGCCATGTGTGGGGATCCATAAGAGTACATCTCTTATGAGTTCATCTCTGCTTCTCCAGCAATGTCCTGCATGTCTGGTTCGCCTAACTTGAATAGTTTTCGTGATAGGGGGCAGGTGGCCGTACAGTTGGTGTCTTGTGGGGTGTTGCTGCCAGGACTTGTTCAGGATTGCACGCAGCATTCTTGTGTAATTGCCATCTAGTTTCTTCTCCAGCCGTTTTGTTAGCGTCCATGTAGTGCATCCATATAGCAGTATCGATGTGACCGCTGCCTGGAAGAAACTGCGTTTCATTTTATCGGTTAGGTCTGATTTCCATATAGTCGATAGCCTATTGATAGCTGTCCATGCTTTCGTTAACCTCGTTTCGATGTCCTTTTCGGTTGATTCGACGCTGCTTCCTAGGTACGTGAATTTGTCTACTAGTTTAAGAGGGGTTCCTTTTAGAGTGGAGATGTCCCCCGTTTGGTTATAGCACATATATTCCGTTTTGTGTGCATTAACATGGAGGCCTATGCTTGCTGCTGCTCGTTCCAAACTATGCAGAAGTGTTTCGGCTTGGTCAGGTGTATTTGCCAGTATCGCTATGTCATCGGCGTAGTCGGCGTCGGTAATTGTTGTTGCGGGGTATCTTCTGCTTCTTTTCTTCGTCAGTTCGAAGCCATTCTCTTTGATTTTGTCAATCGATGTTCTAAGTACGTAGTCTAGACAAATGATAAAGAGATACGGAGCCAGCGTGTCCCCTTGTAGTACTCCTGCTACAATGTCGAAGTATTCTGTGTCTCCATCTGGTGATCGTGCTTATTTACAAATGAATTGAATATCAGCATTAAAAACTCATAAGGAGTAGGTATTACGTTAAATAAATAAGCCAAACCAAACCCTTTTTTTTTGTAAGAACTCTATAGTAATACAACGTGTTTCTGAATAAAAAAAGTTCAACAGTAAGGTATAAATGTTATCTTTCTAGTTTAAAAGTAACTCGTCTGAAAAAAGCAACATCAAACAAATGACAGAAATATTAGATTAATAAAGCAACTGTCAATGTAACAAACTATTTACTGCTCAAAGAAAGCAGATCATGAAATGAGATTGACTTTCTGATCTGGAACTTATGGATATAAACGGAATTATAAGCTGAGAAGAAAGAAGTATGCAGATTTAATATTCATTTAAAAATATAAGGACAGACCATCTCACCTTCAAACCGCAAAAAAACAAACAAACAAAAAAACCCCCAAAAAACACACACAACAAGCAACAAACAAACAAACAAAAAACAACGCAAAAAAACAATGATGATAAATATCAGAAAAATGGTTACACAAAGGGCACTTTAAAATGGAAGCATATTCAAAAGTAATAGAAACCTAGAATAAGCGTATTAGAATAACGTCAGAGTAAACAATACTGCATAAAAGTGCAAATATCACCTGTACGAAAACAGGTAAAATATGTAAATCATTTTATGAATGAATGATGTAGATTTATTGACAAGCAAAATAAAAATAACGATGACTGAGTCAAAACGAGGATCCAGTGGAAATTGTGCCGATGATTTGGATATGACTTTGATGATGCTAACAAAACAGTGTCAAAGAATGAAAAAAAGTAAAGGAAAAAGTAGAATTATTAGGAACTTTACAAATCAAACAGGTCATACTGCTTGTGTTTCACATAGCGTTAATACCCTTGGAAAAGGTATGAATTTAACTTTTCTACCTCCAGCTATGGGTAAATGATAGGGTAGACTGGGCTCTTTAGTATTACAATCAGTCTGGGAGAAGGAAAACCCTGAATTCAAACCAGTTGTGGACATGGAGTAGGATGGATTCCACCAGGCTGTTCTTGCCCAAGACACAACGTGAGTTGTTAAGATTTTTCAGAGAATGAAGAGTTTTGTCTTCAGAGGTATATATTCACAGGACTTAAGATGCTAAAATTTATGAACCGGTTTTCAAATTTCATGTGGTGTACTTTAGGAATTTAGTTTTAACTAACAATTAATTTTAAGATTGATAATATTAATTGGTTAAATATTTTATAAGTATTTTGCTTTTCCTTAATAATTTAAAAAATTGTATTGTTTTCGATTTTGTTAACACATACTTGAGGTGTTCAATGTAGTTTTTGTTTCATGTCTATTCCTTTTTTCTTAATTATTCCATTGGTTATTTCTTGAATCTATCTATCTATCTATCTATCTATCTATCTATCTATCTATCTATGTCTTCAGATTTATTAGTGAGCTTATGGATGATTGCATAGAATTGAGTTAATTAACTTTTTTCGTGAGGTTTTCAAAGAGTTTTCTACATCTCATTTCAGAATAGCTGGAAGTTTAGTGTGTGTCTGCTATATCTAAGCAAGTATAACAGTAGCTAAACCTTTACTTATATATATGTATTCTTTTAAAATTCTTTTTACAGCCTTTCTTATATTTTCCAGTCATAAAACGTGTTTTTCTCACGAAAATCTTGAGAAAAAGAAATCTGATCGTGGATATGAAGTGTGATATTAGTTGGTGGTGGGGGGGGGAGAAACAATGCCCTTACAGTTTACAAGGGAACATTTCTTTAATGTATCCGTTGCTATGGTTGTAAACAGCTCGAAACCAGGATATTTATTGAAAATAAGATACAACAAAACAATAAGAAGTTGAATGACTGATATTTCAAAATAGTGACTGTAAAAAAGTAACGATCAGTTTAGAATTTTAAAAAAATTGACTTTTAAAACATTAAATTAATGAATATGTATTCATTTATAATAAAACAGCTAAAAGAAGGAGAGACAGACTGTCAAGAAAGTGTTACTGATGAGATATTTGTGAGTGTATGAACATATATCTGTGACCAGATCTGCACTTGTATCTATTCTCCATTCTGATTTTCTTGTTAAGTGGTTGTCCTTTATTGTTTGTTATGGTAATTTACCCCCGGACCAATGAACTCTCCCAGCAATAAATAGCAGCAGGTACTGCTCTTAGGCAGAAGGCAATATTCCAGCAGACACCCCTGACAGTCAGACCGAAACAGGCACGCTGGTAACCCTCCCATTTGTATATGTTGTATGAATGTTCTTTTTAATAGATTTGTTTAAATCAATTCCTTCTTTGAGTACTTATTTCTGGCTCCTAACAAGGCCAAAATAGTTTAACAGAGGGTGAAATAGACAGACAAAGAAAAACATTTGCAATTCATTTCGTCCACTTTTTCATCAAGTGTTCTAAGAAAATATCTACGAAATGAGTGGCGCAATAGTTTCCATTTAATCAATTTAGCTAATTTGAAAAATTAGAAATGCGATTGTAGTTTGACTAATTATATGCCTATGCAATTGAGATTATGTGCCATTTTTGTGCATATATGAATTTTAACAGCATTCATATGCATATATATATATATATATATATATATATATATGTGTGTGTGTGTGTGTGTGTGTGTGTGTGTGTGTGTGTGTGTGTGTTTCGATTGGATTAAAACATTACGATATCCGATCACACGTCTGGTTCAGGTCGGGACAAAGTGGAATGTTGCAGATCGCGTCAACATTTCGGTTTCCTGATCATAGACTGCTCAGTCATCAGGACTCTGTCCTGAAGCATTACGAGTCGCCACCCACGGTCAACTGGTAGCGTCATTGGGGTGCAGTTGGCGTATTTTACAGTCCCAGCCAACCGGTTGGAATTCAGAATTTGGTTGGATATATTAGTAGCCCAAATAAAAGAAAAGCGATGAAAAAAGATCAGACATTTGAGATAACGAATGTCTTCTTTGCTGCTCTAAAGATCTGAATTTACCCATCGCGTATGTTAAAGTTTTATATACTTTCTATTTCGTTTTTTTTATCTTGTTATATAAAAACTACATGAACATCTTACAGCATTTTTATTCTGTTCGTTTTCTCTTTGAGGTCTCACGTAGATTTACTTTTTGATTCATGCTTTTAGGCTTCACCTAATTTTTCTCTTGGACCACTGATTACCTACATGACAGAATGAAACAGTACGATTCGTATTGCCGGCAGAACATCCTAAGAGATAGATAAAACTTACATTTTTAATTAGATTTACACACTTAAACATCCATATGTTAAGAAAATACTTTGTATATTGCGCCCGTGTGTAAGATGACAAATATGGATTCAAGTGAAGCTGTGTAAATCTATAATGCACGTTGAATTTGAAGGATTTAGATGAAAATTCTTTGATATGTTGAGTTTTGCATACTTGACAATTTTTGACTGAACAAACAAAAAATGAACAAAAATTTTTGCAATAATATTAACAAATTGAGCAAAGGGTTATTTTAGTTAAAAGTTATCATAACAAGTAAATGAAGAGATTACAATGTTATATATGGAGAGAGAGAGAGAGAGAGAGAGAGAGAGAGAGAGAGAGAGAGAGAGAGAGAGAGAGAGAGAGAGCATTTTATTCCTTGAAGGTAACAAAACAATAAAACTATTAACATTTTGAAAAAACTTGCAGCTATCTACAGCAGTAATTTTTAAAAAATTTTAAAAATTTGGCTCACGAACAAACAAACAAACAAACAAACCTCCAAAAACTTTAAAAACACAGGTTCGAATTTTCATTATAAATAATCTTTATTTATTTTGCTTTTGTTTCAATTGTAAAATTCGTTGAATACGTAGATCCGCTTATTTAATTTTTCCAATGAAATAATTTTCCATTGAGTACGTCAAAGTCGCTATTATTCTTCGTAAATCTCTCATTTACTTGTGAAAATATTTTGAACAATGAAAAATGTACAACTGGTTTATATCATTGTAAAAATTTAGACACATTGAGAAGAATACTTTAACATCATCATCATCATGGCGTGTGGACTCTCTCACCATCTGTCCCAATCGGTCATCGCTCTTCCAAAGTCCTCTTGACTGCATCCAGAGTCCGCACAGTGTTGATGAATGTAATTTTAGCAAGTCAGCCAACACTGGTGTGTCCATGTGTAGAAGTCCATTGGAGAATGTCACTGATGAGTACTTTCTTATTAGTACAGTAGTGCCTAGCATGTTTTGCTCGTCTTTCTTGGATGGTTTTAGAGATGGAAGGTAAGTGGCCGTAGAGCTGCTGCTGTTTTGTAGGCTGCTGTTTCCAGGATTTGTTCAAAACAGCATTTTTAACATAACTATTTTGACAAAAGGTAAACGAAAAAATACTAATGCTCTGTCAAAAATTCAACTTAAATTTTATTCTACAAAGTTTAGTTTCATGCAGCTCAAATAAGATTGTTTCATTTTACTACTGCCTTGATTTTTCGTCTCCTTTATGTTCAATATTTTGTTTGAAGTTTAATTGTATTAAGATTCTAATTTATTGACATTTCATGAAATTAAACAAAGGGAGTTTGACTAACCTAATAAATCTATTACCAGAAATATTTCTTAAAAATACGCTTTAAAAGAATAAATCCATTCATAAGTTTTATTGACATAAGATAATTAACGGATTTTTGATTTATTACCTCACACTAATTTATATTGTGTCAAAAAATTTTCGTACGCAATTTATCCAGTTCTCTGAACGCAAATAATTTTTATATCGTACACTTTTAAAACTTTTTTAAAATTCAGAACACAGAGATTATGAAGACAAAATTAATTATTATACACATTTCTGTCAACATTACGTCTAAGGTGGTCAGTTACAAATTTCCTTAAAGGATGATATCGCTATCCAAAAATGAGGACTTGTGCAAGAAAAGGAGGACGTATTGTGTTATCTGTAGTAGTGTGCCAATAAACCCTAACTTTCCTTTTATTATCAATTTCCATATTACAACGACATGTAGTACAGAAGACATGGAAATCTTCTTTATTTGAGCCATTCATGGTTTCATTTTTTTGTCGGAATTTTTCTGGAGGTAAATAAGCATATAAACTTTAATATTATATACTTTCAAGGGGAACTTAGTATGTGTGCAATAATCAAGGGGGTGGAGATGCTCGACCTTATAATTTTGACGAGACTCAAGTGGAATGTTACATTTAAACACCCTATACTATGCGTAATAAGGTATTCCATGTGGAGTCCTTAAGTGGCGAGAGAAAGTTTTTTTATCATGGTGGCAAATTAGGGTCCTGAAATCGGTTTTTCATCAAAAGTGCAAGTTGGTAAATGGAATGTTGGGATGTTGAAATGAAATGTTGAAATGATAATTTCGAATATTCGAAAATATATTTTCGAAATATCGAAATTAACATATTTACGGGGTCGAAAGTTAATTTAAAATCATTCAATAATTGGAAGATGGAATGATCATAGTTTTGTGTTGGGACCGGCCTGTACAATCCACATTAAATGTTGGTTTTAACATTTGCAATAAGAAGAAAAGAATGTGATAAAACTTGGTATTTACAGATTTTAAAACCAATTTCATGACAGTGTGATATGAAAAGTAAATCAAAATAAAATTCTCTTCAAGGGGATTTTTTTAATTAAAATTGGTTGAATTTAAAAAAATCTTTTACTAAATCAAAATTATCTCATTGCACAAAACCAGACTCAATAATATTAACGATAGTGTGGTAATACGCATGCCCGATATTAGTTGCTGCTATAAGAGCAGAACAAAATAGATAAGATTGTAGATGTCTGGTTGAGGAGTTAAATTTGAAAGCCTATTCTGTGGAGAAGAATGGTAAGTGTTCGGCATATAAAACATAGGTGTGAGTTGTTGTCTTCCTCGGAGCTAAATCCTTTGTTCTGTTTTCTGTCTACATTTCTAACAAGTAAAAGAACCAGTGAGATGTCTAGAAAAGACTAATGCTACTCTTTATTACGAAAGTGCTTTTGTGTAGAAGCAAATGCGTATGTGGGCAGGTACTAGTGTGAGAGAATGGAGAGAATAAACCTGTTCGAGACTCTTAAGTAGTTTCCAGATCAGCTGATAACTCATAAAATATGAATATACTACCATAGAAAGGAAATCTGAAGGGATTAAAGCAGTTTTATATGATTGCATTACAAACATAATTACGAATATTTAAATCAATTTTTAAAGTTGCTTTTTAACATTGACAAAATAACTAAAAAGTTTCTTAGTTCAACTAATTCAGATGCAACGACATTATATATTTTTAGGCGGTTGTATAGCGTTGTTTTGTTCTTGTTAGGCAATACATACCAGTAATCTTGTTCTTTGCAATCTGATCTATACATGGATTTGTACAACGACTGCATCTTTTCAAACTGACCTTCTAAAGTGTTGATAGAAGCAAATCCTAAGTTTTCATACGAGTAATATACCATAGTACGCAAACCAATTACTTTTAAAAATAGATTTTGATAAATATTAATAAATATGATTAAAGATAAATCTACATAACAGAAAATTAATTAACAAATTAAAATTTTTAAATAAAATACTAATACAAATATATTTCTTTTTGTCAGACTGGTTTTCAAAATACCGGTAAGAAAGTGGGGTGAAAAACGGTGTTTAGTGGAATATTAAGATGGTCTTCCGGAACATTATCTCTTTTAAAGGAATATTGTAAGTATGCTGAAATTTATTTTACTTGTAATAATTTCCTAACCTAAATTATTTTCAGTTCCTTTTGATGATGCAAGTTCTGCTATTGTATAAATTTGCTGAATTGTGAAACAAATACATCAATCAAACTCTGGATGATCGAATTTTTTTTACATGTATTTGGTTTTTGATAATCTAATCAGTGATATAATCATAACCAAATGAACACAAGTGGTGGGATTTGAGAAAAGAATTAGCAATACCAAACAAACGCACAATTAAGAAAATAAAAATAAACCTTAATCCCATAAAAAAAATGCAACTTTCATATAAGAAAGTTGTATCATTTGTGACAATGGTAAGGTCAGGTTGAATATAAGAATCAGTTAAAATATACCTTTTCTTTAGGAAAACTTATCAGAAAAACAAAAGAGTGTTATAATGTTAATAATTTAAAGGGGACGTTTCTCGTCACCAGTAAGGTCACCGTAATGGTATTCGTCACAACAATGGGGTTTATTTAGCGATGTCGATCTTCTTCCATGCAACAGGTTTCACTGGATCACATTGTACCAGCAACGAGGAACGATTGTTTTTCATTAAAGCTTCAAAAATTGAGTTTTTTTTTTACTTCAACTTTTAAACTTTCATCATCAAGGTGTACCAACAGCGTGGATTGCTTTGACTCTCTCTTCATCCGTCCCAATCGGCCATTACTTTTTCGAACTACTTGAGACGGTACCCATTGTCTGCATAGTGATGGACATTGTAAGTTTTTGCTGGTGGGTCAACACTGGCGTGTCCGTGTGAAAGAGTCTATAGCAGAATGTCGTTTATGAATTCGTCCTTACTTCTTTAGCTGTATCTTGGTCGCCTTTCTTGGATGTTTGTGATATGGGAGGTAAGTGGCCGTACAGATGCTATTTTGTTGGCAGCTGCTTTCAGGATTTGTTTAAACTTAAAAAGATAGAATGACGAACCAGTTAAAACAGTTAATCAGTTAATTATACTGACTGGTATACAGTTCTAAATTTCTTTTATATTTACATTATTTAAAGAATTTTTTCGGGTTTAAAAAATTTTTTTAAATTGTGGAAAAAAGTTTTTTTTAATTCTTCAATATGAGTAAAAGACAGATTGTATCGGGAATGAAAATTTGTTTTAATTTTTCACTAATTTTGAAAATAAAATATCTAGGAAAGTTTTATCGCATATGTCTCCGAGAATAACGTTAAAAATAGAAACTTTATTATGATATCAAGCACTGTGGGTAGGATGAAGTGACCTTTCTATTGATACGTGATTTGAAGTTAGTTTCTGAAAAGTCCTTTTCATGATCGCCTAGATACTGTCAATATTCCTCTGAAGACTGATTGGCTATAGACAGTAGCAATAAACTTCAAACAGACCGGATTTATTCAATGCAGGTATTTGATTCTATAATAGCATATAAAATGGAGACTTTTACGTAGACAATCTGCAAAATAAAGTTTTCGATCTGAATGGATTTATTCTTCATACTATTTAAAATTTCAAATTTTCAGCTTTCAACTAACGTAAAAAGTATTTCTTGTAAAAAAGTTATTTTGTTAGAAAAATAGATATCCTAAAAACAGTCGTTCTTTTAGACAAGTTATTACAGTAACTAGTGTCTTATTAATATTAGTTTCCAACAAATCATCCTTTAAATGTATGCTTTCCAATAAAAGGTGGCATTCCATGGAATAAAGATATCGAAAACAATTATGACAAAAATATTGAGTATTCAGTGAGATTCGAACTCACTACCGTAGTAATGGTCAGTTAAGCTATCTAACCACGACTCCACAGTTAATATACAAGTACATATTCATATAAATATTGTGTTCAAAAGAGGAAATTCAATATTTATTTTTAATGTTATCTCCCAAGCAACAGAATAAATATAAAAACAAGAAAGGTGTTTTGTGGTAGTTGGTTGGTCGGTTGTTTCGGTTTTATGGCATATCAACTTTTGTAGGTTATTTAACGCTAATTCCATTTTTGTACCAATAGTTCTATTTCAAACAATTCAGCTTAGCATGAGTACTCAGTTTAATTGTCAAAAACGTTTCTATTTCAAGGTATTCAGTCTAGTCAAACGGTTCTAATTCAGCTAATTCAGTTTAGTATAAGTACAGATTTTGTTTACACACAGTTAAATGTCAAAACAGTTCTATACTAAACAATTCAGTTTAGTGTAAGTGCATATTGATCAAATGATCTTATAGCTAGCCAGTCATTTCACCAGGAATTAAAAGATTTCCCTTTTCATTACGAAGAAAGAAAAGTTACATATAGCAATTTACTAAGCTTTTTGCTTAGATATGGCACCCAGCTGAATGAATGAGACACCCAAGTTTACTCGTGTAGGTTTACTAGTCTAACAGTTACTCCACCCGAGGTGTCCAGAAAAGTAGCAAATAAGTTTTGTGGTCACATATATATATTTATAGACTTGGATGAAACAAAAGTTTTGCAAAATTTTGGTACGTACTTGTTCACTGCGCGTATATCTCGTTACCGAAGCGATTCAAACCGTATCGTGGTAGTTTGTGCGCTGACACATTCTGTATTGTTTAACTCTGCATCTAATTTGAAAGCCGCATAGATGAACGTGCAGTTAATTTGGGATATTATCCTTTAATAGTTTAAATTGGACCATAACATCGCGGAAGCAACCAAAAATATTTGCTGAGTTAAAAGTGAAGCAACCAGATGGTTAAAGAAATTTCGCTCAATTTGCAAGAAGCTCGACGACCGGGCAAGGTAAGGTGAGTTAAATCTATGGAATTAGTAGGCGTGCTCCAAGATATAGAAGCAAATCCTGCTAGAAGAAAACAGAGAGTATAAGGCGAACTCGGTATCTCACAGTCCAGTGTTGTTAATAACCTTCACGACCACGGCAAATCAACTGAGTAGCACACGGAGAGCATGAAGTGAATTCGGTTATCTCACTGTCCAGTGTGGTTCATAACTTTACAGTCTCAGCAAATTCATTGAATAGCATTTGGACAGTATCGGGCGAACTCGGCATCACACAATCCTCTGTGGGGCATCACCTTTACTGCCTTGGCCAATTCAGTGAGCAGCAGTCGGTGAGTATGAGGCGAACTCAGTATCTTACAGTCCAGTGTGGTTCATCTCGTTCACGGTCTCCGCAAATCCCGTGAGTAGCACTCGGATATTATCAGGTAGACTCGGCATCTCACAGTCCTCTGTGGGTCATCCACTTTACGGCCCCGGCAAATCCATCGAGTAGCACCCAGAGATTATGATGTGAACTCGATAACTCACAGTCCAGTGTGGTTCATCAATTTAGAGCTGTGGCAAATCCATTGTGTAGCCCTCGGCATCTCACAATCCAGTATGGTTCATGACTTGGAGAGTGTGTGAGGCGAACTGGGTATCTCACAGTCCAGTGTGGTTCATCAATTTACAGCCTCAGCAAATCCATTGAGTAGCACTCGGAGATTATGTGGAGAATTCGGTATCTTATAGTCCAGTGTGGTTCATCACTTTCACGACCACGGCTGTGAGTAGCACTCGGAAAAGATGAGCCGAAATTGTTTTTTCAGACCAGTTATATTACAGTCTAGTGTGCTTCATCTCATTTATGGCCTCGGTAAATCCAGTGATTAACACTCGGCCAGTAAGAGGTGAACTCGGTATTTCACAGTTCAGAGTAGTTCATCATCATGATGGTGTGGACAAATTCAGGGAGTAGCACTCGGAGAAGATGAGGTGGAATCAACATCTCACAATCCAGTGCGGTTCATTACCTTTATGGCATCGGCAAATCCAGTGAGTATGAGCCGAACTGGTTGTCTTACATACCAGCGGGGCTCATCACCTTTACAGCCTCAGCTAATCCAGTATGAGGCGAACTCGGTAGCCCACAGTCCTGTTTGGTTTATCACCTTTACGTCCTCGGTAAATCTAGTGAGTAGCTCTTTGAGAAGATGAGGCGAACTCGGTATCTCCCTGTCCAGTGTGTTTTTTTCATTTTTACAGCGCCATCAAATACAGTGAGTAGCACTCGGAGAATACCAGGTGAAATCGGAATCCCACAGTCTACTGTGTTTCAAATCCAGTGAGTAGTACTCGGACAAGATGAGGTGAACTTAGTATCTCACAGTCCAGTATGGTTCATCACCTTTACGGCTTCGGCAAATCCACTAAGTAGCACTTGGTGAAGATGAGATGAGCTCGATATCTCACAGTCCAGTGTAGTTTATCATCTTCACGGTCTCGGCAAATGAAGTGAGTAACACTAGGAGAAGATGAGGTGCTCCGCATCTCACGTCCAGTGTGATTCATCACCTTTACGGAGTTGGCAAACCCAGTGTGTATCAATCGGTGAGTATGCGTTGAACTCGACATCTCACAGTCCAGTGTGCTTCATCACCTTCACGGTAAATCTAGTGAGTAAATCCAGTGTGTAGCACTCGGACAAGATGAGGCGAACTTAGTATCTCACAGTCCAGTATGGCTCATCACCTTTACGGCCTCGACAAATCCAGTGAGTAGCACTCGGACAGTTTCAGGGAAACTTGGTATCTCACAGTCCTGTGTCGGTCATCACCTTCACAGCCTCGGCAAATTCAGTGAGTTGCACTCGGAGAGTATGCGTTGAACTGGACATCTCACACCCAGTGTGGTTCATCATTTTAATGATCTTAGCAAATCTAGTGATTATCATTCGGTGGGTATCTGACAAAATCGGTATCTCACAGTCCAGTGTGCTTCTTCACCAACTTCACGGCCTTGGCAAAAGCATTTGGAGTTACCAAATTGTGTCACATTTTGTCAAAATATTATTAAATTTTTCACTCACTATGGAATTATTCAAATTGTAATAACATGAAACTATTTAAATGACCTTATTTAAATAAGGCGTTCCGATCGCACAGATTCCTTTGACACTCTATCGCTATCCGTTACTATAAGTCAACGCTCTCGATAATTCCTCTTGACGGCACTCCACAAAGAGCCGACGAATATACGTTTTGGGTATTTAGCCATAACTTTTGTGTCCATATAAAGCAGTCTAATGGTGTATGTCACTTATGAGTTCTTCCTTACTTTTCCAGCAGTGCCCATTATATCTTGCTCGTTTTTCTTTAATGTTTTCTGATATGGGAGGTAACTGGGAGTACAACTATTGTTTCGTAAGATAGTATATTCAGGATTTGTTGAAAACAGGGCGCAAGATTTTTGTATAGTTTCCATCTAGCTTTTTCTACAAGCGTTTTGTTTGAGTCTAAATAGAGCAGCCATACAGTAGTACTGACAAGGCTTCAACTCGGATGAATTCCCGTTTTATTTTATTAGTGATGTCTAATAAATTAAAGAAGAATTCAACGTTAGCCATTCAACAATTATTCGACATTTGTATCAAATTAGAAAATTAAGAAAGCTTGACTGATGGGTTCTGCATGACTTTAACGAGAATATAAAAAAATTACGTAACTCATCTTTTTGCATAATAAAAACAATTCATTCCTTGATCGTATTTTCACGTGATGAAAAATGGATTGTGTATGACAACCGACAATGTTCTACACTGTGACTAGACGGTTGTAGTGAAGTACCAAATAATTTTCCCAAATCGAAGTTGAATCAAAAGAAGTTTATGATCAAAGTTTGGTGGGTGGAATGTAAAATCACTTGCTGCAACTTTTTGAATCCTGACAAAACCATCACAGAAGAGAACTATAGTGAGGAAATCGACCAAATCTTCCAAGAACTGCGACGTCCAATATTGCCTAATCGAAAAGCATAAATTTACCTTCATAACAATGCTCAATAGTATGTTTCGTAAATTACATTGCAGAAATTGAATGACAAAACTCTACCTTATCCAACTTATTTATCAGTGCTCTCTCCGACCGGCTTTCAAGCCTCTCGATTAAAACAACAATTCAAAACGACGTCAAAGAATTTTAGCGATTTCAGTACTGCAGAAAACCATTCTACCGGATTAGATAGAACCTTTTAATGTTTGCAACAATCAGTAAATTCTGATGATTCTAATATCGGTTTTTAATTTAAGAAATAAGTTGAAGTATATTTTTAAAATTTGATGGTTAAAAATCAAAATTATTTTTACACCAATTTGCTAAAATCTAAAATAATTGTGAATTATCTTAGAGATTAACATTTTTATATATTTTTGAGATTAATGCTTTTTCATGTTTGATGATACAATTCATTGTTTACTTTTTATAATTAATTTCCATTACAAATGACAATACTTCAAGCGAATATTTTTAATTTCTTTTTTTCATATTTATTTATACGGTTTTGTATATTCATTTTTCAATTAAATAACGTGTAAATCATGAAACCTCCTTCACAATTTTCATATCGTTTTTTTCACTTGATCTCATTTCTATTTTTCGTTCTCGTTTCCTTCTCACCTTCTTTCGTTTCCTACTTTACTAACTCAACCGTTCTCACTTCTAAAATTATCTTCCTTTACCTTTCAATAGCACTTTTCTTTTATCTTTTATCACTTATTATTATGTAATCTAGGTAGGTCATGAGGTAATGAGGCCATCACCGTGGCTTAAAGTTACGCCAAGGTCAGGTGATTGACGCGGAAACTGTAACGATACTGACGAAAACAGGATTATAAAATTCTCTCACCAAATTTGGTTCGGCATTGATGATTTAGTCACAGTATTTTATTACAATTTGTGCGTAGCATCTTTTATAGTTGAGGTAGAATTTTATAAATTATTAAATAATTTTATTAATTATTATAGTTATCATGTGATTATTTTATCTTTAAAAATATTAACTCAATATCATATTTATTAATAAAAATTACGTTAGTAGGTTTTTCGAAAAAAATATAAATATAATAAACGCCTGGAAAGCATTCCAATTCATTCCATAATCTTTAGCATATACTACCTCCTCAACAAGTGAATCTTCCATGTAAAATTATATATATATATATATATATATATATATATAGACAGGTAGATATAGATAGATTGATTGATAACTTAAATAGTGTTACTGGTACGTTCTCACCCAGTACTGCAGCGTGGTCGATTGATCGGACTTACCTGATGCGGATGGTGACTTGAGACTTGGTGGAATGAAAGAGGGGCGGATGAAGAATCTTGTGGGGTCAACGGTCATTTAGTACACTCACACAGTGATAGATAACTTGGTAAACCATCCATCATGAACACACTGATAAAAAAAACTACGATGAATGGATTGCGTGCTTTTGTTAAGTTTAAGTCAAGGAGAAGGACAGCAGCTTTAGTAATATAAATGGTATTGAATGGATTTTCTTTATGTGTACATATTGTTAAAGCTTAGTGGGATTGTCTTTTTCCACAATTAAAAGCTTCAGACACTGGCATTGCTTGATATAATGATATTGTTACAAAATGGTGTCATGTGATGGCCATATAAGGATACAAGTTGACGACAATATATATATACTGTGATGATGGAAAATGTTTTCTTGACACACACACTCTCTCTCTCTCGTCATCAGTCCCTATAGGTTATCACTGTCTGCAGGTCCTCTAGACGGAATCCAGAATATAAGTTTTTGATGGTCGGTTAACATTGGTATGTCCAATGCTGTTTCTCGAGCATTGACCAGCATGTCTTGCTTGAATGCTTCGTGAGTGGCCGTACAGTTGCTATTTTGTTAGGGGTTGCTTTCGGGATTTGTTCAGATAGGCCGTAACATCCTTGTGCAGTTCTCATCTTGATTTTCTCCATATATTTCGTTAGCGTCCATTTGGTGCATCCATACAGTAGTATTTACATGGCCATAGCTTGGAAGAAATCCCGTTTTATTTTATCAGAGAGATCAGATTTCCATTTGATCGATAACCTATCAATATTAGTCCATGTCTTTACTTGGCATATGTTGACATCACTTTCAGTATGTGCACGCTAAATATGTGAATTGCGATAATGCTTGAAACTCTGAAAAATGGTTTGTGCTTTATAATTTTATTATCATTTGCACTATTATTTACATATGTTGCACTCTTTAATGCTATATATATATATATATATATATATATATATATATATGTATATATATAATTTTCAAATATATATATATATATATATATATAGTTCATTTTGTGTACTCGTGTATATTTTTTGTATAAATGCACCAATTTACTCACATATACTTGCATTGTTTACGTGCGTATACTCTTCCAACACATGCACATAAGATTAGCTGCATTTGCTTCATAACTCTCAAATGCTTACATTTGAATCATTAAAATACTCTTTTTCATACGAATATGGCAAACATCGATTATCATTTTCTTATCTAGATAAGTAAAGAAACCTAGAAACACAGTAGAATTGATGTCAAAATGTATGCAGAGAGATCGCTTTATTTTTTGAAGGAAAGAATTTTTTGGCGAAAAAAACAGACGACATAACGTTGGAGAAATAGATCGCTGGGAATATAAAGTGAAGAACGAGGAGACTAATAAAAAAGTAAACAAAAGTAAACTGAAAGTTAGAATGGAAACACGAAGTTATACATTACATATTGATGGTGTGATATTACTTCCTTTGTCAGCCAAAGAGTTCTGATAATGGCTACTAGATGGCGTATTTTTGGATTAAATCCCTTGTATGCCAAAGAATTTCCGCTAGTGAGCGCTAGATAGCACAATCAAATCAATATATAAAAAGGGCGTGTGAAAATCTGACTCTTTTTTTTCTTCGGAATGTGCCATGACAACAGACAAGATTCTGTCCTCCGGGACCGGAGACTTTTTTCATCTCAAACAAATCTCATGTCGTATTGCGCACGATACCATAGAACAATACTCTTCTTAATTGTGTAAGACTTTACTCAAAACTTTCATTTCTCTTCCGTACACTATGATTTTTTTCAACCCACCCAGGTGCATTTCTGCATACACTTTTGTATGTCCTCTCTTTGTATCTCATTTTATTTTTATAATCATTCGATTAAATTTGCTCAGGCAATAGAATGTGTTGTTGTCAATTGGACATAATTGTTCAAACATTTATTTTGTTCGATAGCCAATAGTAATGAAGAGAGAGAGAGTGAGAGAGAGAGAGAGTGTGTGTGTGTGTGTGTGTGTGTGAGAAGGAAATCCGTGTTATCAGCAAGATTTGATTATGAAAGAATAAAAATGAGGCAAAAGTCAAGAATAACGAAGAAATAGAAACAAAATTACTGAAAGAATAGGTAGACATAACTAAGAAAACAGTGAGAGACAGAGAAGTGACAAAGAGAAGAATAAGCTATAAGAACGAAAGGAAAAAAAGAAACAATGACTGCGACAAATGTCTACACAGAATATTGCATTGTAAGATGCATAGAGTAAGTTAGACTTAGATGGCGGCACTGTATCCACATGAAAGATAAGCCAGATCATAAGTGTTCAGAGGTCGAAGCTTCAAACATGGGAACTTGATGAACATCAAATGTAAGTGATGGGGACTGAGTAGAGGTTGAAGAATCCAGTCGCTGAACGATGACTAGAATAATGTCTTTGGGGTCAGAGCAAATCTATTTCAATAGGAAAACAATTAACATAAAATAACTAATTGACTATGAGCCAGGTTCTTGTAAACTGTCGTTATTTACGTTGGTGAAAGCATAGCAACATATTTTGTTTTTGACTTTAAGCACAGAACGTTCATCATACATTCAGCTTTGCAGATGAGAATTTACAGTGACACAAATACTCGCCAGCCCCGTAAACATTGATGACATCGATCATAAATAATGCATTCAACAGACATTCAAAAATATAATTAACCAAATATGCAGATATGTGTGTCTCTCTCTCCATATATAGATATATATGTCATCATAATTACTATCATCCTCGTCATCCGTCCCTATCAGCTTCTTGCTAGGTCTTTTAGACTGTTGCTAGTGTTCACACAAAGTTGGTGCATCTAAATATTTGTTGATCCGCCAACACTGGCACGTCCATGAGCAGAAATCCATGACAGAATATCGGTTTGAGTTTGTCTTTACTTATCCAGCAGTGCTCTGCTTGAAAGGATTTGTGAGATGTGATGTAAGTGGCCGTACAGCTGCTGTTTTGTGGGGTACTGCTTCCAGGACTTGTTTAAAACAGCACACAACATCCATGTGTTGCTTCAATCTAACTTTTTCTCTAAGCATTTCGTTAAAGACCAAGTGGTTCCACCACATAGTAGTACGGAAAAGGATACGGCTTGTAGGAATTCCTGTTTTATTTTATCAGATTAGATTTCCATATGATCGAAAACCAATCAATAGCAGTCGATGCTCTTCCTATGCGTATACTGACATCACTTTTTGATGATGAGATAGAGCTACTGATATATGTGAATTGGTTTACTTACAACAGAAGGTTGCTATTTAGTGTGACGATAGCTCCATCTTGTTGAAAATACATCAACTCTGGCCAATACCTCTTGCCGTCTGTTTCAGACGATACAGCAGAGACTATACAGCTGCATGTAGCATTCTTGCATAGTTTCCATCCAGCCTTTTCTCTAGGTGTTTCGTTAGCGTCCAGGTAGTGCATCCATACAATAGTATTGATACAGTCACTGCTTGGAAGAAATCCCGTTATTTTCTATCAGAGAGATTAGATTTCTACGCCTTCACTCGGTATATGTTGACATCTCTTTCAGTAGATGAGATATTGCCGTTGATTAATTTGAACTGGTCGACTAATTTTAGAAGCTTGACATTTGACAAATGTAAAGATCCTTCCTGGTTTTAAGGAATTAGATTAAAATTAATTATCCTTCTTCAAGTAGGACAAAAGTCAATTAAAAAAAAAAAAAAGCTGCGAGCCCTCTGCAGAAAAATTAAATTTAAATAAATAATCCTTCTTGTTTTTTTTTTTAAATAAATTTTTGCATTTCTCAAGTGTCAAAGAGATGGTTTCTCCTTGTTGAAAACTCGTGAACTCTGATTTATTTGCGTTTACGTCGAGGCCAATGCCTTTCGGCCTCTTATCCCTTTCTCTATTGTATTTTGTTTATAGACAATATGTTGCATAATCGAAAAAGTATGAAGTCAAATTTTCTTGTCCTTCATACATAAGGAGTTATTTAGTCGAGGCTTGCAGCTTTTCTGATTTTAATTTTTTTCAGTACAGCGTCAAGTTTTCGTCCTGTAAACTGTCCTCGTTTGATGTCTAGTTGTCTATTAATGATTTCTTGATTCATTTATCAGTGATTTCAGGAGGATTTCCGAACAGATACTTGAAATGGTCTTTCCACTTCTGAAGTCTTGTAGTGGTTATGATAACTTCTCTATCGTAATTCTTTTATTCTTTTTTTTTTTCTCTAGTAATTCACGTAGAACTCATTTGCATCGTCAGTGTCCAGAAAAGCTTTTTTCTGTGTTGACTTAGAAGTACCTTTGAAATTTACTCAGTTTTTTTATTGCTTTTACTGAGTAAATTTCAAAGATACTTAAAAAATACTTCAAAGATTTTCTTAACATTAGATTGTTTGTTTGTTTGGTTGGTTTTATGACATATCAACCTTTGCAGGTCATTTAATTCCAAATCCATTTTTATACAAATAATCAGTTCTATTTCCAACAATTCAGTTTAGCATGAGTACACAGTTTAATAGTCAAAAACATTTCTATTTCAAGCTATTAAGTTTAGTCAAACAGATCTAATTCAAACAATTCAGTTTAATATAAGTATTGATTTTGTTTAGACACAGTTGAATGTCAAAAGATTTCTGTTTCAAACAATTCAGTTTAGCGTAAGTACAGTTTCAATGTCAAAAACTTATCTTTTTTTTCTTTTTTAATTTAGCTGATTATAAGTATAGTTTTTGTTTACGCACTGTTAAATATCAAAACAGTTCTATTTCGAACAATTCAGTTTAGCGTAGTACAATTTCAATGGCAAAAACAGTTCTATTTCAAACAGTTCAGTTTAGCATTTGTATGCAGTTTACATATCAAAACAGTTCTGCTTTCAAGTTATTCAGTTTACCATTAGTACGCAGTTTAGTTCTATTTTACCAATAGATAGCGCCCTATCAGGTGCTACCACTCCGGGCCAGAGTGGACCTGAGAGCGATAGCAATGAAGGGGTACTCCGCATTCCCCAAAGCCCCAGCATCACTGGAACCTCACCATCAGATTGTTTAGTGTCATATCAGGACACTTGTTGGAGGTGGAGGCTTACCCCTCTGCAGAGGTGCAGTCAGTGTATTCTACATCCACAGCCGACTGGGCAACTTACCATTAGAGGAAAGATGCCTCTGCCAAGTTTTGCATACGCTAACTTTTTGCTTGTTTTGTTTAGATTAAATCAAAAGGTATAAATCATTCAAGACATCTTTAGATAATTCGTATTTAGTTAGTTGCTGTAAAAATGTGGGTTAAATAAAGCAAAACTTTCAAACAAACATTGATCTCAAAAGATAATTTTAGGCTGAATATACGTGATATTGAGAAGAACGCCAGTAAACTCTCTGAGAAAACTTCATTCTAAAACTGCTTTTGAACACAACGCTTGCATTTCTATTCTTTTTCTAGGAGTTTCTTCAAACCCAGATCATTAACAGTGTCAACGATTTTTACAAACATTTCAATGCAATATGTTTTAAAGTTTTTGTACATGTAAAAGTAAAGTAAAGTTAGCGACCATAGTCGAGGGTGACCCGAAGGCTCCCTTTTCGATAGCTACTACACCAAGGTGTAGGGGAGGGCGCTACTCCATTCCCAGGATTGCTCCACTTTACCCTTGAACCGTACCTTATAATGCTGAGTGTTAAGCAAGGTGGTATCAAGTACCATTTTTAAAGTCTTTGGTATGACTCGACCTGGGATTGAACCCAGGTCTCCCGGGCCATTGGCGAACACTCTAACCGCTGGGCCAATGTACATGTAAACCGCCTTTAAAATTGAGTTGAAGAGATTAATATTGATAGATTGAAAAACACACTTAGCATTTCCAGTTAAAATGTGTCATGAAAACAAAATATTAGTGAATTGATTTATTATGCGATACAGTGTTTCGATGAATGTCTATGCAATATTTAATAACATTGTGCGGAGAAAATACAAGAGAGAGAGAGAGAGAGAGAGAGAGAGAGAGAGAGAGAGAGAGAGAGAGAGACCAAAAGGGAAAAAAATTTAATAAAAAGAATTAATGAACTGAGAATGAAATTGAGAAAAGAAAAAGAAAAAATGAAATGAAAGAGACACAAAAGTAAAAGGGAATAAGAGTTTAAAGTAGAAAATTTTCAGAAAGATCGCAAGAAAGATTGTGTCTGACAGTGTCTGAAAATAGAATTATTTACACAAATTAGAATTGGAATATATGGGCATATTTTGCTTGCATGCGCATATATATATATATATATATATATAGGTACAAAATGATGAAGAAATCCTGTTAATTTTTTTTCGTGTTTTTGGAAATTTCAAAAATGCGTAACGGGATGGAAATAAATTTATAATCCTATGTGACCGGTTTCGTTGTTTTTCTTAAAGTATATATATATATATATATATATATATATATATATATATATATATATATATATATATATATCACTGAGAAATACTTAAGATAGTTATACTGACTTCGTTTTGAAACGTTGACAAAAATAAAATACAAGCATTTGATCACTTTTGGTTCCTACAGTTTAATTCTCGGGAATTTCTACTTGCTGAATGTTTTTAGGTTACCAAGTACATCTGGCATCCCTTTCTTGATCTCCTTAAAACATTTAAGGAACTGAAACGATTCTATTAAATTAGCATTAACGATTGATAATCTAAATTGTACCTAAAGAAAGAAAAAAATCAGGAAATTTCTTCATGTTCGGTAGATTGTATAAAACGGTTAAATTAAAACGGCGTTTGGTAATCAATATTAACAATTTGGAATATTTTGTCGGTACTTTATTGACGATCAAACGGTTTGATGAAGAGCTACCTTTGTCCATTTGCATACATACTGGACTCAGTGAAACATTTTAATATATTTTAGTTCCTCTTAGAGAAAGGAACTTCTCATCGAGAGATGGTCCCTAAACAGCAATTAATGGGAAGGCATGTTGTTGAAAGACGTAGCTAATTGTGCAGAATTTGAATTTCTAATCTTAAAAAATGAACAAATTATTTGTCTTATGGAAATGATTATTCTCATCCAATTAAATATCATTAATTAGGTTTATTGGTAATTTTCGAAGCTGGTGATTTAAAATAATTACGTGATATTAAATGATGTTATATGGATTCCTACTGGTAGATACACTAGTCTTGGATGACCAGCAAAAACTTACATTTATCAGCTCTGTGTAGACACTGGATGCCGTCTAGAAGACTTGCAAAGAGCGATGTCCGATTGGAACGGATGGCGAGAGAGAGAGAGAGAGAGAGAGAGAGAGAGAGAGAGAGAGAGAGAGAAAGAAAGAGAGAGAGTCAAAATAATTCACGCCTTAAAAATGATGATGTTTGCTTTGATACGGCTGACAATAAAAATATCCATAAATCTGTTGTGGCGAAAATAGAATAGTTCAAAATATACGTGGTACATTCAATAAGTTATCAGACATTTTTTGTACAGGCATTTAAAATTGTCGTAGACTCTTGAAAATTCACTATGTTATTGCTATACATCTTATGAGATGACTGACAAATTAGTATGATTTCAGGTTCAAATGAACAGATACAGCAGGAATTGGAATAAACCCTACTAAAGCCTGATTGTCACAGCTGGTGAATTTCAAAAATGCGATCTGGATGTTAGGACACTTCAGAAGAATGATATGCAATAAAATTCTGTTTTAAACTTGGTAAAAATTTCACAGAAACGTATGGAATGCTTCAGACTGCTTTTGGAGCATCTTGCATGAATCGAGCATGAGTTTTTGAGTGGCATAAGAGATTCAAGGAAGGCAGGGAGTCTGTGAGGGATGATGAGAGGTATGGGAGGAGTAAGGAAGTCAATACACCACAGTTGATTGGCCAAAGGGTTAGGGTTACTATGTTGAGGTTTTAAGGGAATTTAGCAAGAGATTCCGTCGGAAGACTATTTGACCAAGATGGGCATCAAGACAGTTCCTCACCGTCCCTATAGTCCAGACCTTGCTCCCTGTGACTTTTGGTTATTCCCTAAGCTCAGAGGCTGTCGTTATGAGACAACTGAGGAGATGAAAGAGGCTGTGACGAAGGTCATTGACACGCTCACCCAAAAGGATTTCGATGGGGCCTTCCAGAAGTTGTTGGAACGGTACAAGTGCATAGCAGCCAGAGGGGATTACTTCGAAGGGGACTAGAGTTTCATGTGTGTACTATCAATAAAAGTCCCCATACGAAAAAAGTCTGGAAACTTATTTAATGATCCTCCTAAATTGTTTAGTACGTATTTTTGTGACAACAATGTATTTATCAATCCATGTACAATTAAAGACTATGAAAAGGTGTAGGAATATTGTGGAAACTTTGGAGATTAAAATATGTATGTAAATGTAGAAAGATAAAAATCTGATATAATTTTGGCCATGACAACTGTTCACAAAGCCAGTCTGCTTGGTGTTATATTTGCGGTCTTTTGTGTAGTTAGTCTTCTGATGGGAAAAAGGGCGATTTTAAAAATATGGCGACTTTCTTTTGTGTATTATCTAACTGTTGTTTTGTGTTAACTTGACGGCATAGCTTTTAACTCTTGACTTTTGTTGGACAAAGAGGGAACTTTTAAATTAACATAGTTGCCTTTACACAAAGGTAGTACCTTAAGTTGGTAAATCTTTTTCATTACATCGCATGGCAATAGTAGAAAAGGGAATATTCCAATTTCCACTCCAAACATGACTTGAATTTTCTGCCATCTATTCTCTTGGTAAAGGCAAATAATTGTTTATTTTTTGTCACATTATTCTCTATTCATATAAATCTCAAAAGTAAAATTCTGTTAAATTAAAAGAAATATCCATTTACAAAATTCCGTGAAATTGTTAACAAAAATGTTAATTTCAGAAGCTAATATAAGATACATAATTGGTAAATATATTTTTTGCTATGTACATTTATCTTTTAAAGTAATAATTTCCGTTTGTAACTGCTCGATTAAAATTTCTGATTGGCAATAAAGATTGTATATAATCAGCTGCAATCCATGTCTTGTACTAAGAATACAAAACTTCAATTGCTGCTGGCTATTTTATTATCTGCGGAGGCGTGAGTAGTAACGGTTATCGGCAGACAAAGCTGTTTGCTTCACTTCGTGCTAAGGCTTCCTCCAGAACAGGCTGGGTTCTTTAACCTTGCTAAAACAACCTGTAAAAGAAAAGGAAAACTCAATTTAAAGCAGCACAACTCCACTGAAAAATAATACTATGTCGCATCTAGCCTGTGACCGAGAGGTTAGCTAAATACTTACTCGACGGTGATGGGTATTTCAGCTAGAAAATAAACAAATAAAGTTCCTGACAGCGTAAACCTGTCTAAAACCTCAACTCAATAAACAGGAAGAAAGGCATTTCTGGATGTATACATTAGTTACTATTGTGGTTTAGAAATATGACTGAAAAAAAGAAAGTTAAATTGTTGAAAATTATTCCTATTGTGCACACCGGTGGGCGTCTCGAGTAGTGTAATGGTTTGCGAATTAGACAAGCAAACCATGACTAGTGAGATCGTGTTTCACTAAGGGTCCCGTACATCCAACCTTTGCTACAACTAGATAAAACTTAATCAACACAAAATAACAGTTAAATAATACACAAAAGAAGGCCGCCATATTTTTTAAAATCGCCCTTTTTCCCATCAGAAGACTAACTACACAAAAGACGGCAAATATAACACCAAGCAGACTGGCTTTGTGAATAGTTGACATGGCCAAAATTACATCAGATTTTTATCTTTCTATATTTACATACATATTTACATCATATACGAAAAACAAAACAAAAATATGTCACCAGACGTGTCTAGTTATTTTTTCATTGTCTTTTAAAAGGTACAATGGGATACAGCGATAATCGTGAGATTGATACTCAAATTTTATATGATTCTGTTCGCTATAGCACGCTTCGTATGATGGTAATGATTATGTAGTTGATGATGATGTTAATGACATTAGTGATGATGACGATGATAATGATTATTTTGATTTAGAACGAATAGCAGGTGGAATTTCATAGGAGTAAGAAGTATTCAGACCCACCCACAAGACATTTCCCGAATCTAGCGGCACGGTGGGATCCAAAGTAACTGGTTGAGGATCGGTTTTTATGAATGACCAAACCAAGCTCTGATGCAAAGAATGTTCTTATTTGGTTTCCCTTCAAGTGTTAGCTAGATGCCAACAGACACTTCAACGATAATAATAATAATAATAACATGTTTATAACTCCATAAAAAAAAAAATAAAAAGCCGTCCTCAGAATTCCTCTAACCCTAAAAATAGCAATTAGCGACTGACCGTCTTGAAATGGAAAAAGGAATCTTTGACTTCTGTGTTTTGAATGGAAAAAAAGTGATTCGGTTGATGAATTTTTTGTCTTTTTAACTAAAGTATTTTAAATGTATGTGGTTAATTTTGTTTTGTCTATGAAAGTAAAATATTTGCGATTTAAATGAAAAGGCAAATCTGTTAAATTGAAGTCTAGTTTTTCAGGTGAATTATTTAAAACGCAAGTTAAAATGATGTTTTAATTCTGTTTCAAATTCTGTACAGTGTCTTTGAATACATAAGTTAGTGTTAAATTCTAATATCTTCAAGATTGCTAGAATCCTTAAATAAGTAGAGATTACATAGTGTCCGGAGCCAGGTATAAAATAGGAACCAGAAAGAAATAATCTTCTTTCTTAGTGATATTATTCTTAGCAGTAACGAGTTCCCACTGGCCCTTTGCTTTAATTAGTGCAAGCCAATAACATGACACTGAAATGCCAGCAAATAGCTGGGGACTTTTATTTCTGGTAATGTTTCAAAATAGCTTAACTGTGGACTTATACAAACTTAAAAATTATCCAATGTGAAAGCATTTTTGGGACCCGTTGAAAGTTTGCTTTAGCAAAAGGTTCTTGGTCATTTGTGTGCCAGGAGCGCAGATAATAAACAAGCCCTGGGTTTAGTATAGCCACAATATGGTAACCATGAAAAATGACAACTCTTAACATAACTCAACGTGTAACCCAAACAGCAGGTTTGGGCGTCATGATCAGCAGGTGCTTCCTTGATAGCCAACATGGGGGATACAATTTACATCCTGCCAATGTTGGCTTCTTTTTTTAGCTGGTACACAGACGACGAACAAAGCAATCACTTAAATCAAAAACTACAGCGCAGAAAGTGGACGGGACGATAACAAACTGGTACTTTACTGTTATTTTAGGAGTAACGCAACACAAAGAGGATATAGACAAAGAATGATAAAGATTTAGGTAGAGTTAGCCCGTTGACCAGGTTAGGACAACAATTAAGAAAGACTGTTTTTCTAACTTTGAAATATTGGAAATAAACCAACAAATATATAGGGAAACATGTCAACATATCACTTCAATAGTAACCGAGACGCTAAATATAGAAATGCTAGAAACTTCCAATCAAAGGCAAAAGCTAAGTAATAATAACCAAGGCACCATAGACTCAAACACAGTGAAAAAAACACTAAACGAAGAAAGAAAATGAATGCAGAGCTTATGAAGAGAATTATGTCTGAGGTTGAAAACAGCATTGCCTTCTCTCAGGAACCAAGACTAGAAAGCAGAAACGAAAAAAGTAAACGACTTATTAACAAATATCCCAACGAACAACATCACGGAACTAAACAATCAGGAGCGAAACAAGAAGAAAATGGGTAAACCAGGATGGAAAATTAGGTTGGAAACACAGATAAGAAATCTAAGGCAACAAGCAAAGATGATAAGACAGGGAAAAATATGAGATGTTGGGACAAAGAGGAAAAACCAACACAACTAAAACAAATGAAACAACTCTAAAAGATAAATCAGAAGGTAATGGCTAAAGAAGGGAGATTAAAAAGATACCGTGACAGGACCAAACAATACACACAAAATAGGACATTTCAAAACAACGAAAGAAAATTCTATCAGCATGTAGTGAGAGGAAGTGCAAAGACAATCCAGCAACCAGATGCAAGGGAGGCAAAACGATTTTTGAGCAAAATATGGGAATGGATGGATCATAACAAAAAGCCGAATAGATAAACGAGATGAAAAAAGAGTTGCAAAAACTCGAAGAAAGCCTAAAGGTGAATATTCACATTGATGCAATCAGAGTGACACCTAAAAAATTCCCAAACTGGAAGACTCCAGGCCTTCATAGCATACATGAATTCTGATTTAAAAAGTTCACTTCCATCCATGAGAGACTGGCAATCAAAATGAACAGATGCTTCGAAGAAAAAGACATACGCAAATGGATGACCAAACGAAAAACCATCCTGACCCAGAAAGACTCCCCAAAAAGAACTGCTCCAAAATATTATTATCCCATAACGATGATGTAGAAAATACTAACGGCATAAATTAGGGAGGAGATTTACGACTCGTTAATGAATCGTGGACTGTTCACTGAGGAACAGAAAGTATGCTGCAAAGGATCCAGAGAGACAGTTGAGCTCCTATATATTGGTCAACAAAACCTGAACGAGAGTAAATCGAGACGAAAATATCTAGTTATGAGGTGGATTGACTACAAAAAGGCATATGATATGGCTCCGCAAAGCTGGATAATAAACTGTCACAAAATATCAGACGAAGTCATAAAATTTATCGAGAAAAACAGGAAAACCTGGAGAGGGGAACTGACAGCGGGGTGGGGAGAAAGCTTAGCTGAAGCTAAGATCCAGAGAGGTATATTTCAAGATGCTCAATCACAATTAATATCTGTAACAGCGATGGTGCCATTCCACCGCATAGTCAGGAAGTCCACAGGAAAATACAAACTTACTAAATCGCAGGAAAAGATAAATCATCTTATGTAAATGGACGATATCAAACTGTCTGCCAAAAGCGAAAAAGAATTGAAACCCTAATACAGACAGCGACAATATACAGTCAGGACATAGGGATGGAATTTGGATGACGTCAGGACATGACGGATGGAATTACCTAATTAAAAAAATTAGAACGTTCGGAGAAAAGGAAACTTACAAATACTTGGAAATACTTGTTGACACCATCAAACAAGTGGAGATGAAAGAAAAATTAAAAAAGTATCTCAGGAGAACAAGAAAGCTACTTGAGACAAAATTATATTGCAGGAAACTTATAAAAGGGATAAATAACTGGGCTGTTCTCCTTGTAAGACACTCGGGACCATTCTTGAAGTGGACAAGAGAAGAACTTTAAAAAATGGACCAGAGAACAAGAAAACTAATGACTATGCATTAGGCCTTACATCCTAGAGATTACATTGACAGACTAAGTATCAAGAAAAGAAGGAGGAAGAGGGCTTAAAAGGATTGAAGATAGCGTTGACGCATCGATACAACGACTCGAAAATTACATAGAAAATTACTAAGGAAGACTGATTACGGTCACTAAAAACAATACTGACCACACGAGGATCAACAGAACGGAAACAACCGGAAAACAAATAAGGGAAGAAAAACAACTGTATGGGAGTTTTAAGCAATTAAAAAGCGACATCTCATCCGAGAAAACATAGACGTGGCTAAGAAAGAGAAACCTTAAGAGAGAAACTGAATCTCTTGTTAGAGAAGCTAAAACAACGCCATAAGAACCAATCATATCATATTTACCCAACCCCTCCACTCGGGCAGGATATGACACAGGGTCAATTTTTAAGCGGAGTTTAACAGGTTTGAATTCAGAGTTTTCCTTCTCCTAGACTAGTTGCCTCACCAAGGCTGAAGAACCTAATCTGTCCTATTTACCCATAGCTGGAGGGAGAATAATTGGATTCATACCTTTCCCAAGGTTATTAGTGCTATGTGAAATGCAATCACTCTCGTCCAGGATTTGAACTCGTATCGTCGTGTCCAATTCCTACGACGATAACCATTACACCACGTAAATGTAAGTTATGTATTGATAGAAGTCACACAATAAGCGAATGCAGCAAACTTTCACAGAAAGAGAATAAGACTAAACATGACTGGGTGGGTAAGGTGATCCACTGGGAATTATGCAAGAAATTGAAATTTGACCATACGAACAAGTGGTATATGGACAACCCAGAATCTGTCCAGGAGAATGAAGCGTACAAACTCCTCTAGGATTTTGAGATACAAAGGGATCACCTTATCTCGTCCAGACGACCTTACAAAAAAAAATGAAAAATAAAAAATAAAAAAATAAAAAAATAAAATAAGAGAGAGAGAGAGAGAGAGAGAGAGAGAGAGAGAGAGAGAGAGAGAGAGAGAGAGCCAAATTGTGGACTTTGCCATCCCGGCTGACCACAGAGTAAAATTGAAAGAAAACAAAAAGAATGATAACTACCTGAACCTTGCTTGGGAATTGAAAAAACTCTGGAATATGAAAGTGATGGGATTAATAATTGTAATTGGTGCTCTTGGTACACTCGCCAAGGGATTGGTATAAGGACTAGAGGATTAGGTAATAAGAGGAGAAGCGGAGACCATCCAAACTACAGCATTGATGAGAGCGGCCAAAATACTGTGAAGAGTCCTGGAAACTTGAGGAGACTTGCTGTCACTCAAACTCCAGTGAGAAACCATCGACTAATACTGGTGTGAAAACTCGAAAAGGAGTATAATAATAATAATAATAATAATAATAATAATGATAATGATAATAATAATAATAATCAAGATGCATACCATGGATTGTACCTCTTCTGTACAGAAAATTATAATTGTCAGAGTACTTCTTGATATTTGCAGCTAATATAGAGCGGCTTGAAGATATTTTTGTTGTCTTAGCCTTGTACTCAACTAAAATAATCTTCGTAAATACCACACCTACTTAGTTAACTAAGTGGGTGTGCTATTTTTAAATCGTTTTTCTTTTTATTGTTAATATAACCATATATAAATTCATTTTAATCTATGCAGCTGTTGTTTTGATATCATTTTCACCGATTATAATCCATTAGGAATTTAATGAAAAAACTTTCTACATTATTTTCGTTGCTGGCTTCTTTTCCTCTCAAATACTTATCTGTGTCTCTTTTTTGCTACCAACTCCTTCCCTATTGCAAAGCTTTTCAACATTCTTTTATGCACAATTTTCATTTGTATCCTCCTCTCTTTCTTCGTACATCGTTTTTATTTCTTTATTCAATATTTCTTCCAATAATAATCAGTCGACACTCTTTTTTGAGCGTGATTGGCGAGGAGCTATTGACGCCATTATTTAAGCTACTACAGCGACCCCTACCGGGTGGTCTTATATATACAGGTCTCGCTTCGCCTACATTTGTGGCTTATGAGACCACCACTGAGAAATTAAAATGACGTAATTTTATCTGTACTTACACTTCAGTAAAACTTGGTTGTCTGGGTGGTATCAATATTCATCTCGCTTTTGACCAGATAAATATTAAAACTTATGGGTTATTCCGTTCACACGTTAAGTCATATGAAATTGTTCGACGCCATCATGGAGGGGCATTTAGAAATACTGTGACAAACTTCTCGCCTGGACAAAGACATCTTTTACGGCAATAAGTGTTGTTAGTCTCTGATACGCTAGAAGAACTCAAGACACAAACATTATTATGTTCTTCATTCTCGGGTGAAGTAACATAAAAGAAAAGGACATGTAATACATATTTTTTGGCGTCTAAAGGGATTCATGGGGAATTAAAAACCAAACTGATTCAGGTCTTAATGGCACGCTGAAACTCAATACGCAGCTTGATAATCAATATTAGATAATATTTTGTTCAGGTCAAAACTAGAATTCCACATGTTGTAAGTGGAGTAACATCAGTTTTACATTATAACACATGGTTATTCCTACTGATGTGGTGGTAAAATCCACCCGATATATTCTTTCTATCTTGTTTACTCTACCATTCTGAAACTCCAAGTTTGAAAGGTTCACTATATTCTACCGCAATATCCATAGTATATGTTCTCAATTGACTGATCCCTTGACTGATCACTAAGTTTTTTTTCTTCCATTTAGAATCCTCACTATTAGAAAATTTACATTCCATTTTTAATTCCAAGCTTGTTTTCACAGTTATATTCTTTCAAGTAATTAACAATAATCCTTTGTAAATATTCATAGCTTTACTTAACAATCCTTGAAACTAAGAGTTTGTACACACAGTTATATGGTTTCATGTATTCCAATTCAATACTAAAAATACCTTTGTAGAATTTGTAGTCATTTGATATGAAAAGCTTCCTTTAAAGTGATATGTAGCTTTATTTGTTCTGCTTGAAAAGCCATATTCAAGAGAACGTCTGATTGTATTTTCAGAATAAACTTAATTATAGAATTCATCAAATCTATTAAGGCGAAAATAAAGCCTTAGTGTCAAATTTATTGCAGTCACTCGAATAGTAGATGAGTAAATTGTTTACTGACCAATCTATAATTCCTTATTAATCGAATCAATCAAGAGAATGAATATATTTATAAAAACTAGAATAAAATGCCTTTTGCTTTTTTATTCGTTGTTAGTCAAATTCATTATAAAACTAATTTTACTCCTATACAAAGCCTAAGTTGTTTTAAAAGATAATTCTATATACCTGATCTTCCAAAATATTTTGCTTTAACTACGAAGATTTGGAGAAAATTTTATCATGTATTCATCACCCAATCAAATGATGCGAACCAATAAAAAGTTCTAAAAGATTTAAAATTGCTGGTAGTTCGCAGTAATCTGTAAGCGTTCGCCGAGTGAAATTTGTGAAATGACAATAAAATCATTAATACTTATTAATGTTTTTGCCTTAGTTCCTCTTTTATCCTAATTTCATTTGCTTTTCCCCGAAACCATTCAGACCGACACAGTGCAGCCATCAATAAATAGAAAGGGCCATTAAAAAAAGGTTAGAAAATTTCCTATGATGGAATAATGCATGTCTTGTTTGTGTTACTTCGTTAGTTTTCAAGATGGGAACGAAATGAATGTACAGCAGCTGTCTTGCGGAGTACTGCTTCCAGGATTTGTTCAAATCAGCATCCTTGTCTAGTTCTCATATAGCATTTCGTTATTCCAAGAGAGATCAGATTTTCCTAAAGTCGATAACCTATTATTAATAATCTATGCTTTACTTATCCGTATGTTGACATCACTTTCTGTTGATGAGATATTGCTACCAAGGTATATAAACTTGTCTACTAATTTCAGAGGTTTGACATTTAATGAGGCGATGGCACATTTTAATTAAAACACAGGAACTGTTTTATCTGACTTCATTTAAAGTAGTTCAAACTAACCAATCGTATTCATTATACTTTTCTAATAATAATATTAGCATATTTTGCATTTTCAGTTTTCATCTTGCAAATTTTTCTTTGATTTTTTAAACTTATTCCTTAAAATGAATACCGCCAATTTTCGAAAAATTAGACAAGCACGATATATGAAACGCGAAAAAATTAATTCATTCTATTACGAATTTAAAAAAAAGAATAGAAAGACTTCCAGACAAACACAATCATTTTCATAAACGCAAACGACCAGCTGTAATACTGCTAGACAAAACAAGTAAAAATTGTTACTAACATTTTTTTGTTGTCATGGTCCAATGCAAAACTGAGGAACCTCAATACCTTTTCTCTCCATGCAAGTAAAAGTTTCACAACTACACACACACACACATATATATATATATATATATATGTGTGTGTGTGTGTGTGTGTGTGTGTGTGTGTATTCCTCCATAAAAATAAACACACGCGCATATCCACTCAATTCGAGAAAGAAAATATATTCATATTTATTACGTGCATATTTATCCTCGTGTTAGCAAAACATAAAACCAACGTGCAGACTAAACATAATAATGAAAGTGGATATGTGAGTTCCTACTGACGACAGAGTGAAACTAAGAAAGTGAGAAACTGATAAATGTCTGCATTTCTTTTCAGAAAAGTGAAAACCTTTATAATATAAGGACAGAAGTTTTTGTGATTATGGTCAGAACGCTTAGAAAAATATCAAAAAAGCCTTAAGAAGCGTTTAGAAAGCAAGGAAATATGTCAAAAAATTGAAATAATCAAGACAGCATCATTACTAATATCATCCAATTAAAATGCTGGGTTATTGACAAGAATTTCTGTTACTTAGTCTCAAGTGAGAGCTGCTAAATAGTTCTAATTGAGTGATTGACTGATTTTAACGGTATGTCAACCCGTCTAAGGTTAATTTAACCTTGATGTTTGGGAATCGTGTTCATATTTTTTGTTTTGGCATTTCTTAAGATTTTTTTTACAAGATCCGATTGAATACTTCTTCAATCGATCAATTTGACCGATATATTGAACCATAACATATACTACCATTTCGAATCAGAGTGGACCAAGGAGAAATGGCAATAAAAGAGTAGTCTATACTCCCCAGATCTTCAGGAATGGAGCACCACCATCAGATACAGTTTAGTATTGTAACTCAGTAGATGTTTTCTAGCAAAGCGTCTTACCGCGGACTGTTCCCTGAAGAGCAGAAAAGATGCTGCAAGGAAACGAGAGGAACAGGAGATCTACTATACACTGATCAACTTATCTTCAAGGAGGACAAAAGGAGTGGAAAGAATCTAGCTATGAGGTGGATTTACTACAGAAAATCATATGATATAGTTCCGCAAAGCTGGATAATAGACTGTCTCAAAATGTACAAGATATCTGACGAAGTCATAAACTTTATCAAGAAAACCAGGAAAACCTGGAGCGAGGAACTGACAGCGGAAGTGGGGGGGAAGTTTAGCTGAAACTAAGATCCAGAGAGGTATATTCCAGAGAGATGTGCTATTACCATTATTATTTGTAATAGCGATGATACCACTGAATCACTATCTTAGGAAATGCACTGGCGGATACAAACTTCATGAATCACAACAAAAGAATCAACCACCTTATGTACATGGACTATATCAAACAGTTTGTCAAAAATGAAAAATAATTGGAAACCATGACTCAGGCAGTGATGATATAGGGATAGAATTTGGCATAGAAAATGTGCAATGCTTATAATGAAAAGCGGAAAACAACAAATGACGGAAGGAATAGAACTATCAAATAAAGAAAAAATTGGAACGCTCGGAGAAAAGAAAACTTACAAATACTTAGTTATATTGGAAACAGACACAATCAAACAAACGGAGATGAAAGAAAACAATTAAAAAAGAAAATCTCAGGAGAACGAGAAAACTACTCGAAACCAAACTAAAGAGCAGAAATTTCATCAAAGGAATAAACACCTCGGCAGTTCCCCTCGTAAGATACTCAGGACCATTTTTAAAGTGGACGAGAAAAAAACTTCAACAAATGGAGCAGAGAGCAAGGAAACTCACGAAGAGGCAGAAGGCCTTATATTTTAGAAATGATATAGACAGAATATATGTGTCAAGAAAAGAATGAGGAAGAGGATTTGGCAGTATTGAAGACAGCGTCGATGCATCGATACAATGATTAGAAAGCTACAAAAAATAAAAATAAAAAAGACGCAGAGCGACAAACAATACAGACAACACAAGCATCAACCGAACAGAAATAATCAGAAATCAAAAATGGAACGAAAAACAAGTGAATTGATATTTCAAGCGACAAACAAGTGACACCTCATACAAGAAAACTTGGACATAGATAAGAAAAGATGGGTAAGATGATCCACTAGGAATTGTGCAAGAAGTCTAAATTTGACTATACGAACAAATGGTATATGCACAACCCAGAATTTGCCCTGGAAAATGAGACACACAAACTCCTCTGAGATTTTGAGATACAAACGGATCAATTAATCTCGACCAGACGGCATGACAAAGGGATAAGTCAACAAAAAAAGAAAAAGAAAAAGAAAAAAGACAACTGGACTTTGCTGTCCCGGCTGACTACTGGTAAAAGTGAAAAAAAAAAAGCAAATTGAAGCCTAAGTAGATGTTGCTAGAGAAGGGATTAAACTATGAAACATGAAAGTGACGGTGATACAATGATGATTGGTGCACTCGGTACAGTCACCAAAGGATCGGTACAAGGACTTGAAAATTAGAGAACAAATAGAGACCATCAAAGCTACAGTTTTATTAAGATCGACCAGAATACCGGGAAGAGTCCTGGAGACTTGAGGAGACTTGCTGTCACTTAAACTCCACTGAAAAAACATCAGACAACGCTGGTGTTAAAAACTCTCAAATGGGTAAAATAATAATAACAATACTAATGCTATTAATAATAATGGTTATAATAATAAAAGAGAAAGTGGTGAATATTTTAGAAATGATATAGACAGAATATATGTGTCAAGAAAAGAATTCTTTCCTTTGGTAAGTTTTGTCTCGAGTAGTTTTCTAGTTCTCCTGAGATATTCTTTTTGAATTTTGTCTTTCATCTCCACTTGTTTGGTGGTGTCAGCCTCCAAGATGCCCCAGTATTTGTATGCTTCCTTTTCTCCGAGCGTTTTAATCTTGTCTTGATTTGGTAGTTCCATTCCATCAGTTAGATGTCGTTTGCCACTTTTTATTACAAGCATGGCACATTTTTCTATGCCAAATTCCATTCCTATGTCCTGATTGTATATTCTAACTGCGTGTATTACAGTTACTAGTTCTTTTCCGTTTTTTGCAAATAGTTTGATGTCGTCCATGTACATTAAGTGATTGATCTTTTCCTGTGATTTACTAAGTTTGTATCCGGCTGTGCATTTTCTGAGTATGTGGTTAAGTGGAATCAAGGCAATTATGAATAGTAATGGTGATAGAGCATCTCCTTGCAATATACCTCTTTGGATCTTTGTTTCAGCTTAGCTTCTTCCTCCTGCTACCAATTCCACTCTCCAGGTTTTCATGGTTTTCTCGATAAAGTTTATGACTTCATGTGATATTTTGTACATTTGGTGGCAGTTTATAATCCAGCTGTGCAGAACCTTATCATATGCTTTTTTGTAGTCAATCCAGACTAGATTTTCCGTCTCGTCTTGCTTTTGTTAGGAGGTATTTATTCATGTAAAGTAACTCTGCTGTGCCTCTGGATCCTTTGCGGCATCCTTTCTGCTCCTCAGGGAACAAACTGCGGCTTGTTAGCGAGTAGTAAATCTCTTCCCTTATTTGTTCTGTTAATATTTTCCACATTATCGGTAAGCAAGTTATGGGTCTGTAATTGTTTGGAGCGGTTCCTTTGTTTGGGTCTTTTTGTTTCAATGTGGTCTTTCCTTTGGCCATCCATTCGGGTACATGTGCTCTTTGTAGGCATTTGTTCATTTCTAGTGCTAGTCTGTCGTGAATGGAGGCGAATTTCTTGAACCAGAAACCATGTATTCCATCATGGCCTGGCGTTTTCCAGTTTGATATTTTGTTAGTGTCGTTTTGAGTAAATCGATGTGTATTTCCGCCTTTGGGCCTTCTTCAAGTCCTTCTAATATCTCTTGTCATATTGTTTATCCATTCAGCCTTTTTGTTATATTTTTTGGTTGCCATATTTTAGTCTAAAATCGTTCGGTTTCTTTTGCATCCAGTTGTTGGTATGTTTTCGTTTCATCTCCTAGTTGTTGGTAGAATTTTCTTTCGTTGTTATGGAGTGTCCTATTTTGTCGGTATTGTTTTACCTTTTGTCGATATCTCTTTAATCTTTCTTCTTTTGCTAGTACTTTCTGGTTTATTTCCTCAAGTTATATCGTTATTTTTTCCATGTTGCCTTTTCCTTTCTGTTCCTATATATTCCAGCGTCTTTCCTTTATTTCATCATTTTGGCCTGTTTTCGTAGATTTTTTTAAATCTACTTTTCCAGTCGAAATTCCCATCCTGGTTTTGGTTTTTCTTTCACGTTTTTTGAGGGAATCCCAATTTTCTCACGAACTAATTTTGCTCCTGCATAAATTAGTTCATTTAATTCGATTACATATATGTCACTACTTGATTCATTTTATTCGTCTCCGCCTTAACTGTTCTCCATTCTATGTTTCTTAATGATGGTAAAGTACTCTTTTCACTGTTCATAATTCTCTTTAAATTTTCTAGATTTAACTTTTGTTCTTGTGATAGTGTTTATTCTGGGTTGTTTGATTGTGCGGTGTTTGGTTGTGTGGGGTTTCAATTTTTCGAAGTTGGTGGTTCATTTCGGTTGGGCTGTTTTTATTTGCTAATATTTGATGTGTCAGGTACTGTATTATTACCTTGTTGATTATTTATTTTCTGGTGAATTTCTATTATTTCAAGGTCAGAAAACCACTCTTTCATTATTATTGGTCTGACTTGATCAGCAAGTCTCTGACTAGTTGTCTGAAAATTAGAACATTCTTGTCAGATCTCTGTCATTCTTTTCCTATATCCTCTTTGTGTAGGGTTGCTCCTAAAATAGCAGTGTAGTGCAAGTTGGTTGACTTCCATAGTCCATATTTTGTGTTTTCGTCTCTGGTTGGTGTGGTTCCTTAAATCGTCATTCGTGTACCTGAAAAAAGAACAGCCAACATGTGCAGGATGATCATTGAGTCTCTCATGTTGACTATCAGGAGAGCACCTGCCGATCATGACACCCAAGCCCATGTTCTGGGTCCCACGTTGTGTTATATTTAGATGTGACATTTTATCATGGGTGGTATATTGTGGCTATACCAGCGCCAGGTGTTGTTTTTTATCTGCACACCTGACACAGATGTGACCGAGAACAGTCCCAGTGACTGTTCATTAATAGCTGGTCACAAAAAAAAAAAAAAAAAACCCGCAAGTTTTAACTTAGTTAAAGTCCCTTAACCTACTCTTATAGTTTATTTCTTAACTGAGTATCATCAGGTGTTCCCGTGTTACCTTTATGGTTCATATTTACTGCCCTATTTAGAAACTATTTCTGTTAAAGTTGATCATGTTTTGATAAATACTAATCTCCTGATGTTTTCTCCGTTATATGGAGGACAGTAACTGTTCTTAATGCTTTCAGGCTACATCAGGTACACATTTCGTTAGATATAGAGTTGTCATAGATGAGCTATAGAGAAATTGAGGCGGTAAATTAAAAGAAATCTATTTCGTGATTTTGAAATAGTTTAACTGAAAATAATTTTGGGAATTAACAAGTCTTCATTTAAATACAACTGTTAACCAAATGTTTACGAGAAAAGAAAAATCCATGTTTTTAAATAAAAGACAAAGTCGACCAACCTATATTTCTTCGAGGATCCCACACAGCAAAAGATTCGTTCGGTTATTCTGGTTCAAGCCTTCATATAGTTTTGAAGTTGTTTTTTTTTTATATTTATGTTCTAATATATGCACATCACGAGGCATTCTGGAATGTTCGTTTCTAAACTAATTTATCTTTTTTTGGGAGGGGAAGGTTTATTATTATTATTATTATTATTATTATTATTATTATTATTCCATGCGATTTTTCACACCAGTGTAAGCTGATGATCTTTTACTTGAGTCTGAGCGACAGCAAGTTTTTTCAAGTCTCCAGAAAACTTCTCAGTATTCTGGCCGATCTTAACAATGCTGTAGTTTGTATGGTCTCCTCTTGTCTTCCCGATTTCTAACTTCCAGCTCAAAGCCTTTGGGGATCGTTCCAAGCATGCTAGTTAGAAATGATCCGGTGAGTCTTTCGAGGCAATTTATTGACCATGAAATAAGAATTGACCGTGGTGAATTTTAGAAGAATGAGCTCAGTACACTGTAAAAAGTGAAAATTAATGGAAATGGATTTTGGAAGGAATAAATCGGTAATGTGTTTTGACGCGAAAGAAAACGAAAAGAAAAATATATACTGTATTTTTGGACTGAAAAATAATGAGAGAATTATTATTTCGATTGTCTCAATGAAACTCAAGCAATATTGTTTTGTCTTCAAGTCATGGTAGGAGAAATCAGCTGGGGATTTGACTCGGCGAAGTTAGAGCTTGTCAATCGGCCGCCTGAGAACGAAAACTTGTGAATCACAATTTTTAAAAAAAATTCAAGTATGGAAAATTTCAATGCAGTTTTCTTACCGTTATAGTTTGAACAATTACTAATTTTATGTCACGCGAGCATAAAATTTGTAATAATTCCAAATCTGGGGAAGATCGCTCCTTGTGGGTAAAAGTGAGAGTAAAGCGGGAGTGAAAAGTATGACGAACAGTGAGAGGCGGAATTTATTCTTGGAATACAAATTTTGATGGGTTTTTTTTTTTGCTTCATTCATCAACACCCCTCGAATGAAAGATATACATAAAATAGAAATGATCTCGTCCCGCAAGAGAGCCTCACGGAGATAGCTCGAATTAGCTTACGAACTTCATGTCGCACTGAGTCGTTACCTTTTACCAGACTACCCTGGGTATAAAAAGTGAAGAAAGCCTATCATATAAGATTGCGAAATAATACCAAAGAGAGAGAAAAGGCAAATATAATCGCCATTTAGATTGCATTGCGCCAAACAGCGAGAATAGAAAGACCTAAACTTATACAAAGAACTGACTGACTGTTACTTTGTAAACCGGGTATTTGACGAAAATCTCCCACTTCTGGGATGAGTGAATACATATTCCATTTTTAAAGATACTTTTTCTTACTGAATATTTTAATTTAATCAGGCCGTGTTTGTTGGCGTCGGCGTTTTTTTTTTGTTTTGTTTTTTTTTTACTTTCTTAATTGTGCAGTCTCATCCCTCTACTCGTCGACCGGTGATTTTGATTAGCGATTGATCTGTTGTCTGAATCTAAAAAGAAAACTCAAGGTGGGCAAATAGCGGACTGATCGTGTCATCTAGCGAGGATTAGATGATTTGTTTGTATCTCAAAATAATAGAGAATTTTGTGTCTTTCATTCTTCAGGACAGATTCTGGTTTGTGCATATACCATTTGGTAGTATAGTCAAATTTCAATGTCTTGCAAAATTCCAAGTAAATCAGCTTTTCCCTCCCGGTAGAGTCTAGTCTTGTACTCTTTATGCGCTAATTTGGTGCATTCAATTATTTTTTTGAATAATAGTTTCGTCTCTATCACTATAAAACTTACATCTGCTATTTGGTTGCTAATAATTTTCGCTTGAGCATAATTGGTCATTATGGCGTTGTTTTGATCTGCTATCGGAAAAGATTCTCTTTCTCTCTTTAAGTCTCCCTTTCTTAACCATGTCGAGGTCTTCTCGGCTGAGATTTCGGGAGTTTGTCGCTTGAAATATCCATACAGTTGTTTTTCTTCCCATTTTTTCTAGTTATTGTTATTCTATTGATCTTTATGTCCAGCAGACGAGCAGAAAGCGAATACTAGATTTTCACGTCGCTCTGAGTCGAGACCCTTTACCAGACTATCCTGGGTATAAAAAGTGAAGAAAGCCTATCATATAACATCCATCTACTCGTCGACAGGTGATTCCGATTAGCGATTGATCTGTTGTCTGGATCTAAAAAAAAACGCAAGGTGGGCAGATAGCGGACTGATCGTGTCATCCGGAAACAATACGGCTAACAGAAACTTCGATTGAACAAAAATAACCAGAAAACAAAAATGGAAAGAAAAACAACTGTATTGATATTTCAAGCGACAAACAAGCGACATCTCATACAAGAAAACTTGGACATGGATAAGAAAAGGGAAACGTTAAGAAAAAATCTGAATCTCATCTGATAGCCCCACAAAACCATGACATAAGGACTAACTATGTGAAAGCAAGAATAGATAAGACACGACAAAATAGCAGATGTAGATCATGTGGTGATAGAGACGAAACGATCAATCACATGATAAGCGAATACAGTAAATTAGTGCAAAAAGTGTATGAGGCTCGAAACATGTGGGTGGAAAAGATGATCCACTAGGAATTGTGCAAGAAGTCTAAATTTGATCATACGAACAAATGGTGTATATACTATTCATCCTTGAAAATGAGACACACAAACTTCTCTGTTATTTTGAGATACAAACGGATCAATTGATCTTGACCAGATGACCAGAGCAATAAAAAAAGAGAGTTTGCCGACTAATAGATTCTGCTGTCTCCGCTGACTGCAGGGTAAAACTGAAAGAAAGTGAATAGACAGATAAGACCTTGTTAGAGTACTAAAAAAATATGGAACATGAAAGTGACGGTGATACCAACTGTAATTGATACACTCGATACAGTCATCAAAAGAATTGGTACAGGGATTCGAGGACTTGGAAATAAGAGGACGAATGGAAACCATCCAGACTACGGCTAGAATACTCATAAGAGTTCTGGAGACTTGAGGAGATTTGTTGTCACACAGACTTCCGCGAGAAACCTTCAGCTAACGCTGACATGAAAACTCTCAAAAGAGAAAAAATAATTATAATAATGGCATACAATATGTTTCCATAAAGCTCGATAATAGACTGTCTCAAAATGTATAAGATATCCGACGAAGTCATAAACTTCATCTAGAATCTCATGAAAAACTGGAGAGTGAAACTGATAGCAGGAGGAAAAAGCTAAGCTGAAGTAAAAGTCCCGAGAGGAATCTTTGAAGGAGATGCTCTATCATCATTACAATTTGTAATAGCGATGATGGCACTGAATCACCTACTAAAGAAAGGCGCAGGCTGATACAACCTTCATAAATCACAAAAAAAAAAAAAAAAATCAACCACATGGGCGACATCAAACCGTTTGCCAAAAATGAAAAAGAATTGGAAACCCTAATATAGGCAGTGAAGATATACTGTGATGATATAGGGATGGAATTTGTCGTGGAGAAATGAGTCATGTAAATAATCAAAAGCGGAAAATGGCAAATGACAGAACAAATAAAACTACCAAATCAAGAAAAAATCAGAACGTTAGAAGAACAGAAAACTTACTATCAATTGGGAATTTTGGAAGCAGACGAAATCAAATAAGCAAAGATGAAAGAAAAAATTAAAAAATATCAGGAGAACGAGAAAACTATTGAAACCAAAGTATATTCCAGAAATCTCATCAAAGGAATAAACACCTCGGCAGTCCCCCTCGTAAGATACTCGGGATCATTCTTGAAGTATACGAGGAAAGAACTTTAACAAATGGACCAGATAACAAGAAAACTTATGACAATGTATAAGGCCTTACATTCTAGAGATGTTATAGACAGACTCTGTGTCAAGAAAAGAAGGAGGAAGATGACACACTAGCATTGAAGACAGGGTTCATACATTCATAAAACGACTCGAAAACTCCATAAAAAAGAGAGAAGGAAGACTGCAACAGTGACTAGAAACGACACAAACATCAGCAGAACAACAATAATTATAAAACAAAAATAGGAAGAAAAACAACTGTATGGACATTTCAAGTGACAAACAATCCGTACTGGAGAATGAGACACGAAAATTCTTGGGAATTTTAGAATAAAAATGGATCACCTAATCTAAACCAGACGACCAGATCTCGTGATAGTCACAAAAAAAACAAAAACAAAAAAAAACAAAACAGAAAACAAAAAAAAAGAGAATCTTCTGAATAATGAACTTTGCTGTCCCGTCTGACAATAGAGTGAAAAAAAAAAGAAAGCAAATCGAGAGATAAGTACGTAGACCTTGCAAGAGAATAAAAAAAAACAGATGATACCAATTGTAATTGGTAAAGGGGATGTAAATACGAGGTCAAGTGGACACCATCTAAACTACAGCTTTATTAAGATCGGCCAGAATACCGAGAACAGTCTTGGAGATTGAGGAGACTTGCTGTCACTCAAACTCGAGTGAAAAACCATCAGCTAACGATGGTGGGAAAAACTATCAAAGGAGCGTATAATAATAATAATAATAATAATAATAATGATTATTATTATTATTATTATTAGTAATAGTTTTAGTAGTAGTATATACAAGGTTTTCACCCTTGTTGTAACTGAAATCAAAGTGATAACAAGACTCCTCAGTTTTCCAGGACTCTTCTCGTATTCAAACCAATATCAGCTGTTCTATGGCCACGAGATTCTTAACTTTTCCTCAACTCCAGTCCCCACAATTTCTTTCCCAGGCTCTACAAGAAAATTTCTATAGCTCCAGCTATGTTTCGTATTACAATTATCTTTATGTTCCAAAATTTTTCAGCGCTTTTGCATTGTTTTACTCCAAGCGAGTTTTCCTACCAGCTTTAACTGATGGCTTTTCACTGAATTTGAGTGACAGCAAGTTTCCTTTGGTCGCCTGGACTCCTCTGAGCATTCTAGATTAATAATAATAATAATAATAATAATAATAATAATAATAATAATAATAATAGGAGGAGTAGAGACTATCTAAATTACAGCATTGTTGAGATCAATCAGAATATTGAGAAGAATTCTGGAGATCTGAGGAGACATGCTGTCAATCAGATTCTAGTGAAAGACCATCCACTAACTCTCGTGTCAAAAATTCGCAAGGGGTATAATAATAATAATAATAATAATAATAATAATAATAATAATAATAATAATAATAATAATTTATCGCTCGCTAACAAGCAGCAGATTGTTCCCTGAAAAAATAGAAAACATGCCGCAAAGGATCCAGAGGCACAGCAGAGTTACACTACATAGATCAACACATCCTCAACAAGAACAAGACAAGACAGAAAAATTTAGCTATAGCCTGGATTGACTACAAAAAGGCATATGATAAGGTCCTGCAAAGCTGGATAATAAACTGTCTCAAAATGTATAAAATATCAGATGAAGTCATAAACAGAAAAACAGGAAAACCTAGAGAGTGGAAATGATAGCTGGAAGGAAAAGCTTAGCTGAAACAAAGATCCAAAGAGGTATATTTCAAGATACACTATGACCATTAGTATTTATAATATATAATTCTCAGAAAATGCACAGCTGGCTACAAACATAGTAAATCGCAGGAAAAGATCAATCACTTAATGTACATGGACAATATCAAACTGTTTGCAGAAAATGAAAAAGAATTGAAAACTCTAATACATGCAGTGAGAATATACAGTTAGGACATTGGGATGGAATTTGGCATAGAAAAATGTGCCAAACTATAATGAAAAGCGGCAAACGACAGCTGATGGACGTAATGGAACTACCAAATCAAGACAAGATTAGAACGCTCGAAGAAAAGGAAACATACTTGGCCATCTTGGAAGCTGACACCATCAAAAAAGAGGAGATGAAAGAAAAAATAAAGAAAGAGTATCTCAATTGAACGAGGAAGCTACTCGAGACAAAATCATGTTGCAGAAACCTTATCAAATGAATAAATACCTAGGCTGTTCCCCACGTAAGGTATGCTGAGCTATTCTTGGAGTGGATCAGAGAAGAACTTAAGCAAATGGACCCAAGAACAAGAAAACTAATGACCATGCATAAGGTATTACATTCTAAAGATAACGGTGACTGACTACATGTATCAAGAAAAGGAGGGGACTTGTCAGCATTGAACACAGCGTTGATGCACCAATAAAACGACTTGAAGACTACATAGAAAAGTGCGGGGAAAGACTTATTACAGTCACCAGAAACAATACTGACAACACGAGGACCAACAGAACGACAATTACTAGAAAACAAAAATAGGAAGAAAAACAATTCTATGGACGGTTTAAACAACTAATAAGCAATATCTCACACGAGAAAACCTGGACGTGGCTAAGAAAGAGAGACCTTAAGAAAGAAACTGAATCTCTCCTAATACCAGGACAAAACAACGCTGTAAGAACCAATCATATGAAAGCGAGAATACAAAAGATGCAACAAAACAACAGATGTAGGTTATGTGGGGATAGGGATGAAACTATCAATCACATAATAAGCGAGTGCAGCAAATTAGCACAGAAGGAGTATAAGACTAGACACAAATGGGTGGGCAAGGTGTTCGACTGGGAGTTGAGGAAGAAATTGTAATTTGACCATACGAACAAATGGTATATACACAACCCAGCATCTGTCCTGGAGAATGACACACATAACTCATATGGGATTTTAACATACAAACAGATCACCTAGTCACGACCAGATGGCCAGACCTTATAATAATCAACAAAAAAAGAACTTGCAAAATTGTCGACTTTGCTGGGTCGGCTGACCACAGAGTAAAATTGAAAGAAAATGAAAAGAAGGATAAGTACCTGGACCTTGAAAGGGAATTGAAAAAACTGGGGAACATGATGGTGACAATTATACCAGTTGTGATTGGTGCTCTTGGTACAGTAAATAAAGGATTATTAAAGGGACAGGAGGACTTGGAAATAGGAAAGCAAGTGGAAACTATCCAAACTACTATGTTATTAAGAACGGCTGGAATATTGAGAAGAGTCCTGGAGACTTGAGGAGACCTGCCGTCAAACTCCAGTGAAATACCATCAGCGTTAGCTGTTGTGAAAAACTCTCATGGAGTAAACAATAATAAACTGCCGTGAATAAGTAGTGTTATGTGATATTACGTATTTGGAATATATTTATATGTGTAATTAAAAGAAAGAAAGAAAGAAAGAAATATATACATGCATGGAGATGCAGAAAAACTGCGGTTTATCAAATATTAGATGTGGAAAGGAATGATGATAAAAATTTTTTTAAAGAATATACGGATGTAAAAGGGTTAGAAAAACGATCAGACTAAAAAAGATTAAGAAAAGGAGAAAGAAGTGGAAGTGTGAAAGAAAAAATATTAACAGAAATCGAGCTGGTAAAGAAGAAAAAGAAAGGAAGAAAAAGAAAGGAAGGAAAAGAAAAAGAAAAGAAAAAAATGAGAGATCAAATGCATATAAGACATGGGTTTTCTCCATATCATCAGGTTGAAGAAGACAATTTAGGCAAGCGCGAAATTGAAAGCAAATAGAAGTCTATTTTAATTTACTAAGCGTTCCCTAGTGACTTGCAGAAACAATAACACCAATAAGGACGACAGTAACGGAGAGAAGTTTTGAAAAAAGGATTTTATTGCGTCATGAGAAATCATCGGTGCGTAACCAACATTTTTGTTAGACCACCCATTTGGTATTTAAAGCGGCCGAAATGGCGCCGAACGAAAAGGTATTCCATAACCTTTTGACTCTGACTGCCTTACTTTCGTCTGATTTCATTTCATATCGATTTTAAGAACGCGGGTCAATAGTTGAATGAACTATTTGAAGTCACATCAGATATTCACTAAGATGTCATAAATTTAAATAAACGGTGGTGTTCCGATGTAAAATTATTTCAAATAATTATTTTTACAAAGTAAAGTTTTAATTAATTCTAAGATGAGTCAATTTTTCTGCAATATTTTACTGGTGTGAGACATAATTCGGCAATTCTGAATGTTTTTGCTAATGTCGTGAAAGAGAAGAACCTTACGAGACTTTGAGATGCCGAGCTTGCCTAATACTCTGTTACACATCAGATTTATCTCTATGATTTAGAATGCAGCCACGGAATCTACGGTTTTAGGTCTACTTGACCCCGTACCTGAGCGTCGACGTTTCTGCAATACGAGAGAAATTCCTTCAACCATCTGGTTAATGTATTATGGTCCACAGTACCTTCATATTTTGCACAACAAAAGTTTTTTGTTTCTTCCGTCATCATCCAGTTCGAAATCGTAAGGTATAATTTCCCGACGTTCATCTGTGTGGCTTTTAAATCATACATGGTAGTAATGCACAAAATGTCAGTGCACCTACTACCACAACTACCAACTACAGCCAGAACTGCTTCGGTCTCGTGATATCTTCACTGCAAATAAGCACGTTCCCTATTACTGCAAAACTTTTAACTTACCCAAGAAATTTTAGTATTTTATGAATAAATGCTAAAAAATTTTATTAAATTTAATCAGCTGATTTAATGCAGATTTTATAAAAAAAGATTCTCGTGTATTTAGCACAGAAAACGTTCCACTTGTTTTTTTCACAAATTCAAACGCAAATTTAAAACCAAATAAAAATGTTTCTATATAAAAATGTTTCTATATAATTAAAGAAAACAGTTTTTACGAAGGATTTTTCAAATTCGTTTTATGTAGATATTGTGAAAATTAAAGGTTCTTTTTTAATGAATAAATTTTCTACTTGTGCGTTGGTCTTTGCTAGAATTCCTTTATCGGCATAACTTCTGTGTTGCTGCATGGGCAACTCTCGGTCTTCTGTACAACTAACTCATCGTCGTGTCCATGGGACTCAAAATACTCTATCCGCTACAGAGAAGTAAAACCTCCTAAAAAAGGCGTGTATGTTGGGTATGACACTTAACTGCATCTGGTGGTGAGGCCCTGGTCCTGGAGCGCTTTAAAGTTTGAGGTAAGCTTTCATTTGCATTGTACCAGTTAGGATTCCATTTATGGGTCAATAGATCTGTTTGCAAATTTTTTGGATCAGACTGAAGTATTTGATATATAACAGTGTGCAAAAAAACTTTAAAGAAACTACACAAAAGATGTAAATATAAACATACAATGTATGCAGTTCCTTTATTAAAATGATTTTAGACGGGTTGACATACCATTAAAATCTATCTATCTATCTATCTATCTATCAGAAATAAGTTGGTATAAACGTTTGTTTCTCTTCAACATGAGACAAGAACAGGAAAATAAAATGGAATAAAATAATATGCCATGAGAAGGAAAAAAGATAATGAAAAGAGAAGTAAAAATTTACTAAGCTTAGTTTGGCTCAAGGCTAGAAATATGAGGTAACCACGAAGAATCGAACTCCCTAATAATGGTCTGGGAGATTAGTTCGTTGACCTTTACAGTACGCAAAGTGTAGATAGAAGAGAAAACTTGTTGAGCAATTATAATCGATTCTTTTTATCACATAACATAGACTTTTTAGAAAGTATAAAGAAAGCGAAAAATAGATATGCGCAGAATCGTTTTGAAGTCTGCACGTATACGATCGCATAGGCGAGGAACTGACAGTTACTAAGCGCCGTTGACTCTTTGTCTACGCAATCCTATCTTTGATATGTCCAGTCTATTAACGATATTAAGTGCTCTATATAAGTATGTTAAACTATATTATTGATGTATGTGTTCGTATGTATGCATAAGTGAGTCTGTGAATGTGTGAGTGTGAATGTGTAGGTATAACTATCGAAAAAGATATTTTTTAATCAGTAAACCATTCATATGTTGTCACAACCATGACCAACTATACAAACACATAATACATATACATCTACATATGCATGCAGAACACAACGACACAATGAAGACGAGCGACACAGTTCTTAGAAAAATATACCTCTCACTTTATTTGAAAGGGTTGTGTGTGAGAGGGAGTTGGAGACTGAACAGAACTGCAACATATTGACCGTCACTCTATTGGCCATAACCGCGTTTCTTTCCCGTTTTCCTGGGCTGCTCAACCAGAGGTCTGGGGGCCCACTCTGCTGGGTGCTGGCTTTCTCTACTGCATCTTGTCACCAACGGGTCTGGTCACCAAATAACTGACTTCCTGTCTTCACCGAGTTATACAATAATCCACGCCCACCTTCTTGTGGGCGTCACAAATTCGACTTATTCAACCCATCCACGGTCAAGGTTATAATATCCTGATCGACCGGATGCACCTGTTATTTACATAGGTGCATTACCTATTTTGACAGCCCGGCCGGGTCGTAGGTCAATATATAACACATAAATCAAAGGTTATCAACAAAGAAATTCGAATTTTCGTTCGATTTTGTCTGACATATTAAAAACCATATTTTCTCTTCTCTTTTTCTCTCTGCTTCTTTTTCTTAACCAGTTTAAAGACGTGAAAACTGAACAATCCAGTGTAAAGACGCTAAATCCATTCTTTTTTTCCATATGTTTAAAATGTCTTAATTCCTCCTCCTTTTCAAAAAGCCACTCAAATTTGTGTGGCGGTTGATATATGAATTTGTTTATGTGAAATCGCGGGAAAGATCAATGTACATGGACGATATCAAACAGTTTGCCAAAAATGAAAAAGAATTGGAAACCTTAATACAGGGAGTGAGGATATACAGTTAGGGCATAGGAATAGAATTTGGCATTGAAAAAAAATGCATCATGATAATAATGAGAAGTGGGAAACGACACATGACGGAAGGAAAAAAAACTACCAAACCAAGAAAAAATCAAAATGTTCGGTGAAAAGTGAACTTATAAATAGTTGGGAATATTAGAAGCGGACACCATCAAACAAATGTAGACGAAGGAAAAAATTAAAAAAGAGTATCTCAGGAGAACGAGAAAGCTACTCGAAACCAAATTGTATATATATAAAAAAAACATCAGAGGGATAAACGCCTACTCTGTCTCCCTTGTGAGATGCTCTGGGCTATTCTTGAAGTGGACGCGGGGGACTTAAACAACTTGATCTGAGAACAAGAAAACTCGAGGCGATGCATAAAACCTTACATACTAGAGATAACGTGGACAGACTGTTAAGAAAATAAGGTGGAAGAGGATTCGCCAGGATTGAGTATAACGTCGATGCATCGATACAAAGACTCGAAGATTTTTTTAAAAATGCAGAAGACTGTTACAGTGACCAGGAACAATACACAGAACACAAGAATTAACAGAACAAAAATAACCAGAAAACAAAAATGGAAAAAAAAAATACTGTATGGACATTCCAAGAGATAAACAAGTGACATCTCACAACAGAAAACTTGGACATTGGTTATACCCTGATATCTTCGACCGGATGCACCTGCTCCTTGATTGACGGCTGGGTCGAAGGTCAATATGTTACAATCATCCCATAATTATTTTTCAAAATTCCACATGTGGAATTTTTTTCACGTTCGTCTCCATCCCCCTCACACACACATTTTACAGAATAATTGTCAAGGACAACAAATAGCTGAAAAAAAAAACACAAAAAGAAATTACTTGAACTACAGCAAAAAACAAAATCTTAACTAGAAGGCGACCTTTTCCCTATGTAACACTTGCCCGGCTAATTATTATCTAGATTTGGGTTACTATCTTTGCACGGTCGGCTATCTTGACATGTGTGCATCAAGGTACAATACGGATGCCTCTTTTATCCTCCCAAACACAACAGGGCCCTCTGTAATTCCTTGAAGAATCTCAAAACCCTAGAAGGACCATACTCTGGTCCCAGATCCTGGTCACAAACCTAGTGACCATGGTCATTCCAGCAATACATTTCGCCTGGATTCCTCATGACCACACTCCAGTCCTTCGTTCAACAGGTTCCTACCTGGAGTAACCGGAGAATTCCACAAACTAAAACACAATATCTTCAAGACCCAAAACATTCCTCATAAATCTACAAAAATCATGGCCCAAAACAATGCCTCACAATTCTATCAAACAACAATATATTCGAATGTATCACAATCTGACACGCATGCAGTAAACCACCTAAAATAAACCACGCAAAATATTTATTGGAAATATGTTACTCACTTTTTTTTCATAATATGAAACAGAAAAAAAAATTCTAATGTCGCCTTTAAACTTAAACAAACTCTTTTTTTCCACAAATTTTCACCTCTTTTTAACAAGTCAAAGCAATATGTCCACAGATAAAGTTCACAAATGTTCAGTATTTTTCTTTTTTTTTTCAATCTATACACTGTCTATTTTTCTAAAAAAATGTACGTTTTTTTTCTTTCTTTTTTTTTCTTATGCTGTGTTCAACGGTGTTCAATTTTTTTTCCTTTCCTCTTTGTCTTTTTCCATTGTCCTGTACCTTTTTTCTTTTTTTCTTTTTTTTTTTTAATAATAAATTGCTCATTCACTATCCTTTTTTTCAAACCTTGTATCTGCCTCTCTCTGTCTTTACCTTAATATAATAACTATTGGTTCGCTTCCCCGTTCATTCAATTTCTACCAATATTTCCATAAAATAAGCCTGGTATATTAATAAAAGTTTCTCAATAGCTTACGAGTACCCCTCTTTTTTTTTTTGCTTACTTTAAAATATCCCGGGAGGTCTTTCCTAAACAACCTAAACCCCGATCGATTCGGCCAATAACATTTCCCCCTTAAGAACAAATCAAAACCGAGTACACGAATTTTCCGGTACATACGATATCGTCAAAATTTTGCGCATATACTTAATTATCTAATCTCGAAACCCCTTGTTTCCGAATATCCTCTTCAATAAAACCTCAAACCCCACTCCAGTGGGGGGATTCACAAAATATCCATCTGCCTCGTCAGACACACAAAAAAATATCTTTCTCTTAGTTGCTCTGCCCCAATGGCGAGATCATTCGAGACAATTCCGTTGACCGGACCAGAAAAAGTCCGAGGCATTCATCCGTGCCCCCGAATGTATTCGGTATCAACAAACCCTCACAAAACCTGGTATGCTTCTACCAGTACCCAAAATATCGATTCCATTCTAGGGAGACCTCACAAAACACTTCCAACTTCCACAACCTTCACAAACATCGAAACCCATAGCCTTAACTACAGATATGCATTTTCAACAGACAACACCATTGATACGCCGACATTCCTCCCAGATCTCGGATTAAAATCCTAATCTCCTAGTACTATGCGTTAGGACAGCACTGACAAGTTACTACAAAATTTCATTCATAAAAATTTTGTTTACTATAAAATTCATACATACAAATTTAAAACTCAAAACCCAGTGAAAGTTTACTTATGGCTGTCAATCATTTTAAAAACGGACAGTAACTGTCCAACTGGGCCATCTTTCTGTCTTTTCTTTTCACAGTAACCTGCTTGTATGTTTCCCTCTTACTCTCTTTCTTTCTCTCTCCCTCACTACGATTTAAAATTACATATAGCAGTAATTGTCATTTTTCTATGCTTAGGGCTCAATCGGTTTTTTTTTTAAAAAATCCTTTCCAATTTTATCTTTTAGAAAGGCCCTTGTTATTAATACTCATTTTTTTTTTCATTATTATAATCATTGTAAATTCTTTTCCCGAACCCAGATAGACAGATTGAAACATATTCGAATGAGCAATTTACTTACAGTCTCTCTTTTGTTTTCTTTTTTTCTGTTTTTCGTTGCTGGTCTGTTCCTTTTTTTCTTCTTTTCTTCCCGCATGTTGCAGTTTTTCCTTTGTTCTTTTTTTTTTTTTCTTCTAGATTTTTCTTCTCGTGTCCCGCTCGCCTTCGAAGTGTTATATTCTGTTTCCGATTCTCTCTTCGGCCGTTTCTACGATCGTCTATTCCTGCTCGAAATCACGCATGTGACGTGAACTGACCTGGTCACGGCACCAAATCGTATTATGTTGCATAGTCACAACCATGATACATATACATGCGGAAACAAAATCAACAATAATGACGAACGAACACACTTCTTTAGAAAAATATACCTCTCACACTTTATTCGAAATGGTTGCAAAAGGGTTACGAAAGAGTCATGTGTAAGAGGTGAGTTGGAGACTGAACAAACTGCAACATATTGACCCCCAGTTCCTTTGTCTTTAGCAGCCCTTCTTTCTCGTTCTGCTGGCCCATATCCCTCTGCTGGGTGCTGGTTCTCTCTACAGCATCTTATCTCCAACTAAGTGACTCCAACTAACTGAACTTCCTGTTGCACCGGTTTATATCATTGTTTGACATCCACCTGCTTCCTGCGAGCGTCGCATCTGTACCCAATTCAACCCGCCCACAGTCAAGGTTATACCCTGATATCTTCGACCGGACGCACCTGTTCCTTGATTGACGGCTGGGTCGAAGGTCAATATGTTACAAATCTCTTCTGATAGTAGCACAAGATAGCCCCATAAGGACTAACTATGTGAAATTAAGAATAGACAAGACACAACAAAATAGCGGATGTAGATTATGTGGGGATAGAGATAAAACGATTAATCGCATGTTAGCGCAAAAAGACTATAAGACGTCTGGGTGGGGAAGGTGATCCACTGGGAATTGAGTATGAAGCTTAGATTTTACCATACGAACAAGAGGTATATGCACAACCGAGAATTTGTCCTGAAAAAAGAGACTCACAAATTTCACGGGGATTTAAAAATATAAACGGATCACCTAATCTCGACCAATTATAGTGATTGTCAACAAAAAACAGAACCTGCCGAATAGTGGACTTCGCCGTTCCAACTGACTACAAGATAAAACTGAAAGAAAGAGAAAAGAAAGATAAGTACGTAGATCTTGATAGAGAACTTAAAAGACTATAGAAAATGAAAATGACGGTGATACCAATTGTAGTTAGTGCGGTCGGAATAGTCACCAAAGGATTGATAACAGAATCGGAAGAGTTGGAAATAAGAGGACGAGTGGAGACCATCTAAACCACAGCATTATTCAGATTGGCCTGAATACTAAGAGTCCCAGAGACTTGAGGAGACTTGGTGTCATTCAAACTCCATTGAGGAACTATCAGCTAACTCTGGTGGGAAAAACTCTTAAAGCAGTAAAATAATAATAATTATTATTATTATGTTAAAACTTGGTAAGTTTAAAAACGGATTTTTTTTCTTTTAGGTTATTAAAATTTTTTTGTGGCCTGCTTTAAATGTCCACTTTCTTGTTAGAGAACCAGGTCATATCTGTGAAAGGAGAACAGATAATAACCAGCCCCTGGTTCTGGTGTCACCACAGAATACTACCCATAAAAATGACAAATCCAAATCAACGTAAGACTTAGATGACAGATCTGACAATCATGATAGGCAGGTTTTTTCTTGAGAGCCAACATAGGAGATTCGAGCATCATCCTGCTAATGTTGGCTGTTCTTATTTCAGGCAAGCAAACAAAAACCAAAGCAACAGCGAATCTAATATACCACAAAGAAAAAAGAAACTAGAGATAACAACAAAAATGTCATCTATTATTATTCTAAAAGTAATTCAATGCACGTAGGATATAGGAAACGGATGACAGAGATATGGACAGAATCTATTTAATTTAATACAACAAATCAAAGATTGGCTGATTAAGCGAGATTGATTTTAAAGAAAGGTTGGTTTTCTGACCTCGAAATACTAGGAATATGAGGGCGGATAAATTGTGAAGAATATACCCAAAGAGAACCCCATAAACGATTTGAGACACTATCTAAAATCAAACAATAACAGATCCCTGCATCACAACATCAATGTTAACACAAGAAAAAGAAAATGTGGATTTAATGAAGAAAATCGCGAGTTAAAAGACGACTACATTATCATTTCTAAGGAATAAAGACTGAAAAAAATCAAGATAGAGATGGAAAATAAATAAATAATTGAAATATATCCCAATGGACAACATCACACAACTGAACAAGTTAACTTACGCGGAAGCAAAACTGGTTGGTGATAAAATAGGCATCCACCCAAGGACCCGAACAAAAATACAATACCTGGGTGGGAAATGAATATAGAAGTACAAATAAAGAAGCTAATATATCAAGTGAAACTGCTCAGAAAGATAAAAAGTACAGGAACCTAACGAAATGAAAAGATTCCAAAAAGACAACTGCAGATTAGTCTAACAATACAATTAGAAGAAATAAATCAAAAGACATTGGCGAAAGAAGGGAGACTAAAGTTTACCTCCGAGTTGGCGGAGATGGCGTAAATCAGCAACTGGACGCAAAAGAAATAAGACCATTTTGAAGTAAAATATAGAAATGGAAAAAAAGTAACAGAAATGCTGAATGGATGAATAACATAAAAAAAAGTTTTAGAACTCGAAGAAGGCCCTGAGGCGAACATTTACCTGAATTCAGTTAGAGCAGCATTCTAGAAAATGTTAAATTGGAAAACGCTTGGCCATGATAGCATACATGGATTTTGGTTTAAAAAGTTCATGTCCATCCACGAGAGACTGGTTTTACAATTGAATAAATGCTTACAAGAAATGGGCAAAGCTGAATGGATGACGAAAGAGAAAACCAGTGATGCAGAAAGACTCCAAAAAAGAGACTATTCCCCGCAGCTATAAAACGATAACGTGATTAACTATGATGAGGAAAATTTTGACTGTACAGATAAGAGTAGAAATCAATAACTCACTGGTATATAGCGGAAATTAGGAAGAACTAAAAGGATGCTGGAGGGGTACAAGAGGAACAAATGATATTTTATACATAGACCAGCACATCTGAAAAGAAGCCAAAATGAGGCGGAAAAATGTAACCACGGCATGGATTAACCATGATATAGTCCTGCAAACTTGGAAAATAGAGACTTTGAAAATGTACAAAACATCCGACAAAATCATTAACTTAATTAAGAATGCCATGGAAAACTGGAGGGTGGAATCGACAGCAGGAGAATAAACCTTAGCAGTGGTAAAAATTCAGTAGGGCATCTTCCGGGGTGACTCACTTTCCCCACTCACAAGTAGAGATCAATCATCTTATGTATGTGGATAATATAAAGGTATTTGTAAAAAATGAAAAAGAACTGGAAATCCTGATACAAAAATTAAGGATGTATACCCAGGATATAGGAATGGAATTTGGCATAGAAAATGAGCCCTGATTATAATGATGAGTGAGAAAACAGTGGAAGGAATAGAACTATCAAATCAGGAAAGCATTAGAACGCTGAGAGAACGGAAAATTACTAGAAATTAAAAATATTAGATGCGGACACCAAGCAGAGAAAACATAAGAAAAGAGTTACTCAGAACAACGAGGAAGCTTCTCAAAACGAAGCTATGAGGCAGAAATCTTTTCAAAAGAATAAACATCTGGGCCATAATTACAAATTAGAAAATATAACAAAAACTAGAAAACAGAAATGGAATGGAAAACAACCGTATATTTCAAGCAATAAACTAGTGATATTGCACACCAGAAGAACTGGAAATGGTTAAGAAAGGGAAATCTAAATAGAGATACCTAATCTTTACTAAATGCAGCATAAAACAATGCCATAAGAAGCAATTATGTTAAAGCGAAAATCAATTTGGCGCAATAGAATAGCAGGTGTAGGTCATATGGAGGAAAAGATGAAACGGTTTATCATTTGGTTAGTGAATGCAGAAAGCTAGCACAAAAATTGTACAAGCCTTGGCACAACTGAATGGGTAAGATGATCTTCTTGGAATTGAGCAAGAGATTGAATTTTGACTATACTACCAAATTGTACATGCACAAAGCAAAATCCATTTTAGAAAACGAGACGCATAAACTTCTCTAGAATTTGGAGATACAAACTGATTACCTAAAACCGGTCAGAAGACTAGATAAAATGATAATTAACAAAAAGATAAGAAAAAAGAGAAAAAAAAGAGAATTTATCGTCCAGTAGATTTTGCTGTACTAGTGGAGCCGGAATGAAAATAAAAGAAAGTGAAAAGATAGACAAATACTTGAACCTTGCTTGAGAACTAAAAAAAAAGCAGTGGAAGATGTGGGTGATGTTGATACCAATTGTAGTTGGTGCTCTTGGAACCGTTTCTAGAAGCCTTAGAAGAAAGACTAAAGGAATTGAAAATTAGGGGAAGAATCGAGATCATACAGACAACTGTTGAGATCGGCCAGAATATTCAGAAGAGTACCTGCGGAGACTTGCTGTCACTTAGACTCTAACGAAAGATCACCACCAAAAAAATGGTGTGAAAAAATAATTAGTAATAGTTGTATTAGTTATAGTAATGCTGATAATATTAATAGAAAGGGGTATCAGTTGATACTTTACCATCAACAACAACAGTGGCTGTTAGAACTTGACCAATTCCAGAATTCAAACGTTGGGGAATTCTTGTACTAGTCAAAATAAGAGAACTTTTCAACAACAGAAAGTAGTTTGAAAATCTGGCTTCTGTTAACGACAGATCAAAATATTTTTGATTACACTTATGTTTGTGATAACTAGAAATTAAAATTTACATGATGATATTACAACCTCACATGACGTATAGTAAAAAGGCAAAAAAAAAACATATTGGACCAGCCATGAACCCGATATGAAACACGCTCAAAATGTAATATCTAAGAAAAATTCGCTAGGAATTGTGTTTTATTATTTTTCGACTAAGTTAATTAAACTAAAAAACTAAATTACCCCACAGAATGTGTGGTAATATAAAGAGGTATTAAATCTCAAGGTTAGGATGAAATTAAGAAAGAGAGGGTCAGAAGCTTTGTTCACCTTTCTATTTTCGAAAAGATTTTCTATTCTCTGGAAGAGCGATAACCACTTTACGAGATGCCACTCATAGCATACATGTAATGTCTGTCCTCTTTTGTAAGTTATATTTTGTTTAAGTTTGAAATTAATTTTCGTTGTTTTAATAAATAGCAACAAATTTGGCACTGGGTGGGAATTTAAGTGATTTGACTGTTTGCTGTTTTCTGTGAATGGATCTTGAGTGCAATTTATACGAAGTAAAGGTTTATGCTCCGGGGGTATCTCTGCTTTTATGAGAGAAATTTCTGGATAGAAAAGGAAAGTCTTACCAGAATGCAGTAAGTTAGCGCAAAGAGAGTATAAGACTAGACACGACTGGGTAGGGGAAGGTGATCCACTGGGAAGAGTGCAAGATTTGCTGTCACTCAGTCTCCAGTGGAAGATTATCTGCTGGTGGGAAAAACTCGCAAAATTTTAAATAAGAATAATTTTATGATAATAATGATAATAATGATACGGATCAATTATGTTAAAGTATAAGTAAAGACGCAACAAAATCGCAAATGTAGGTTTTATAGTGATAAGCGAATTGTGCAAATTAGCGCAAAAAGAACATAAGAGTGGTTGGGGAAGGTGAGATATTGGGAATTGTGTAAGTAATTTAAATTTGACCCTACGAACAAGTGGTATATATATAACCAAGAATCCTAGAAAAGGAGGCACACAAAGTTCCCAGGGATTTTGAGATACAAATAGATCCCCTAATCTCAGCCAAACGACTAGACCTAGTGATAGTAAAAAAATAAAATGAAATAAAGAATAAAAAATAAAGATAAAACGAAAAAGAAAAAAAAGAGAACCTGCCGAATAGTGGATTTTGCTGTCCTTGCAGACCACAGAGTAAAATTAAAAGAAAGCGAAAAGAGAGATAAATACTTAGACTTTGCTAGAGAACTAAAACATGCAGAACATGAAGGTGACGGAGATACCAATTGTAATTGGCGTATATGGAACAATCCCCAAAGGATTGGTACAGAGACTGGAAAATTTGGAAATAAAAAGACAAGTGAAGGCCATCCTGACTCCAGCATTATTATGATCGGCCAGAATACTGAGAAGAGTCTTGAAGAATTAAAGATATTTGATGAGACTTGGTATCATTTAAACTTCAGGGGATGCAACTAAATATCAAATGTAGGTTATGTAGTGATAGAGACGGAACGATCAATCACATAATAAGCGATTGAAGCAAACTAGCACAGAAAGTGTATCAAACTAGACACGACTGGGTGGGAGAAGGTGATCCACTGGGAATTGTGTAATAAATTTAAATTTGAACTTTTGAACAAATGGTAAATGCACAACCCAGAATCCGTCATAGAAAATGAGACACACAAACTCCTTTATGATTTCGAGATACAAACAGATCACCTCATCCCAGCCAGACGATCAGACCCAGTTATAGTCAACCAAAAAAAGAGAACTTGCCGAATTGTAGGCTTTGCTGTCCCGGCTGACCACTGAGTAAAATTAAAAGATAGTGAAAAAAAAAGATAAGTACCTGGACCTTGCTTGGGAATTGAAAAAAAACTATGGAACATGAAAATGACGTTGATACCAATTGTAATTGGTACAACCGGTACAGCCACCAAAGAATTGAGACAGGGACTAGAGGACTTGGAAATAAGAGGACGAATGGAGACCATCTAAACTACAGCATTATTAAGATCGGCCAGAATACTGTGAAGGGTCCTGAAGACTTGAAGAAACTTGGGGTTACTCAAACTGCTGTGAGAAACCATCAATTAACGCTGGTGTGAAAAACTCTCAAAAAAGAATAATGATTGTAATTATAATATTATCGTTCCTTAACGAAAAAAAATCAAGTTTGAATTTTGTGTCGTATCGGTAACTCCCAAAATTATTATTTACTAACTATGGGAGATTTTGCCAGCATATGAATCAGTTAACAACGATAGTACTGACTTTTATGTCAATACCACACATTAACAGCTGAATCCTGGCATCAACACTGATCATCCCCTGTTGTACTTTAGGCAATAAGTACCTATAAAAATTTGTATTCATTTTACTCTGTTTGCGAGTAAATGTTCATTATCATTATGGACAACTTAATTTATATTAACAACATTTTAAACATACGTAAGTCATTAACCATTACAAACTGCGAACTATTCGGCTGGTTTGCTGACGCTCACATTGCACTTGTGACAAATAGGAACAAGCGCTTACTAACTTAATTAATCACGATTAATGATTTCTCCTCCATTTTTAAAATACTAATTTTGTGCATTAATTACGGTCATAGCGTAACTAACAGCTTGGGGCTTCAGCAGACATAGTGATTACAGTGGTCCCAGAGCGGCATTAGCGTACTACGAGCTTTCAGCACAATTACCATCAAAACTAATTTTTCACTGTAAGCAAAATGAATAAATAAATAAACAAATAAATAAATAAAAATAACAACAAACAATTATCGTTTAAGATATAAAAACTGTATTGTCTTAAAACAACACTGTGTGCGTGTGTGTCAAAAATATAACATCAAATTGAACACACACAGGCGCAACACACATGTTACGTACAAACACAAATGTGCACGTACGCACGCACGTACGCACACGTGTACACGTGCACACACACACACACACACACACACACACACACACACACACACACACACACACACACACACACACCTGAGCTTGAAATTTCCATAGACAATCTCTTAATATCCTCTGGAAAAGTAAAGAATAGAAAAATGTAAGATGAAAAAAAGAAATCTTTTAGTGCTAATCTTTATAATTTTTAATATGACTTACGTATCTTTTAAAATTAATATCTTTCCTCTTAAAAATCAAACGAAGAAAAATATTAATATAATTTATAATAGACTATAAATATTCAGATGAAACTATGCTTTCCATTTCAAAGAAAAGAATCTATATATGTTTGTTTTTTAAGGACATATGAGCTTATCCAATAAAAGACTGGGAGCTCTCTTGGCTTTTACAATGCTCCAAATGATGCATTGGATTATTTCAAAGTGGCTGAAATACCAATTTGCGCTGAGTACTAGTAAAGAGAGAGAGAGAGAGAGAGAGAGAGAGAAGGAAGAGGGAGAGAGATATCTGATGGGAAAGATTTTTTTTTTTAAATTAAAGGGGTATTTGAAAATTTTCTTTTCCTGAATGTTATAATTAACTGAATTGAAAGTCCGAAAAGGCCATTCCTTATAAATGAAGAAAACCAAAAAACAGACAAAAATTTTGCAAATGCAGTGAATTATAGGTTTGTATAATCTCGAGTGAAAACAAGTGAGTGGCTGAATATGACAATTGACTCAACATAAAACTATTATTGCCTAACAGTAGAATCACACACACACACACACACACACACACACACACACACACACACACACACACACACACACACATATTTAAGAACTATGAACCTCCAAAAACCTAGCAACGAAAAACCCTTTGTATTTGTCTCAACATAAAACAAAAACAACCCAGAACTATTCATAGAAATAATTAAAAAATCTCGAAAAACTTAAAAACAATGACCGAATAAAAACAAAAATCATTAAAAGCCAGAGACAACCCAAAAATGTAAAGCACATTCTCACCTCATCCATATTTGGGGAACACACAACAAATGGAGTCAAAAAATGCACGAATAACTGATGTGGATTATGTTATATAATTAACGAAGGAAAATTCCACACTTTCGAAAACCCCAAAATAACATTTATTATAAATAAATATTAAAGCTGCAATTAAAAAAACGTAGTCTACGTAATCGAATGCTGCAAGTGTAAAAAATTATGCATTGGATCTACTCAGACTCTAAACAACAGGATATTCTTTCACAGAAATAATATTAAATTACCAGAAGACAGAAAACTCCATGTTTCAAAACACCTTTACGAATGCAATAATGGAGTGTTTAAAATAATGTCAATATACCAAACTAATGACTACATATTACTCTAGATAAAAGAAAACTTCATTGATGAATTTAAACCTACATTAAACAGAACTAACTACACACACAGACACGCACAAAAACAGAATCTCTCTGGTAAGAAGGTTCGTAGTTGGTTGGATTTTATGGTATATCAAATATCGTAAATTATTTTAGGGGAGAAGGGTAATAATAAAAAAAAAAAAACAATAGTATATACACATACGTGGATACGAACACTCACGCATGCATACACAGAATACACTCTCGTAAACATAAAAAAAAAAAAAACTAAAAAAAAAACTACACACCTGCAAAAACCAAAGGTTATCCCGGACAATTCACTCCAACAGGACATTTACTGACCCAAATCTGGAAATAAAACACAACCCTATCAAAACAGCCACTACTATATAAAGCAAAAGGAACGCTCAAATCAGTCATTAACTTCCTGAAAACGACTTTAAACGTCAGAAACACTAGTAGAAGTAAAAATGAAAATAACCTAAAACCACTTGCAGACCTATTCATTTTTAAAGTATTTTTCTCTGATTAGACCAACCAAATAAAAATTATATATATATATATATATATATATCATCTCATTATCATCATCTTGTCGCGCCATCAGCACTTATATCCCTGACCCTCTCTCGCCACCCCTTCCTATCGTTCATCACCTCCGGCAGGTCCTCAGAGCTACACCCCGTATCCACACAGAGTTGCAGTATGTAGGTTCCAGCTGGTCGTCCTGCTTTTGCTCGGCCATGTGAAGGGGTCCCTAGGAGTACATCACTTATGTGCTCGTCCCTACTTCTCCAGTAGTGTCCTGCATGTCTGGTTCGTCTAATTTTGATAGTTTTCGTGATGGGTGGTAGGTGGTCGTATAACTGCTGCTTTGTATGGTGTTGCCTCAAGGACTTGTTCAATATTGCTCGCAGCATTCTTGTGTAGTTGCCGTCAAGCTTTTTCTCCATCCGTTTCTTTAGCGTCCATGTAGTGCATCCATACAGCAGTATCGACACGATCGCTGCTTGGAAGAAACTGCGTTTCATTTGATCAGTCAGGTCTGACTACCATATAACCGATAGTCAATTGTTAGCTGTCCATGTCTGTCGCGGTTTCTGAGACACTGCTTCCTAAGTAGGTGAACTTGTCAACTAGTTTCAGAGTGCTACCGTTTTGTGTGGAAATGTCGTCTATTTGATTAAAGCACATATATTCCGTTTTGTGTGCATTGACATGGAGGCTAATGCCTGCAGCGGCTCGTTCCAGACTATGCAGTAGGGTTTCAGCTTGGGCGGGTGTATTTGCCATAAGATCTATGCCATCGGCGTAGTCGGCGTCGGTAATTGATTTTGCGGGGTATCTTCTGTTTCTTTTCTTTGTCAGCTTGAAATCGTTTTCCTTGATTTTATCAATCGATGTTCTAAGCACGTAGTCTAAACAGATGATAAAGAAGTATGGGGCTAGTGTGTCTCCCAGCAGCACTCCTGCTACAATATCGAAGTAGTCTGTATCTCCACTTTACTTTCACTTCGGTGTTTCTATAGAGAATTATTATGGCTGCGACGATTTCTTTCGGTAGGCCTTATGCGAATAGAATTTGCTCCATCTTCGCTCTGTGAATGGAATCAAAGGCCTAGGTAAAGTCGCCAAATAATATTGTAGCCTGTAGATTTTTTGTCTGTACGCCTTCAAGAATTCTACGGATAGTCAATATTTGTGAGGTCGTGGATCTATTTCTCCGGAAGCCATTTTGGTTCTTCCAAAGAATGGTGTCAATTTTGGGTTCTATGCGATTGCGTCGTTGGGCAGTGTATATTTTGGCTGCTATGGATGTAAATGTTATACCTCGGTAGTTCTTGGCTAATCCAAGGTCGCATTTTTTAGGTAAGTGGAGTATGGATCCTTTCATTCATCTGTCTATCGGGTTTTGATTATAAACTGCATTACAGTTTCGGAGCAGTATGTCGTCGAATTGTCTGGTCTTCCATACTTTTGAGGGAATCTCATCAAGCCCTGCGGCTTTTCTATTTTTAATTTTTCTAAGTACTGAGTCGAGTTCTTCTAGAGTAAACGGTCCTAGTTTGGTGTTTATTGCTTAATAATAATTCTCCTGATTGGTTCATGTTTAACTTTCGGTGAGTTTTCGAGTGGATTCTTGAAATGCTGTTTCCACAGTTTTATTCGTTCTTGTTGGTTGGTAGCTTTCAGTTTAGCTTTGGCTGTGCTCTTCGTTCTGCTCACTTCGTTTTTCGTTTGCCATGCTATCCTAGTTTGCCTATCTTCCACTGAGTCTCTAATCTTATCTATCTGATTTTATATGTATTCTGTCTATTCTTTTAGGTATATGTTTGTTAATTCATTTTGTGCCTTTTTTAGTTTTTGGGCATTTGTGTTAGTTGGGTTCTTCCTGTTGCATTTGGATGCAGTTTTCGCGTCTGCTCGTCTTTCTCCAACTGCTGATGTCTCCCATGAGACTCTAGATTTTGTTCTACGTTTTATTGGTATGTATTTCGCTGCTGCTTCTAAGTGGGCGTTAACGAAATTCTCGTATTCATCAATCGGAGTACGTGTTTCTGTCTTCTCCTGTAGTGGATCGAATTTGTTTGTTAATGCTATCTCATATTTATCTCTAATATCCTTGTTATTAAGAAGGGCCCAGTCATAGTGTATGGTGGTCGTTAAAGACTGAGCCTACGAAAGAATGCCCCCCGAACATATATATATACATATAAATTTTTGTTAGTCCAACGATAGAAAAGTAGATATCTTTAAATGAACAGGTCCGAAAATAATTTCAAATTTGGTTTTTAGCTATTATTATTATTATTATTATTATTATTATTATTATTATTATTATTATTATTATTATTATTATTATTATTATTATTTCTGGATAAATTGTACTGTGAACTGTGAGGAATACTCCTCTTTCGAAAGAGTATCTTCCGATCACAGATTTGTCACAGCAAAGATACGCCAGAATCTACTTAGAAATAAGAAACAGTCTAAATCATTCGTTACGATGGTCCTCACTTATCAATAGAGATATTAGCAATGAATATGTGGTACCTGTAAGAAACAAATTCGATACTTTCCGTTAATATTTGAAACACATACTCCGAATGACGAATATGAAAACTTCATCACAGCCCACTTCGAAGAACCAGCAGTGCATAAACAAAAACCAAATGTTGAGTTCCATGAAAGTCACTTGTAGTTTGGAAAATACGAGATAGCATGAAAATAATATCCTTACTTAATAAAAGAAACCCAACAAATGCCAATGTACGGAAACATAAGAAAGCCCAGACAGAACAAACACATACCAAAAAGAACAAGAATACATTCAAGGTCAAATCAATAAAATCAGAAAGTCTTTAGGAGATAGGCAATCTCGAATAGCATGACTGATAATAAACTAATTGAGCATAAAGAAGAGCACCTTGTGAGAAATACTAAAAGCACTCTTCACAAACAAGAGGATCATGTCTATCAAAACACAAAGATTTATCCAAAAATACTCAATGAAAAGGTAGTTTACTAACCTCATATTAATCCATGAAAAAGGCATACTCAAAAGTAATGACCTGAACATGAATAATGAGATTTTCCAAGGAAACTTACTTTCTCCTTTTTTGTATAGTTATAACAATTAACAACCTGGCGATACCATTAGTGACATAGTTTTAATATAATAAACTGGACGATCGCTGAAAAAAAAAGATTGATACTAAAGAATACATCACCCAAGAGCAGATATAGAATGTCTTTACTTCAAAAGAGGAAACGGTAGAAGAGACTTAATCCAACTAGAATTGAGCTACAAAGCAACCACAATAGGATTCAAGAAATACTTAGACTCTACAACAAATTGGATGTTGCAGTTATAAATCATTCAAGAGAAATAAAAGAAAAATATTCAAGTAGTAAATAAAGCAACAAATTTGCTAAAAAAATTCATCCTCAGGCCAAAAGAAATAAGCATAAAAGATAAAGCAATTGAGGCAGGAAAAACATAAAGAAAGAAGAGAACGCACAAGTTCTAGATGAATTAAAAACGCCTGAGAACAAAAACGTCTACATGGACGATACGCACAGAGAATTAAAAATGCCGATACAGATGTACTAAAAACTAATTGATGGCTGAAAAGTGCAGGACAAGGACAGAGACAGAGAGATTGATAATAGTAACACAGAACCAGAACTGTTGCGGGGCCAATGAGAACGTCGACCCCGCAAATTATTTTTTGTTGTTCGTGTGAGTAAATTGACAGCCGGAAGACAATGAAGAGAACAAAGGTGAGATAACAGTAATAATAAATGACAATTTATTTTGTCAAAGGTTACAAAATTATGGTTGTATAGACGATAGAAATAGTAGAGACGATTGACGGAATAGTCACCGATAGTAGAGACTGCTGGTGGTCGTCGTTGATCGTAGAGACAGCTGGTATCGTCGATGTTGGTAGAGAGAGCTGGTGCAGTAGCCGATAGTAGAGACAGCTGATGGTCGTCGTTGTTAGTAGAGACAGCTGGTAGTCGATGTCACGGTTGTGCAGTACTTTGGTTTAACCTGGGGCTGTCGATGTGGTCTCAAGTGTTGATGCTAGTCCGAGCAGCGAGTTATTCGTGGACTAGATGCTGCAATGCTGGAGCTGGTCTGCAGTTAGTGCTGTTAGTTCAGTCGTGCGGGATCGAACGAGTGGGCTAAGACTGTCGTGTCTTAGCTCTATGTAGGCGAGGAACGAACAAACGAACGAGTGAATAAGACTACCGTGTCTTAGCGTTGCGGTGCCGAAGAACGAACGAACAAGTGGTATGACAGAGACTACCGTACTTTAGCATTGCGGATCTGGGGAACGAGTGAAAGAGTGTAGTGGCTAAGACTGCCGTGTCTTAGCTCCGCGTAGCCAGGGAACAGACGGTGAAACCGTGGCTAAAACCACCTTGTCTTAGCACTGCAAAGCCGGGGAACGAACGAGCGGGTGTCGTGGCTAAGACTACCGTGTCTTACTCTGTGTAACCGTGGAACGGACGGGGAAACCGTGGCTAAGAATATCGTGGCTTATGCTACGCGAGCGGAAACCAACCGAAATGTTTAAGACTGGATGGTCTTATTATCCTCTTCGTGTTTGCTGTCAGGCCGTCTGCTTCGACAAGTTCATGAGAACTGTCAGAGATATTCCAACACTTGGGATGGAAACCTCTAATGGCCCTTAAAAGGACCTTTTCGTATATCTCCGTAGGTGCAAGGCGGATACGACCACTAGATGTAGGATCACGCCTTGAGAGCTTCGCTTACGAGTCCAGATTCTAAAGAATTATTCTAACGGGTGAGCCGATTTGACTGCTGAAAATACTTGTCTATAAATAGAGCAAAATCGTATCACACTACCAGGGCCACTGGGACAGAAAGTTCGTCCATAAAGACCATCAGTGGTAATACAATCCTTCCTTAACCTGAAACAGGCTTCTGAAGATAATCCACTTTATTTTGATAGAGAGACTTTCGAAAGACAGGCTCTGTTAATGTAAACAGATAGATTTTTATTTCTTTCTTCGCTGGTGCTGCTGGTCAGGGCTATGGATGATTTCATCATTTCCGGTCGAAGTCGGACGTAGAGTTTTTTAAGGGATTGGGGTGGTCTGGTTTGTTTACATTTCAACAGGGCACGACAGAACTTATCAACTAGAAACTATTAAACATAAAAAACGGATCAAACCTAATTTGTCGACTGTACTTACAAAACTGAATCAATTGTCCACTTAGTGTCCGGTCGTTCAATCCAAACATCCTTAGAATATAAAGAAATGCATGACAAAATCGGACATTTATTGGAAAATATGAAAATATTTTGTAATACTGAAATCCGAAAAATCGTTTAAATACCAACCAGAAGCAATAACAGAATCTAAAAAAGCTACTGTTTTCTGTAACTTTGAAAATGATTGAAACATAAAAAGCAACAGTGTTTAAGAAGTATATATATACCAACTACACTACATGAGCAGGATGCGACACAAGGTCAATATTTTCCTTGTAGATCGCTTGCCATACCAAGGTTAAATAGCCTAGTCTACCCAACAATTAATTGATTGCTATGGGAAGAATAGTTGATTCATACCTTGCACAACGCTATTAGCGCTATGTGAAAGGCAAACAGCTTCATTCAGATTTTGAACTCGGATCGTCATGCCTATTTCCTACGATTCATCGCACCAAAACCCCCATGTTTTCTAATTGATATATCAGTGCTAATAGATAATAATTAACATAAGTCAAAGAATATAATAAAATAAGTAAATACAAAGACCTAGAAATAGAAATTAAGAAAATTTGACACCTTAAAACAACCATCGTGCCAGTAATAGTGGGAGCACTGGGTATGATCATGAAATAAACAGATAGACACCTGGCAGTATCAACCTATATGAAAAGTTATCAACTGGGAATTGGGCAAAAGATTAAAACATGACAATACAAAAAAAATGATATATGCACATACCAGAATCTGTTCTTGAAAACGAGACCTTGTGGAACATGAAGGTGACGATGATACTAATTGTAATTAGTGGGTTAGAAACAGTCACTAAAAATCTGGAAAAAAGACTGCGGGAACTGGAGATCCGAGGATTTGGTTTGGTTGGGTTCGGTTTTATGGCATATAAACTTTTGTAGGTTATTTATTGCCTAATTATATATATATATATATATATAATTTGTAAACTCATTTTCTTGATAAGATTTTTAAACGAGCCTGAACTCATTTTTTACACACATTTAAATGGTTTTAAGTATTTCTGTCTTACACAAATATTTCTATTCTACATTAATCATTTGTTTTCCGACAGTGATAAGGTTACAAGTATTGCTACTTAACACTAATTGTTCTATTCAACACAATTTATTCATTTGTTCACAATCAAATGGTTCCAAATATTGCTATGTAATACCAATAATCATATTTTGCATACAGTTAAACGGCTTCAATTACTCTACACTAATCGTTTTATTTCACACTGTTAGATGGTTTAAATTATTGCTATGTATCATTAACAATTCAATTAAACATCAGTCATTTGTTTATACACAGTTAAATGGTTAAGTAACATGTATAGCTATTTAACACTAATTATTTTATTCAATACAATTTATTTGCATACTCAAATGGTTTTAACTATTTTGCTATGACAAACTTCTCTAATTCAATTTAAGCAAACAATTAAAAAGTTTTATGGATTGCGATTTAACTCTAATAATTCTAGTTAACATTACTCATTCGTTTGCACACAGTTAAATGATTTCTAGTATTGCTACATATCACTAACAATTCAATTAAAGATCACTCATTTTTTGACACACTTTTAAATGATCAGTTCTATTTGACCCTATCAGTTGCTACCACTCTGGGTCAGAATGGACCTGGAAGCAATGGCAATGAAGAGGTACTCCACTTTCCCTTAAGCTCAGGGACTGGAGCCTCACCATAAAATGGTTTTATGTCATATCAAAGATACTCGTTGGAAGTGGGTCTTACCACTTTGCAGTGATGCAGTCGGTGTATTCTACATCCCCAGCCGTCTGGACTGGGATATCCGACGAAGAATTGACACCATCCAGACTACATCTCTTTTATAATCAACCAGAATACTTAAAACAGTCCAAGAGATTTGAGAATACTTGCTGTTATTCAAACTTCAGTGTAAAACTACCAATTAAAATTGGCGTGAAAAACTTGCATAAAAAAATAATAGTAGACAAGAAAAATGTACTTCATAGTTATTTTCAGAGAGATCCTACATAAAGAGGGTACAGAAAAAGAATGATGAAAATTTGGCCAAAATCCGCTAGATTTAGTACAAAGGCAAAGACTTGCTGACAATGATTTTAAAGAAAGTTTGTTTTTTGACTTTGAGATACGAGAAATATCTGAATAAGTAAATAAAGAATAATATGAACAATATTCCCCCAACCGAATCGAAATATAAATACTGAAAAGCAAGAGTCTCCGAATTGAATTGGATAGCAAAATACTTAAAACCGAAACACCACAAATCCCAGCACCATAAAACAAAACTTAATACAAGAAGACAAGTTAAATGTAGATTTAATAAAGAAAATGTTAACTGAAAAGAAGACTGTATTACGATCCCTCAGGAACCAAGACAAGAAAAAAGTCATGGTAGAAACCGAAAATGTAAACAAATTAGGACCAAATATCCCAACAGAGATCACTGAGCTAAACGAACAAAATTATGCAGGAACGAAACTATTTTGTGATAAAATCGGTTATCCCCCAAGAAATCGAAACAGAAATACAAAATCTGGATGTTAAATTAGGCTAGAAGAACAGGTAAAGAAATTGCGTCAACAAGCAAAAGTGTTAAGGAAGGAAAAACACACAGGGTATGTTGGGATGAAAAGACCAAAACAAAGCAGCTGATACATCTTACAATGCAACTTGATGAGATAAATCAAAAGATATTGGCGAAAAAAGGGAAACTTAAAAGATAGCGAGACAGGTTTTAACAAAAAAGGACATTCCAAAGTAACGAAAGAAAATTCTACCGACACGTCGGTTGAGAATACACAAAGACATACAAACACCTGGAAGCATAGGAAAACAAACAATTCTGGAGTAAAATGTGGAACCAGAATGAACATAACAGAAAGTCCGAATGGATGAATAACATGAAAAAAACTCGACTTGAAAAAGAACTTGAAACAGAGATACACCAGTAATCGCTCAGAGCAACTAAAGAAAGTACCGAATAGGAAACCACTAGGCCATGATACCTTAGATGGATTCTGGTATTAAAAATTCACGTCCATCTACGACATACCGACTCTTCAACTGAATAGATGTCTAGAAGAAGCACATATACCCAAATGGATGTCTAAGAAAAGGAACCATTCCCAGCGACTATAGACCGATGATATGTCAACCTATGATGTGGAAAATCCTAACTGCACAGATGACAGGAAATCTATCATTTGCTAGTATACCGCGGACAATTTCCCGAAGAACAGAAGGATGCCACAGAGGAACAAGACGAAAAGGTGATTTACTATACATTGATCTACATATCCCCAAGGAGAGTAAAGCGAGTGGGAAAAAGTTGCCATGGCATGGATTGACAACAAAACGGCTTTTTGATATGGCCCTGCAAAGCTGGATAGTTGATTGTCTGAAAATGTATAAGATATCCAACAATGTCATAAACTTCATCACGGAAGTCATGACAAACTCGAAAGTGGAAAAAACTTTAGCAGACGTGAAAATTCAGAGATTACTATTTGCAATCGCAATGATACCACACAATTACCAACTTATGAAGTGCACTGGTGGCTACAAATTGACAAAAAGATTAGATTAATCACCTGATGAACATGCTTGCCATCAAGCTTTTTGCAGAACGATGAAACAGAATTGGAAACTCTGATACAAACAATAAGAATGTACAGCCAGGATATAAGGATAGAATTTGGCATAGAAAAAAGTGCCACGCTAGTAATCAAAAGCAGAAAAAGACAAATAACGGAAGGAATAGAACTGCCAAATCAAGAAAAATCAGAACACGGGGAGAAAAGGAAAATTACAAGTACTTGGGAATATTGGAAGCGCACACCATCAAATAAATAGAGATGAAAGAAAAGAATAAGATAAGAGTATCTTAGACGAACGAAAAAAAATCTTGAAACTAAACTCAGCAAAAATCGCATCAAAAGAATAAACATCTGAGCTGTACTCCTTTGTAAGATACTCTTAACCATTCTTAAAATGAACAAGAGAGGAACTAAGACAAATGGACCAGAGGACAAGAAAGTTGATGACGATGCGCAAGGCCTGCCATCCAAGAGATAATTTAGACTGACTATATGTGTCAATAAAAAAGGAAAAAGAGGACATTGTAGATTATGTAGATACAACAATCTGAAGACTCGAAAACTACATTGAAAAGAGCAAAGAAACATTTATTATTGCGGTCAGTAACAGCACTGACAATATAAGGACAAACAGAATAACAATAACCAGCAAACAGAAGTGAGAAGAAAACTAACTATGGATATTAAAAGCAACGATCTGGTAAAATCTCACGCGAGAAGACCTGGACATGGCTATAAACGAGAAATTTTAAGAGAGAAACTGAATCTCTTCTAATAGTAGCACAAAACAACACCATAGGGAGCAATTATATTAAAGCGATAATCGAAAATAAGCAACAGAATTGCAAGTATAGGTTATGTGGTGATAGAGATGAAACGATTAATCACATAATAAGCGAAAATAGCAAACCAGCCAAAAGGGAATGTAAAACTAATCAAGACGGGATGAGGAATGCGATCCACTTGGAATTATGTAAGAAATTGAAATTTGACCATGCCACTAAATGGAAGGAATCGCTCAGAGCAATTAATTAATAAATGAAACCAGAATCCGTCTTGGAGAATGAGACGCATAACATTGTCTGTTAATTTGAGACACTAACAGATTACCTAATCACGGTGAAAAGATCATACCAAGTGATACTTAACAAAAAAGAGAACCTGTCGTATAGTGGGTTGGATTTTGCTGTCTAAGCCGAAAATAGAGGGAAAATGAATAAAAAATCGAAAAAGAGATCAGTATTTGGATCTTGCCAGAGAAGTAAGAAAGCTGTGGAACTTGAGAGAAATGGTGATACCAGTTGTAATTGGCGCCCTCGGAACAGTTCCCTAAAACTTGGAAAGGGGCTGAAAAAGTTAAAAATCGGAGGACAAATCAAAGCCATTCAAACGAAAGCATTGTTGAGGTCGGCCAGAATATTGAGAAGAGTCCTGGGGACTTGAGGAGACTTGCTGCCACTCAGACTTCAGGGAAGACCCTCAGCTAACGCAACGTGAAAAACTCTCAAGGATAATAATAATAATAATAATAATAATAGTGAGAAGAAGAAGCAGTAATTGAGACAAAACGATCGAAGCAATTGCACTTCAAAACAATCGCAGATCATTAATTCAAAGCCATATCGCGTCTGGTTGGCCAGTGAAACACCAAAACAAAGAAATCCTGGGCTTTGTCAAACACAATAATCTTAAAGCAAATTTTACTGTGATGCAATTCGTATTCCACCTGGCCTTCATAATGTTAAGACGTATCGAATCAGTTTGTGAGATACAAGATATTTAAAAAGGCCGATTTTAATTGATTAGAACTAAAATAGTAAAAGTGATGAGTTTAGAGATAAAGTGAATCTGAATTGAGATAGTTTGATTTCTTTGTTTAATGGCATATCAACCTTCTTGGATTATATAATGCTAAGACCACCCTACTGAAAGAGCAGTAGTAATACTTTTTAACCCATAGGAAGGATAAGGGGAGTTCACACCTTTTCTAAGGGCACTAGTCTGGAAGTGAGCATAATATTGTGACTGTAGTTCGAACTAACTTACTTCGATCCCGCAGTTCAGTAATTTAACCATTACGTCATGAATAATAAGGTTTTTCAAATAACTGGCGTTGCTAGTGTTGGAAAAGAAAAAGAAAAATGTGGACGAAATCTACAGAACGGAATGAGCGAAGAAGAAGAAGAAGAAGAAGAAGAAGAAGAAGAAGAAGAAGAAGAAGAAGAAGAAGAAGAAGAAGAAGAAGAAGAGACAAAAGATAAAAAAGTATCATTGACCAAAGGATCAATATTCTTTGATATGTTTTCCTTCGTTAGACTAAGAAGACCAAAACAACATAACCAGGTGTGAATTTTGGTTTATATTTCCATGAAAATAACAAAGTCTTAATTTCGATTTCATGAAAGAGAAGTACAGCACTAAGAACTAAAACCGTAATGATACTTGCTACCGTTGGTCTTCGACAAAATGACCATCAAAATATTTGTTATTAAATGATGGTGATGATGATAATGATTATATGAATGATTGGTTTATAGAGGCTGAATTATTGTCGGAAAGATACAAACATGGGAAAAATAACTTTTATGTTTTTAATTGATAAAAAGAAAAGGAAAATCCTATTTTAAAATTCGTTTTTGTGGCGCCATGACAAATGAAAGTACGTTGTTGATGATATCAGGTTTGCCTGGAAAGCGAGCTCAGAATGGCCGAAATCTATCTATCTATCTATCTATCTATCTATCTATGTGACTAGCACCTATCAGTTTTACTTTTTAGGGATTATTGGGGTGTAGGTGTGGTGGCTAGCCAGGCGATTGGTAGTTCGGTTACTCGAGACTGGAAGGTGGGTGAGTTGACGGGCTAGGCTGCTTGGCAGGCTCCACACGCTGGCATCAGATTGTGCGCTGGTGTCTCAAGGTCTAGACAAGCTGTATGCAATGAACACATCCGGATGTGGAAAGAAGAAGACGAGCGATAAACCGTCTCTCATGAACTCGTCATTACGTATAACTGCCGAGGCATTCGAAGCAGAGGCGGATGTGGTGGTTGCGTTGAGACGCTATCCCAAAATTAAAAGAAGACTGAAAAAGAAAGAGAAAAAGACAGAAAAAAAAATACGTAGGGTCGGGATTTAAATAGAAGGAATGGAAAAGAAAAGGATGAAATTGCGAAGAAATTTTAAAGAAAGGTTACAGAGAGAATAGAAAGTGAGATTAGGGAAAACGCTGAGAAAATGTAAGGAAGAGAAAAAGAAAGGAACGGGACATAGTAATGATGTGTCATATATATATACATATATATATATATATATATATAGAGAGAGAGAGACTGAGAGAGAGAAATAGAAAGGAGAAATGGAAAGATAGATCGATATATATTTATATATATATATATATATATATATATAGAGAGAGAGAGAGAGAGAGAAAGAGAGAGAAAGATAGAGTGACAGAGAAAGAACGAAAGAAAGAGAGAAAGAAAGAGTGAAGGATAGACATACTGGGAGAGATAGAGAGAGAGAGAGAAAGAAAGAAAGACAGAAAGAAAGAGGAAGAGAGAGAGAGAGAGAAGTAAAGAAAGCTACCCAGAAAAAGAAAGACGGAGAGAAAAAAAGATATATAGATAGAGGGAAAGTGAGAAGGATATATAGATTTGTAGATAGATAAAAGTTAAGAGAGAGAGAGATATGGAAGATATATAGTAGAAAGGAATGGTAGACCAAAAGAAAAAAAGGGGGATATAAAAAAAAGAAGACAGCTTGAAGAAGTAAATAAAAAGTATTTTAGTGAATATAAACGAGAAAGAGAATAATAATAAGGAAAACGCTTTGAGTCTTGAAGAAATGAAAAGAACATGACTGAATAGGAGAGAAACGAAAAAAATGTAGGAGGAAAATGACGATAGAGGCGCCAAGCAAAAATAAAAAATAAGATAAAAAAATTAAAAAATGATTGGTTAAAGAATGTGAAAGAAGAAAATACAAACAAATTATGCTATAAAGTCGATGAAAATCCAAGGAAGAAGAGGAAGAGGGAAATGGTCAAGTTGGAAAGAGAAGTAGATGGAAGAGGTGTGGAAAGAGAAAAGAAGTAGAAAAAATGAGGAAATGAACGATAAAATATCTAAGAGAAACATGAGGGAAAAACAACAGGTTAGTCGATAAAAATGTACATGCACACACTTACATTCATATGTATACGAACTTATACGTATGTCTGTGTGTGTCTGTCTGTGAAAGCATCTATGCATTTAAGAAGCAGTTCTTCTTCAATACACGTTCGATTAAAGACTGTAGACAAAGAATTACATTTTTTAAAAGGTTCTTTAAATAGTCAGCAATCAGTGAATGTAAGTATATAAATATTTAAGCTTATCATTACCAATAATTCTACATTTTAAAACTCTTTAATAAGCAATACTAACGTCATCTATAAATTCTATTGACTTGATGGTTAGTTGCATTCAAAATAAGATTTTTAGATTGAATATTTGGATATCGAAAGCATTTAACATCTAATTCAAGTCAGCAAAAATTTTGCTGGGATGTTACCTTATGTATTTGTTCAACATAACATAAAATGATATAAAACTGATGAGAAAAAAAGAAAAAAGAAAGGAAAACGAATAATATTTAGAGATTGTGGGAATATATATATATATATATATATATATATATATATATATATATATATATATATATATATATATATCTCCAAACTTGTGGTTGTATGCTTTCGTTGAATGATTTTCCATAGTTTTCCTTTTTGTCTCATAGTGGTGGATTTTATTCCAAGTCTTAGTATATATATATATATATATATATATATATGTGTGTGTGTGTGTGTGTGTGTGTGTGTGTGTGTGTGTGTGTGTTAACAGCAGGAACTTGCTTTTTGGGTTTTAATCCCTTCATAACTGGTGTACCGTTCTCCATCTAGTCCATGCTGTAAATAGTAGGGTTGATGTTCCTGTGGTGAGAGAGAGAGAGAGAGAGAGAGAGAGAGAGAGAGAGAGAGAGAGATGTTGAAGTCATCGAAGAGTAAAGGTGAAAAGAAACAGAGATTAGGAAGCAAATAAGGGAAATAACACAGAAAACTTTGGAGAGTATAGTTGATGGGATAAAATCGACATATTCATACTAAAAATCTGTTTTTTGTTTGTGTGTGTGCGTGCATATTAATACCTGCGTTCTTATGTTTTCGGATTGATCAATGAAGCTTTTTTTTAGCAAAGACTTTGCGTAGTTCTTCCAGTTGACAATGTCCATTTGAATTGGTTGTTTCATTTCAAATCAACAATTTTCAATAATGTGGTTCCTCTTTCACCAGAGTATTACCTTATCCTAATACTTTTCTTTTGATCTTTATCAATTTCTCTATTGCTGAATATGACGTCGACTTTATCATTTTAGTGTTGTGCCTTTCCAAATATAGTTCGGTGGCCAATCCTTTTCTTTATGTTCCACAGATGTTGACTGTGATTAATATGAGAATTGATCAAATTATGTAAAACACATTGGCCAAATTTTGACGATTTGCAGAGTTCATGGATATTGTTGAATGGTTTGTACTGAACTAATGTATCATTTCTCATCTTGTCAGTTTGGGATTTTCTTCACTTGTATTTAAGAGAATTTCAGTGTCGTTTGAAGTTAATCGTTCAGAATGAAAGTAACTTTTAGGAGTAAGATTCACCGAAAGAAACCGAGTAAATTATCACTGGTATTTCCTGAAATTTAAGAATTTGTGTCCATAGACAGTTCTAATATTCCTCGCTGCTTCTGAAACTGATTCATCATTTTTAAACTCTTAAAATATGCTGTGTCTAAAATAAGTGTCAACAACAATCATTTTTATAGGTCACATCAATTTAAAAATTATTCAACTTGACATTAAACATTTCAGAACTGAAAAAGAAAAGAAGAATACATGCATAACTATGTCTTATGTAATTAAACAGCAACTTTAAATTTTGTATAAAATAAGCGGCAGGGCTTTCTTTATAATCTAATACGAATTCGGTTTAGAGGACTGTAAGAGAATTATTTTTAAAAATTCAGGTTAGCAACCCTGATTAAAAAATTAGGTAATCAATGAAATTCTGTGACAAACTTGCGACAATGGGACAGATACGTTTAAAACTTTAACCGGGGCATATCGAGAAAAGATTCCAGCTCAGGCACAGGTTTTTTGGATGGCTGAAAGACGCTGATGCATGGGCTAATAAAAATGAACTAAAATTAATTATTTCACATATGTTTGACGATGAGGTTACATGGTGATGAATCACCTAATTTCCAGTCAGTGTTGCAAACCTGAAAAATAAAAATAGTCCAATCACTTTCCACAGACAGACAGACAGACACACACACACACACATAGAAAGTTTTATCATTTTCTTAATTCCCGTTCCATGTTTTGATCAAAAATTCATGTGGTACCACTTACTCCTCTGATATGTGTCCTGACTATTTCTACGTCAATTAAACACTTCCAACTCTGTTTCCAAGAGTGAGAACGATATATTTGTCGGTGTGAGGTTAAATAAGGGAACTGTTTTAATTTTTGCCTTACGTTAACAAAATATTACAAAACATTCGACTCACCCTTGAACCAAAATTTTAATTAGACGTTTTTAATGATCAAGCGGTATTGTTCGTTTTTGTTTCTAAGGAAATTACAGTCCAAACTATTTAAAATTTGCATCATTTTCACAAGCCCGTCTTTGTGGATGATGCAACTTTTTTCTTTTCACTTATTCAGAATATAGTCAACAGATATAAAACAGGAAAGTTCAGGGTTTTTTAACTCCCCAAGTCGGCAACTTGCTGCAAGCATGATGAACATTCTCTTTTACTCTGACCGTTTCACACTTTCCTGAAGATTGAAATACGTGAGGATCATGGGATTGATATTACAGAAATGGTTACTAAATGATATTTTCTAACGTTATATATTTGTATTTACTCAATTCTTCCACCACGAGCAGAATTTGATACAAGATCAATCTTTAAGTGAAGTAAGCTGGTTGGAATTCAGTTTTCCTTCTCGTCGACTGGTTTCCTAACCCAGTCTATCCCACTGTTTTACCAATTTTTGTAGGGGGCAGATTGATTCATACTTTTCTCGAGGGCAATTGCACGAAATACAACGCAAACTCAAGTTGCCGATTCCACTTCTATTGATGATAACCGTCAGACTAAGTGCGCCCCCCTACTTGCTGTCTCAATCCACGACAATTCTAGTGGTTTAGGCACCTAACTAAAAATGACTGTGAGTGTTTGTTATGGTATCTTTTAATTTCTTTAGGCTTTCTTTTGTTTTTTTATTTATATACTTTTCTAGTAGTTAAAAATGTTATGCGCTATACGAATTATGAATAAACTGGAGATAAGCATCTTTTCAAATTGTTGACAATATTTCTCTTCAATGGGATTAATGCCATAAATCCTTTCATTCTGTCAAGATTTGAGGATCAACTAAGGAGATCCTCTTCCCCCCACATACAGTCCTGGTCACAATTATTGGTACCCATGAAATTTCAATACATAATATAGAATATCTCTGGAAAAAGCAAAACACACACACACACACACACACACACACACACACACACACACACACACACACACACACACACACACACACACACACAAGACAACCCCCCCAAAAAAAACAAACAAAAAACATTCTTGTGAAATAGTTTTGGTCTATTGACAGATTATAGTTGATAAAAAACAGTAAAATGATAAAACATAGGTATAAAGTGAGGTATTTTCCGTTTATTTCTGACGATATAGAAAAAGAAATGAAAGAGTGCCAGTAATTGTGACCAGAACTGTATAAAAGATATAATGTCAATGTGTACACATATATAAATAATAGTTTGAATATATATCAGAAATATATTGCTGCCTATTCATATTAATTCATATAAGCATGATTATCAATATATTTGTGTTTCAGTCATTCGCCAACGTTCTATTTTTTCTTTCTGCCTATCTTGTCATTCTTGTCCGTCCTTCTCTGTAAGCCCATATTTTTTTAAGTACACACACACACACACACACACACACACACACACACACACACACACACACACACACACACATATACATATATATATATATATATTTGTGTGTGTATATATATATATATGTATATATATATATATATATATATATATATATATAGAGAGAGAGAGAGAGCCTTGCTCATTATTATTGGTACCATTTCATTTTTTCTGGATATTCAGAAATAAATGGAAAATAACCAAGTTTATATAAACTTGTTTTATGATTTGCTGTTCTTAATCAACCATCATTTGTCAAGAAACCAAAGTCATTTTTTTTCAGGAGATATTCTACGTTATGTAGTAAAATTTCATGGTACCAATAATTTGGTTTGGTTTGGTTTTATGCCATATTAACCATTGTTGGTTATTTAATACTAAATCCATTTCTATATATTAAACAGTTCTATTTTAAACAATTCAGTTTAGTATAAGTACACAGTTTAGTTCTATTTGACCCATAAACAGGCCCTACCAGGTGCTACCACTTCGGGACACAGTAGACCTGGAAGCGATGGCAATAAAGAAGTACTCCTCTTTCCCTAAAGCTCCAGCATTACTGGAACTTCACCATCAGATTGTTTTGTGTCATATCCAGGACACTTGTTGGGAGGGGTCTTACCCCTCTGCAGAGATGCAGTCGGTGTATTCTGCACTTCCAGCCGACTTGGCCAAGAACTAATAATTGTGATCAGGACTCCGTGTGTGTGTGTACATGTGTGTGTGTATGTGTGAGCTAATATTCTGTCTTTTTGCACTCCGAATCTATCCAGATGTCTCCAGTGTTATCTTGACTTGAGATGTATTGAGTTGGGAATGTAACATTTGGGAGCAAATGGGCACCGAGTCCTGAATCTGAAATGAAAATGAATGTGCAAATATGAGATGTGTTTAGGGTGGGAATGAACTGGTGCAAATGGACTGGCGAGGTGGGTCGAGGAGTAAGAAGGACTGTGGAAATAGACATTCTTGAGATATAGCTGCACTTGCTCCCGAGAAAAGGGAAATGAAAAACAGATAAGAAAGGGTTGGTGCTTATGTGATGCTATATATATATATATATATATATATATATATATATATATATATATATATATATATATATAAGTCAATAGAGTATAAAGATAGAGAGAAACAGATTTTGAAGCGATTAGAGAAATATAAAACAGAAAGAGACTTACACGCGAAGAAAGAAAAAGAAGAAATTAGGAAAAATAATTCAGAAGAAATTGATGAACAAACACAAAAGGAAAACTTATATGCATATATATATATACACATTTTTTTTTTTGTTGGTCCAAAGAGAGAAAAGCATATATTATGAAATGAATAGATCCGAACGTTAATTTGGTATTTTAGATTTTTATTGTTTATAACTTTGCTCTGCAAGTATTTCCGACTTCATAGTTGACTTCAGGTGGCTAATAATAGAGCAGTCATTTCGGTTTTTATAGTGGCATTTGTTTTGATAGGGTTGTGAATATTTTTAATTCCCGGATATGTGTCTGTGAATGTCCTGTTGGAGTTAATTGTCCGTGAAAACCTTTGGCTTCAGCAAAAGAGAGAGAGAGAGAGAGAGAGAGAGAGAGAGTAAATTTGAAAATTTGAAAATGTAAATTTGAAAATGTAAATTTGACTTTATCGATTAATTTTTCTTTTATTTGGAGTAGCGTTTAGTCGTCAGTTTGGTATATTGGAATTATGAAAGTGTATGGCTCTGTCTTCTAATATTTCTATTTGTGCTTTCAATTTCATGAGATTTAGTTTTGTTTTCATGTTTTCTGTTCCTCTGTGTCTTGTGTTATTTTTCTTTTAATTTTCCTGGGATGAAAATTTCATCCAGTTTCATAAAGTCTTTATAGATTGTTGCTATTTCTTGGCAGAGAAAATAAAGTAGAAATATCGGTGCAAAAGGATTTATTTAAGACTAATGTCTTGAATAAGACCTTTTGTATTGATTTTTCAAATGATTTGAGATTGTCGATTCTATGATCAAATGTCACAAAGTGTTAACTTATCATTTATAACTTTATTTGATTTATTTGTTAAGTCTAAAGGAATATTTGCTCCTGTTGGAAATCTTCCATTTCGACGACAGCCTTATGCATCAACTGAATCAGGTAATATCGCAGTAAGTGTGGTAAGAAGTGTTATTTACAGTCAAGAGTTGCAATCCATCTTTTTTCTGTGTAATATATAAGATCAAATCTGATTAGATGACCTAATTATATTTTTGAACCCTGCCAATATGACACTCTGAGGTATTCACTTGGGTTAAAAACTAATGGAGAGTATGATGCATTTTTTTTTATTTAGGAAAATATAATTTTCCCTTTTTTAAGAATATAAAACAGACTTATTGAATTCGAAAGAAAGTCAAAAGTCAATTTAAAAGGTCAGTTAGGGACTAGTACAGCTCAGACTTCCAAATTGTTATAAAAAGAAATAAACAGGCTTGGAGTTTTGTCGGTGTAATTATCCATTTTAAATCATGACATCTCTTGGCCACTTGTTTGAGGTAAAAGGTCAAATCTTTGCATAGATTAATCAGATCTTTGATTTTTGTTAGGGTTAATAGGAATACTCCTTCACACGGTGTGGGCTGGGATCCCTAACGAACTAAGCTCCTAAATTGTGGATTCATAGGATAACACATTAAAACCTGATATGTGGAAGAAATACTCTTCCCACAGACATAGATCAGCGCATTTAATTGGCTGACCAGTCAGAAAGAAGAAGATACGAAATGATCGATGATTGGTTAGCCAGTCGTGAATGTTTGTTCCCAGAGAAATCCTTTATAAAAGTAAATGTTTTTAGGGTTAAATGAGAGAAGAGATCCGACGTTCATACCAAAGACAAGAGAATAAGAGAAAATCTTTCCAAGAAATAAAGCCTCTCCAGCAAAGAACTCACTCTCCGAAAAATTGAGAAACATAGAAAGACTGCGCCAGCCAGATGCTTCATTTATCTATCTCTCAAATATAACAAAAATTGACACAATTTCCACACACACACACACACACACACACACACACACACACACACACACACACACACACACACACATATATATATATATATATATATATTAATGCTATACTATTGTGTTTCAAAAAATAGTTATTAATTGTTAACGGAGAGTGTTTTGTGTTTGAGTTGCCAACACTTAGGCAACTTGTTCCAAAATACCACCCTGACCACCAGAATAAGTTCCATATTGGTTGTGCCATCCACCATCTGTGAATCTTTCAAACACAACGTGGGCTCAGAAGGATTGATAAAACCATTAGACAGAAACGCATGTGATAGTCACGGAACTAAGGCAATAATCAACTATCGTCACTAGCATAGGACCACACCTCAATACCCTGCATAAAACTAAAAACGAAAAGAAAAAACAAATAAACAAAACAAAAAAAAAACAAAAAAAAAACAAGAAATATTGTATTTGTTCGTTTATTTATTTTTTTGCTTTTGTTTTGTTTTGTTTTTATTAAGAAATATGAAAATATTGTCATTTCCTGCATCAACTATTGATATTTTCGGCACTCTTTTTCTTTCTCTCGTCAACCCTCTCTCTCTCTCTCTCTCTCTCTCTCTCTCTCTCTCTCTTACTCTTTAATTCAGTGTTATCTGACGCCTTTAGAACACAGGTCGCCAATGCTTGTAAAACTTTGTCTCGGTCCACACCTATACATGTAGGATCCCATGTTAAGTTTTCCCTATGTCAAATTTGCAATTATTGGGAGGCGATACGTAATAGGATTAGAATGAAGTATGTGTAATCGTGGCAATCTAATTAAATTTATATATCCGCACAAAAGTTTTACAGCACCCAATTTATATTCAAATATTAAAAAGAAAAAATATTCCAAAGATATATAGTTATTTGAATGATTATGAGGTGTCAAATTGAAGGAAAAAATGAAATGCAAAACCATAACCGATAACCTGGTTTGGTCGTAGGGCTCCAACTCTTGTAGCGTGTCTTGGCCACGATAAACTGGTGGAGTCCATCTCTCTCCAAGTCTACAACTATTTTGAATTCAGAGTTTTCCTTCTAGACCGGTTTCTACTCAAAATTAAAGAGCCCAATCAAATCTACTCAAAGCTGGGGGCAGAATAGTTTGATTCATATCTTCCACACGACTCAGTTAAAATCTGCTGAGTTTCTGTTGGATATTGACCAGAGCTACTCTTGGATATTGCTGCAGAGTTGCGTGGATGGCATAACAGGATATGCATCTGTTTCCGAAAGTAAACAGGACGCAGGTACTTCCTCATCGAAAGTGCCGCGTAAGTTGCGTGGGTGGCATGTTAGTCAGTAGGTGTGTCCACATGCAACGTGTTGGTGAGATGTGTGACCACAAGGATTGCAAGAGCGTATGGAAAATTATATAAACCAAGGAAGCTTTTGACCCAGAGAGAACGAAGAAGATCGGCCGAAAAGCAACAAGATGTTACGCCGCTCTGAGCACTAGCCTTGCGCCAGACTGCGCAGGGTTAAGAGGTAAAGAAAAGCCTGAGCTGTACGAGACTCGTGAAAGTCAAGAAGCGCGTAGAAACTTAGATGATTCGGTGCTTTGAGATGGCCCTGTTCGAGACTCACAAAAGTAGAGAAGTCAGGAGAATGATGACATAATGATTATCCGAAGCTCTAATTTTAAGCCATTTGACAGATCTCGGAAAGATCTCTTTAAATCTTTAAAGTCTTATAATTTGAATACTGTGGTTCTTCGTAGCGTTAAGGAAATTGCTTTTCTAGATGTTAATTTTAATCTTTCCAACGGGGTAGAAAAATCGCTGAGAAAGTTTAATAAAACATCTATTTATATTGACCTCAAGTCTAACATCTACAAAATGTTAGGTAACATATTAATACGTCTGTCTCTAGTAGATTATCTACTAATTCCTGCAATAAAATAGTATTTAATAGAGCTTTACTAATTATGAAATTTTCCTCAGGAATTCTGATTTGAACCTTAATTTGTTATACGGTAAAACAAAACAAAATAAGAAAAGCAAAATAGAAATAGATGCATCATTTGTTTTAATATATCATTTGTCTTAGAATATCCTTAGAATGAGCATTTGAAATTGAAAAAATGAAAACGGCACTTATTTATCAAAATATTATTGGCCTTTTAAAGGCTAGGTAGATTTCCATAAGTCAAAAGGTTCTTTGTCAAGTATTCTGACTTTTATTCTGGAAGATGTTCTAAATGCAATTTATATCTTTATGGCTGATTTCAAAGTCATGTCAATACATCTTAGGTGTTCATTACAAGTTCATATTTACATTTTTGTGGAGTTGTTTCTTTAGGGATTTTTTGCACAGTCCTATCTGACAGGAACAATTTTCAAATAGGTACTACTATTCCAGATTGGATAGGATGGGCGCATCTTTGATTATTTCTACGAAGTGGAATATGAGCTCTGGGAAAAAAATGAAATATGCAATGATAACAGCAAAAATTACAATATATGAGCACTGGTAAAAACGGTTGTTGAAGGCATAATACCCAGAGATTCATACACAGGTGTCCCCAAGGAAACATGGCATAGTGGATAAAGGCGTTGGTTAGATCCAGTAACATACCCAAAAGAGCGTGAGTTCAATACCCGGTGAAGGCAGTGGAGAGCATTCAGAGGGGAAATTAACAGGAGATAACTGATAACTGACATCCATTAAACATGGCACAGTGGAACTAGAACAATCTACCCCATTGAGCAAAATAAAGGCTAAGTTCGACATTCCAACCACCTGAAGAAGGCCGAAACATTGTGATAAACATGGCGACAAAGATGAGGACAATAGTCCGAATAATGTAAAAATAGTATATTGAAAAATTCTTCACGTCTGCTGTTTTTTTTTTTTTATTTTCTTGTCAAATTGAATATTAAAAATAAAACTACGTGTACTATTAAAACAAAAATAACCTTAACGATATAAAAATAATGTATTGGAAAATTCCTCGCGTCTGCCGTTTTAAAAAAAATATTCCCTTGTCAAATTAAATATTAAAAGTACTACCACATATTCTTAAAAAGATAACCTTACCGGTTTCAAAATTACATATTGGAAAATTCTCCACGTCTTCAGGTTTGAAAAAAAATTTCTTTCATGTCAAATTTAAATTTTGGAAGAAAAACCGCTTCTTCTGTTCCATAGAAAGAAAATAACCTTACTGGGTAAAAATTATCCTCGTCAGCAAGTTTGAAAAAGAAAGAAAATTACTCTCTTGTCAAATTGAATATTAAAATAAAACCACGTGTTCGATTATATATATATATATACATATATATTCAATATGACAGTCAAGTATGAAAATTTAAAAGGGATAAAACCCCTTAATGTGTTCAAGTCCAGAATCGAAAAGGATACGTATTGAATAGAAAAATTTAAAAAATTCAGTTCAATTGAAAATAATTATTGAAAATATGCTGAAACTCCCAGAAGCCCCTGACAGGAAGAGGGGTGACGCATGCGCAAAGAAAAGGAACCGTCCAGACAAAAAAAAGAATCTCACTCTCTTTCAGCAGTGACCAGCGGAGGGACAACACCTAAATCCTTCTTGCTAGTGGTGGAAGATGCCATGCGTCCGTCTCGAGACGACGCGTTGGCTATCCTTTCCACTAGTACCAGCTGCCTCTTTTACTAACGACCCACGACTAAAAACACTGAATAATGAACTCGTCAGACTCACAATTAGGACACCATACAACGGACTTAATGTCTATAACTGAAAATACCGGATTTAGACATATCTCCCGAAAGCGTCAAACTCCTTGTTAACGCTTTAAATAACAAATTTGAACATATATACCCAAGAATGACAAACACATTTTAACACCTTGATTGGCAGATTCGACCATTTCATTTGTATTTAAGAAGAATTTCATCACCCACTGAATGGTTGTTGAGCCCAGAAATAAAGGCAAAATATAAAAGATATCTTCGTCTCCTATCTTTTACTATCTTCTTTCATATAATTCCTTTACAGCGTTTATATCCAAGAAGTTAAACCTGCAAGATATCATGGGGTAGGAATAAAAGAACCCAGAATGGAGTCAGATAGCAAAAAACAACATAAATCACCTTGAAACTCCATAGATATTATCACGGAGATCAAAATGTTGGAGGAGGACGATGATTTAAATACCAATTACTTTTCTGAAGAAAAGGAATTAATAAAAAAAAAACATTTTTCAAGAACTGAAAAAATTAATGAGAAGATAAGGGAAATTTGTATAAGGGAAATTTGCATAAGGGCCTCACTAAATTCTAAAGTATGAAAGCATTAAGTTCCGTCTAAGAATTACAAAAAGATTATCGATTCTGAGTCAAACCCTTTCCACTATTGAGGTTGGTTGTCGTGGTTTTATAGGACACTCAGTCATTTCGTTTCTTTCAAAAATAGGAACCACTGGCCGCAGTTTGAAAGTTGCCTCGAATCGTCTTCAGACCACGGCGCGATATGCATCAAGTTGGATTTGGTCGAAAGCGAGAAAGTTTTCAGCATGAAGGTAATACACGCGGAACCACCTTTCCCGTGTGATTACGTAAGAAACGGTTACTGTAAACGCGTAATAACATCAACCGCCGAAAGTAAACGCGTTTTTTAAATCACAAACTGCACTCAGAAAATGAAGATTAACGTCCAATGTAGTCTCTGCATTTAATTGATCTGGCGTATATATATATATATATATATATATGATTCTCTTAATACCCTGTCCGGTGGCAAAAGCTGCTTGGTAGCGCCAGGGGTGGCAGTACTGCCTTGAGCTACCGAAACTGTGTTATCACCCCTGGATGGCGGCTGATGAAGACATGGTATCGCACGTGCTTTCACACGTTGTATGATGAAAAAAAAAAACAAACAAAAAAAAAACAACAGACGATATCTATCAAAGGAACAAACATTAATAATGTTACCCAAATTAGAAAGTGTCAAATTTAGTAGGGTGAAACTTTCTAGCACAATTCCAAATCTGTGTAATGCATTTGGAGTCGAATGAAGTAAAGTTAACATTATCAAAAAGCCACTTTTCCGATTATGCCTTACAACTAATATGACATTTGATATTTGAAAGCTGTAACTATAGTGTAGCTATAGATATTCACAAATGAGAATTCTTGAACAAGAATCTTATTATAAATGCAATATTCAATCAGATTCTTTTGTATAAACCCAAATACGACCCTGAATATTTCAACATAAGTCAATTTTTAGCCGAAATTATCGCTGACTTTGCAGAACTCAAAGGATCATAGGACCTTGATTATTTTGAAGAACTCAGAGCGGGAAATAAATTGATAAGCCATCTAATATTCGAGAAATTGCCTTCTCAACTTAAAAGAGACGTCATACATAAAACGGGACCAAATTACCCCACTTTAAATTACATTTTCAAAAGCTACAGTGAATCAATCAGAACTCTTTTATTGTCAAGATTTCTTCAAGAAAAAAATGAACAATTCTCGAATAGAAGAGACAAAAAATACAAGAACTCATATAAAGGTAAAGAAGATACTGAGAAACCAGAATTACAAAATTTCGCAACTTATTTTCAGAAGCCATTTTGCGTCTTATGTGACATGAATTCACATAAATTGACCCCCTGCAAAATTGAAGAAAGAAAAAAACGATGTAAGAAATTAAATTTATGCGGTAAATACACCAGCAGGAAACATAAAAATGAGGATTGCCCAGGAAGAAAGAACAGGTTACACTTGGCCTGTTTAAAATGTAATTCTAAATGTCACATTTCAGCTCTGTGTGACAAACCTAAAACCGCTTCACTTTATACTAATTTGGGAATAAGCAAGAATAATGATGAAACGTACATATTGCCTGTGGTACAAATTACATTCTCAAATGGGGCTAGAAGAATGACTGCAAATTGCTTACTTGGCCCAGGGAGTCAACGATCTTACTTCTCTAGCAACATCACCTTCTATTGGAAACCAAGCAAAGGACAAATAAAGGAGATAAGATTATCATTGAACACCTATACTAGCCGTCCACTAAAAACTTCCAATAAGTGGAATTAAAAATCAGTTTCGGTGATGGAAAGGAAACAACCCACCCCGTACTAGTTGATAAAGAATTCAATATTTCCTACCCATTCCCACATTTAAGATCTATCAAAAAGAATCAAAAGCAAAGTAATTCAAAATTTGCATATACATTCAGTAGACATAACAATAAAATAAAAATATCAGGTTTGATTGGGGTAGACTTAATTAAACGTATGGAGAACTTAAAAATTATTGATTGTATGAGGGGCAAAGCATGGCTAACACCAACAGGAATTGCTCCTTTTGGAAACTGCAATAATCTTGGATATCAGTGGTTACGACAAGAAAAAGTAAAATAAAAGAACTTGACAACTCCACAGAGTTCAAAGACGGTTGCTATAGATCTTCTTTGGATTGAAAACAGTAAATAGAGTTCATGTGGCACTTAAAGTTCTTGATAGAACCATGACATCCTTGAGAAAAAATAAACTTAATGAAGCATACAATGTGGTCTTTTTCCAACAGGAAAAAGGATGAAATCATTTAGAGATTGAAGATACAACCTGAAGAATTTGGAAAGTTTATTTGGATTCCTCATAAGCCGGTCATCAAAAATACTGAACAGGTGACAACTAAAATCACACCTGTATTCAATTGTTCCTTGAAAACACACGGTAATTATTCCTTAAATGAAGCCGCATATCCTAGAATCAATTTAATTAACAACTTAATCGAAATGTTGTTGAAATTCAGGACGAATAAATTTATGATGCTGCAGGATATAAAAAAGGCATTTCTCATGATAAGGTTGAAAACAGAAAGGGATCAGAATCGATTTTGTTTTTACATCAAGAAGAATAAAGAACTTATCAGCTATTGTTACAAGACTCTGCTATTCGGGTTTAATACCTACTCGTTCACATTGAATTTCATTCTACAGTATCATATCAATTGATATCCTTATGATGAATGCATGAGAATGATAAAAAATAATTCTGACGTAGACAATTTCAATGTCTCAGATGACGATAACAGTAAATTCATATGCATCTACAAAATGGCTGTAACCAGATTTCAGGAAGGAAATTTCTCGTTAACATCCTTCAACTTCAATTCTAAAGAATTTAAAGATCTGATGGAAAAGGATAATTCCTTAATCCAACACAATTCTAAATTAGAAAGAGTTCTTGGATACAACTATGATCACAATAAAATCTATTAATCATAACAACTAGCTCCATCGATAAGGGAGCTAAAATCAAAAGAAGTATACTGGCCCAGAGTGCTAAAGTTTTCGATCCTTTGTCTCTTTATGCCCCCATCACAGTCAAATCGAAACTAATTCTAAGGTCGTTATGGAGACTCAATTTAGACTGGGATACAGATATTCCTCAACATATGCAATCCAAGTGGTCTTCGATGGCTGAGAAGTTAATCGGATTAAATGAATTTAACTTTACTCGTAGAAGCTTCTGTAGAACATGTCCTACTAAGCTTTATGTGTTCTATTTTGCCTCACTCCAGGCATATGGGTTTGTGATATATGGAGTGCAAGATGGAATTTCTCAAATTATTTTTGAAAAACCGAAAGTGACCCCCTTAAAATCCAAATCGTTACGAACACTGGAATTGTTGGCAGTCATCACTGCCTTTAAAGCTTTACATTTTGTAGTAAGATGTTATTCTGATGCAGTAATAACAGACATTTATATATTTGTAGATGCCCAAGTAATGTTATCTTGGGTATTAGAGGACAATATGAAAATAAAAACTCCGATATTAGGACTAAATACAAGTATGTACTCACAACTGATAACCCAGCAGATTTGATATCCAGAGGAATCACCATAGCAAAATTTGAAAATATGTATGAATTTTGGTCTCAGGACCACATTGGGTGATTAAAAACGAGAAAGAATGGCCTACGAACAGAATCGAATGTCAATCTACTGATTCAAAAAATACTGTTTCCTCAAAAATTTATTATAATATTATAGAATCATACGTGGAGCCAGTAGCATCCTTTTCCAATTTTTCCAGCTGGAAGAAATTAGATAAAGTAACAACTCTTGTATACAAATTGCCTTACAAATGCAAGAGAAAGGGTCAAACTGATCACCTTCCTACATCTACAGTGATAATGCGAGAGCCTTTGACAACGAACTAGACAAAGATATTATAGAACATGATTTGGACTGTATTGAGTTCAAAAACAATTTTATAAGCCACACTATTAATCACAAAAAATACCCTTGTACTCACCATGGATGGGAAGCATATGGGAAAGAATGATAAAAACCACAAATTCCTGTCGCTTTAAGACCTTGGGCAGAGCTAAATCCGATTACTTCCAACTTCTTACCATGATCTCTGACATTGAAAGGGTCATAAGTTCCAGGTCCCTAACATACGTCTGATACTGAGGTATTATCGTTGACACCCAATGCCTTTTTACATTCAAATGTTAATGGGGACATTTCCGTGAAAACGGATTCTGGTTGATGTCCTGACATCCAATTATTCCATGGTCTCTTTGAAAGGAAAAATTGTAAAATAATATCTAAGAATTATGGAACGAGGAATATCTCTTGAAGAGAAAGTTGTACGGACCTACATAATATAGATTTCAATAATAAAATAGAAAGAAACGATGTGGTGTTGATTAAGAATCCTGCAAAAATCAGACCATTCTGGAAGCTTGGCAGGGTAACCGAACTTTTCCAAGGAAACGATGGCAATATACGTTCTGCGTGGATAACCAGAGAAGATGAGTCTTATGAGAATCATAACAGATAGCACCTGTTTCCTATGGAACTTTTTTGGACACATAATGTTAAAAGGTGGCCCATGTCAGTACAACCCTATTAAATCACAGAAGACTAGTTCTCAGACATCCCGAAGAACTAGGAAGAAGATTAAGAAGAAATGTAACAAGGACTTTGTGTATTAAGGCTACTGTAGCCCTGGGTACTATTTTAAACTACAACCAATATTAGCATAACTTTAGGCAATTTAGTCCTGGATAGGACTTTAAACTACATCCACTACAAGCCAAACTTTAGGCCACCAGTCCTGGTTAAGACTCTAAACTGAATTCCGTGATGACGTCTCGTTTGTTAGACTTGGGGAGTGTGGACTCACCTCTTGATTATCATTACTCCCAGGTCCATTCTGCTGTAATAATAATTAATAAAAAAATTGATTTATGTCATATACTAATGTAAGAAACATGCAATGTTTTTTCTGTGTGTTGGGAGAATATAAGAAAATTACGTTATCCTCAAGATGGCTGTGTACCTTGATGTGGAGAGGCCGAGGGTAGAGGGAGAAGGCAGGGCAGATTGGACTTGAGCACGTGACTCGGGCACAGCGAGACGAGCAGAAGCGATTAGGGTCTCCACGAGGCGAGACGAGGCTGAAGACAGCCAGTTAACAGAAAAGGGTTTTAGCTGACCATACAACTCTACAAATAGTATCCAGAAGACAATTTTAAGCCCTACGGAACCAAATGTTCACAGCCCTCTTAAAACAGTCTTAAACACACCCAGAATATATACAGAAAGACAACAGGACATTCACCAACCACAGATAAGTGTATTATAATTTTAACTTTGCTTTCTTAAAGACTATTGATCGATATGATTTAGCAACTCTTTCGCACTTCTTATATAAACGTATTTAAATGTCTTACCGCGTTGCTTATTCTTTCTTACAACCCATATGGGGTGTCGTTTAAATTTCCCATGACAAACGGGGTGTATTACTAAATGAAAATATAGATTAAAATCTTTGTTACACTGTAATTGTATTATTATGTAACATTTTGTTCAATATCACTAATTTTGCATTTTCATGTTGGGCTTTTATTTAACGAATAATAAATAATTAATGAGAATAAAAAATGACTAAATGATTATTATAATCTAATTTTTAAAACTTCCAGTTCTGCACATGAACACAGTTTTTTCTATGGCTTTGCGCTTAACCTTTTTATATATAATAGTCATGCTTTTCCTCCATTCGAATTCGTTCATCAATTTCATCTACTTCTGGTCTGAAGATTACATTTCGTATACTTTCAGATTTATATTTTTACTGATGCAGATACTGCACTGTGATCTTGAGCAGGAATATCAGAAACAACTCTGTGATCCTAGGCAATTCGCGGAATGGAGAACTTCGCTTATGAGTTTGTCCTTGCTTTTCCAGCAGTGCACAGCATGTATTGTTTGTCTTAATTGGATTTGTTTGATTGGAGGTAAGTGGTCGTACAATTACTATTTTGTGAGTGCTGCTTCCAGTATTTGTTCAAAACGGCTTGTGTTTTCTCATCTAGCCTTTTCTCCAAGTGTTTTGTTAAAGTCCAGATGGTGCCGCGGTGCAACAGTTCTATCACAGTAAAAGCTTGGAATAATCCTCATTTCATTTAATCAAAGAGATTAAATTTTCAGATGATCGATAATCTATCGATAGCGTTCCATAGATTTCCTATGCATTGGTCTAAAAATTTTATAGGTTTGTTCAATGTGGAGATGACTCCAAAACACATGAATTCTATTTTATCTGTGTTCACATAGAGACCAATGCTTCTTGTTTCAAATTAGGCATGAGAGATTCAACGTGAGCAGATGAATTTGCGTGAAGCACTAGATCATCTGTGTAGTCTGTATCCATGATAGTTTTACAGCATACCGTCTGCTTCTGTCTTTTTTAGTGTGACGCCATTTTTTCGCTAAATCTATTGTCGTTTGTAATACGTAATCTTGTCAGATTATAAATCGATATGGTTCTAATATATCTCCTTGTAAGACTCCAGCGACAATGTTGAAGAAGTTTATTTACAGCGTTGCCGAATCGAAGAAGAAATTTCCTTGTCCTACATACTTCACGCAGCATTCCATCAGCTTTTTCGCTTTTCATTTTTTCAGAGCTGCGTCCGGTTAATCCACCGTGAACTGAGTTTAATGTCTAGTTAGCCATTAATAACTACTTCAGAAAGCTTATCAGTAACTTCGGAAGGGTTTCCAAGCAAATTATTGAAATGGTCTTTCCACTTCTTTAGTCTTTCTTTTTGGTTGTTAGCTTTAAGTTTTTCTCTCGAGGAGCTTTTCCTTCCGCTAACTTTATTTACTATATGTCATGCTAATTGTAAGTGATTTTTTTCTACAGAATTTATGATTTCATCTATTTGACTAATTGTTTAACCAAAGAATCACGTCATCTTTATTCCTCCCACATCTTGAAAATAAAGGCGTTGAAAAAACAAAAAAACAAAAACAAAACAAAAACAAAAAACAAAAAACAAAAACAAAACAAAACAAAAACACGGAATGCTGAAATAAAAAGAAATAACAACTGCGGCCAACTGAAGAGCAGCAACAACAGCAATTATTCTTGACATCAAAGAGACATAAAAAGAAGAAAATAAAGAGAAAAATTCCTTCCGTAGAAAAATATTTGCTAACAGAATTACTTCTCTTTCTTTGATCAGAATTTTTTCAGGATTGGGATGAGATCTATTGGATAGATAGGTCTATCCTATTGACATACCTGAGACCTTCCCTAAAAGTCATTAGCTTTAATATAAAAATGTCAAATAAAAAACGTGAATTATCTAATGAATTTCCTGATATATTCAATGCCATTACATCATTCATAATACAGTCGGTTTGAGTTCCCGGAGAATTCTTTTCTCAAAATTCAAAACCATTGACTGAGTTTGAAAAGACTTCAAGTACTCAGGAAACTCTAAAAAGTCACGTCGTCAGTATCGACGTCACCTGTTAAGACAGAATAAAACAGGATCTGTCTTGCTCAATCTACCAACGAGTTCCCTTCAGATCTCTTTACAACTCCATGAGAAATATTACCTCCTTCATAAATTCGGTACTCTCCGTCTGGATGTGGCTGTAATCAATAAGACTTGTTCATTTGTAATGTTTCAGACTGAGCATTGACAAGCATAGCTTATTTCTGTTCTAGAAAGGGTACAGAAAGATGCTACATTTATTAAGTAAATAACTTGACATGAGGTTGACTTCTGACCACTGAATGATCGTAGAAAAACCACTGTGGGAATCAGATATCTTTCCTCCACCGATAAAAACTCAAAATAGAGATACAGTTGTTATAAGGGTGTCAGCAGGCCTTGGCCAAGATTTCTCGCTTCGATGACTTTCCAGGTCTATGGAGACATTATATTGGCCAATTCATTTAATCAGCAAGGGTAATTTGTTTCATGAATCTAGAGTGCCAAGAACTAATTACTTTAGCGACTGTTTTCTCTCACCTGGCATCTGAATCCTGACTCAACAGATGGAATTTCAACCTCGACAAGGCTAATTTGTCAGAATATGATTGGTTAAGTTAAGCATTTTCGGTTGTCTTGTAATTTGCTTGCTTTGGTAACATGCTATAGTTTTGGAGTCTTCTCATTGTGCCAAACTAACATGTAACCCAGAATTTGTTTGCATAAAACTATTTATTACCTCCACGACATGAAACAAATGGTATCTATTCCATTTTTGGTTTGGTTTGGTTTGGTTTCTTTGTTTAATGGCATATCAACCTTTTTAGGTTATTTAATGCCAAAGCCATTCTCCGAGAAGAACAGTAGTGGTACTATTTAACCCATAGCTGGGAGGATAAGGCGGTTCATACCTTTCCAAAGGGTACTTGCCCGAAAGTGAACGTAATAGCGCGACTGGAATACGAACTCGCTTACTACGATTCCGCAGTCCATCGCTTTAACCATTACGCCACGAGGACACCCCTATTCCATTTTTGACCGTCATTAGAATCCTCATCATCATCATATCGTGCTGGCAGCACGGATATCCCTGACCCTCTCTCGCCACTCCTCCCTATTGTTCATCGCCCTAGGTAGGTCTTCAGGACAACAACCTGTATCCTCACATAGCTGCTGAATGTACGTTCGTGCTGGTCGTCCTGCTTTTGCGCGGCCATGTGTGGGGATCCATAAGAGTACATCTCTTATGAGTTCATCTCTGCTTCTCCAGCAATGTCCTGCATGTCTGGTTCGCCTAACTTGAATAGTTTTCGTGATAGGGGGCAGGTGGCTGTACAGTTGGTGTCTTGTGGGGTGTTGCTGCCAGGACTTGTTCAGGATTGCACGCAGCATTCTTGTGTAATTGCCATCTAGTTTCTTCTCTAGCCGTTTTGTTAGCGTCCATGTAGTGCATCCATATAGCAGTATCGATGTGACCGCTGCCTGGAAGAAACTGCGTTTCATTTTATCGGTTAGGTCTGATTTCCATATAGTCGATAGCCTATTGATAGCTGTCCATGCTTTCGTTAACCTCGTTTCGATGTCCTTTTCGGTTGATTCGACGCTGCTTCCTAGGTACGTGAATTTGTCTACTAGTTTAAGAGGGGTTCCTTTTAGAGTGGAGATGTCCCCCGTTTGGTTATAGCACATATATTCCGTTTTGTGTGCATTAACATGGAGGCCTATGCTTGCTGCTGCTCGTTCCAAACTATGCAGAAGTGTTTCGGCTTGGTCAGGTGTATTTGCCAGTATCGCTATGTCATCGGCGTAGTCGGCGTCGGTAATTGTTGTTGCGGGGTATCTTCTGCTTCTTTTCTTCGTCAGTTCGAAGCCATTCTCTTTGATTTTGTCAATCGATGTTCTAAGTACGTAGTCTAGACAAATGATAAAGAGATACGGAGCCAGCGTGTCCCCTTGTAGTACTCCTGCTACAATGTCGAAGTATTCTGTGTCTCCATCGGGTGATCGTACTTTTACTTTAGTTTTTCTATAGAGAATCGTTATTGCCGCTACGGTTTCTTTAGGTATGCCGTACGCTAGTAGGATTTGTTCCATCTTTCCTCTGTGAATGGAGTCGAAAGCCTTGGTAAAGTCGACAAATATTAATGTCGCTTTTAGGTTCTTTGCCCGTACACCTTCAAGGATTCTGCGGATGGTTAATATTTGTGAGGTCGTGGATCTATTTCTTCGGAAGCCATTTTGGTTTTTTCTAAGTATGTTGTCGATTTTGGGTTCTATTCGGTTTCGCAGTAGGGCATTGTAGATTTTGGCAGCTATGGATGTAAGTGTTATGCCTCGGTAGTTTTTGGCTAATCCGAGGTCCCCCTTTTTAGGGAAGGGGAGTATGCATCCCTTCGTCCATCTATCTATCGGATTTTGATTGTATACTGCGTTGCAGTGTCGGAGCAGTATGTCGTCGAATTGTCTGGTCTTCCATACTTCCGGGGGAATTTCGTCCAGCCCTGCAGCTTTCCTATTTTTAATTTTTCTGAGAACCGAGTCGAGTTCTTCTTGTGTGAACGGTCCAAGTTTAATGTCTAATTGTTTGCTAATTATTCTGGTGATTGGTTCATGTGTTATTTTTGGTGGGTTTCCAAGTAAGTTTTCGAAGTGCTGTTTCCACAGTTTTATTCAATAGTGGTATGGTATACGCGACCAAAGTGTATCTTCAAGTACGAATCTTTTTCCAGTCTATGAAAATTCGATCTATTACTTTAAAAATCAGATTATGGAAATATGAAAATGGTAGGCACGTGGATTTCGGTAAAAAGCTTTGGGAATACAGCGGGGTTCTTATGTATGTGAAAGAAGACAGACTAAAACGTTTTTTTTTTTTTCGCAACTACTTGTTCCGAGGAAAAAATATTCCTTCTGGAATCCATCTTCGGTTATACAAGTTGTATCCTTTCGAGGAGTGAACCACGCTCATTATTTATTTCATCCTTTCTTTTTAGTATACTTGTAACTTTTGATTTTTTAAAACTTGCTGGTTAAAACTTTGAAAGATAATTCAACAAACAAGGACAGAGAAAAATCATACTAAGAATTCATATAGACATTCAAACCTTCGAGAATGACCCAAAACTAAGAATACTTCTCAATTTCATTAAATTAACAAATTCTTGTGTTTTTATCGTCTTTATATTCAATTCGTTTACATGAAGTTGTTCAAAAATCATTTATAAACATATTATAATTTCATTGAAAATATATATATAATCTTTGTGGGGGTGGGTGAGGAAAAAGTTTAAGTTTCGCTGAGTATATTTTGCATTTTGGTGAATGGAATGATTATAAGCGAAGTAGAAATAGTTGTAGTAAAAGAATAATTGTTTTTTGTTTGAGTTGTGGAAAGTTTAGCTCAGAGCAGATGAGTTTGTTTCCCCTTGGGGGAAACGCTCGTGTTGTAACGGTTATCATCATAGGAAATAGACTTGACTATCCAAGTTCAAATTCTCAACAAGAATGTTTGCATTTCACATAACACTAATACCATTGGGAAAAGTATAAATCCAACTATCCCCCCACCCAGTAAATAATCCGACTGACTAGACTCTTTAACTTTGGTATGGCAATCATTTTAGGAGAAGGGAAACTCTGTATTCAAAGTAGCTGTAGATCTCGAGAGGAATGTGCTCCGCCAAGCTATCCTTGCTCCAGACACGCTATATGAATAGTAACCCCAATTAAATCAGGTTAAGGGACCAGTGATGATGAGGCTAGCAAACTTCGACCACAATTATCATATTGAATTTATGAACTGTAAAGTTTTACATGTGATAACATCTATCTAGAATGTATTAGGTTAATTCAAATGTTCGCAGTGCTATCTTTTGTCCAATGTTTGTGTAATCTCAGAAAAGTTTTTAAAATATATTTAGCTTATTGATTTTATAATCAATTAATTGTCGTTTACAAATTTTAGGAAAACTCAGAATCTAAGAAAATAGCTTCCTTATGAAAATGGGGAAAAGAACATGGCCAGCATTTAAAAATTTGTTCATTTGCTGACTCAAGAAAAATCATTTTTAAACAAAAAAGTCACTGCGGATAAAAATGGATTCATTACAATGAAATTGGAGCCTGGTCATGGTTAATTTCCACATCTCAATTTTAATTTCATAGAGGGAAAGTTATTCTGTGTTTGCTGGGATTCAATAGAAATTCTTTATTATGAATTGTTAGAGCCTGAAAAAATATTACTCAATAATGCTTAGTAAGCAATGGTCTTGTTTCAATAATGGATTGAAACAAATTTAAAAAAAATTTCCTTCAAAAGGTAGAGGGGTTATTTTGCTGAATGACAATGTCGGTCTTCACGTTGCAAATGCACAACAGTAATGGAAAGTATACTCCAGATCTGCTACTTTCAGACTATTTCTTATTTCGATCTATGCAATATTTCTTGTCTGATCAGCGGTTTCAACGTATTGAAAATATCTGAAATTTCTTAAACAATCAATCGAATCAAAACCAGAATGCTTGTTTTATCATGGAATACACAAATTGCCTGATTGTTACCGAAAGGTGATAGAAATACAAAGAAAATACTTTGATAACTGCATACTGACGCTAGGAATTTAGACCAATAAAAGATTTTTTAAAATGCAGCTAACTTTTTCTTTTACACTCACATGCACGCGTGCGTGCACTCAAAAATACACATAAATATGCTAAAAGACTGAAGGCTAAAACGGTCGGAACTTTGTGACAATAACAGCCAAGATAAAGATACGACATCAAGTACATGCGTGTATAATAACGATAATTCCTCATTTCAGAAACTTAGTTTAAAATCAAAAACGTACTCTCTAAAAATTTCAAGACCTTTTTCTCTTTCAAGTTACATTCAGATTATTGCTATTTCATATGAAGCAGGCAGATTAAGTATATATATATATATATATATATATATATATATATATATATATATATATATATATATATATTACTGGATTGACTTAACTTAAAACTGAAAATGGCTGTGATGATCCAGAAGTATCTGCACTGATCATAGACTATATTGAATCATCCCTTTGAGTGCGGTAGATTGTGAGAAAACTATCAGTTGTCATTGTTGTGTAATAGTCAAATTAAAACTTGCGTTGAGAGGAGAAAGAGAAAGCGAAAATAGAAAGAAAAATAACGGAGCTTGCTGTAAGGACTGAACGAACAAAAACGTGAGTGAGAGAGAGAGAGAGAGAGAGAGAGAGAGAGAGAGAGAGAGAGAGAGTGTGTGTGTGTGTGTGTGTGTGTGTGTTTGTGTGTATGCGTTTGTGTGTGTGTTTGTATGTATGCGTTTGTGTGTGTGTGTGCGTGTGTGTATGTGAGAGAGTGAAAGAGAGAAAGAGAGAGAGAAAGTGTGTTTGTATCTGTGCTTGTGTGAGGAAGAGAGAAAGAAAAAGAGACAGAGAGGCGAAGGAAGGCTAAATATGGATTAAACAACATTTGCAAAAAAAAAAAAAAAAGAAAAGAAAAAGAAAGAGAACGTAGTATATCATGTTGATCGCCCAGAACTAGGTCTTTAGGGAATATATGTTGATCTATAATCGTTGGGAGGGGTTAATTTTAAAACTCTATTATGGTAAAATGACTGTATGATTGATATTTGCAGTCAATGTACAAGCTGATTAGAACACCGTGATATGTGAGCTATAAAAGAAAATTAGTTATGAAATAAATAAAAGGATGCTGAAACAAAAATGTACGCAGAAATATGGGATTGAAAACTAATAGGAAATGAGTGGAACGAAGGATTAATGGACAGAGGTAACAATCAAGAAAGTCTAAAATTTGTTGATCAAGAAGTTGAAACGGTTGGAAAAAGAAAAAAAGTAAAAATCACTCAAAGATGGAGTAAACATTTTCTTTTCCGTAATAAAAAGAATTAAATAAAGAATGTATAAAAGAGAACAACAACAAAAGATTAAAAAAAAGATAACAAGGAAAAGAAATATGAAATGATAGTTGAAGTACCCATCTATGCCGGATAAACGGTCAAACATATGTAGCAAATACAGCAAAACGAACATATAGATAAAAAAAAAAAACTTCCTGCTTACTTAATTGCTCTACTCTCATTTACTTTGATTCAGTCCTGTATTGTTCTCAGCTAAAGTAAACTAAATCTTCAAGGTAGGAAATCAAGCTGACATCATTTGGATGATTGTTGCTACACAATCTCCCTACGTTGCTTTTTGTTCTAGATTTGACATTTTGTAGTTTTATATTAAGTTTAGTCAGTATCTTCAAGACCGGTTAGCATACTAACCTCATCTATGTTTCTTGATTTGTCGTTATGTCTTTGCCTGTTAAGCTTAGTAAATATCTTAAAGACAGGTAAGGAGACTAACCTCACCGGGAAGATTGGTGCTACACAATCTTTCTGCCATTCTGTGAAATGTAACAGTTTGGTCAAGAATTTGAACTCGGTACATTGATTTTATTTCCAATGTCGGTAAACGTTACGCCATTGCTTCTTTTACGTAAAAATATATCTTTAAAAAAATCCAAGAAAATGCAGAACAAAATTGAAACAAACACTCTAGAAACCATTTAAAAAAAGAACAGATATATCAGTATAACAGGGAAAATGAAAATTTATAAGAATAGAAAAGATCAAAAATCCATATTCATGAAAGAATTCAAGGAAGAGAAATAAAGAAATGAAAAGAAAAAATAGATTTAAAAAAAGAAAATTAGGATGAAAGAGAAGAAAGTAGAAAACAAAATAAAGTCAAGAAAAAATGTTAATAAATTACGAAGGGAAGTTAAAAGTAGAAAATATCTACAAATTGAAAAAGAAAAGTGACAGAATAATGTTATTGAAAAAAAAAAAAAAAAAAAAAAAAAACAAGGAAGAAAAAATAATATAAAAGAGAAACGAAATGTATAAATGTTTTCAGAAAAAAAAAATTTCATAAATAAGAATAAAGTTAAATGCATTTTAAAAAAGAAAAAGATATGAAGGAACGAATAAGAGTATGACAAGAACAGATTCATCATTTGGCAGACTATCTCTTATTTTTTCTCTCAATCCCTTTCTCCCTTTTTCTTTTTCATCTCTCACGCGTACATACACATGCGTATGTGTATAACACTAACACATATATATATATATATATGATGGAATGCTGCATGTGGGAGTCTGAAAAAAAGAATAAATAAAAAGTAAAAGAAAAAATGAAGTGTGAGTAGTTTCGGAGGACGACAAGAAGTGCGGTGCCGTCGCGTCGAATGAGGGATGGTGGGCGTACACATGGGCCCCTTTTTCTCATTCGTTAGATATCATCAATTGAGGCCACTTGAGACAGCCGTTGCTTGCTCCCTTGCCGAGGTGTCATCAATGGAAATGTCACAAGACCCAAGATTGACATCTTATCTATGAGTTCGCCTAATCGCTGCACTAACTTCTGACGCTTTAACGAGCATAGTTTCTTTTCTCTACAATGGTGTCTGGACGGAGTCTTGCCTCATTACTTGTAATGACTCCACCCTCTGGCTGAAGAAATGGCGCGAGTCAGCATGCGTCTGATATTTATATGCAGAAATCTATCTATCTATCTATCTATGTTTGTGCATAAGCGCGCTTTCTATAAAAAGTTGTTTTTAAACATTTTAGTGACATATTCCTTCGTTATAAATGAAAATCACACATATCAAAAAACCTTTTCTATTCCTTATGATAATATTGTCTTGTTTGAAATGTGAAAAAAAACCCCAATGTTTTCTTCCATATACACACATTTTGTTTGAACTCTGTCACCTTAAAAGATTAAAACTTCCTACGTTTTTAAGAAATAGATTCGTAGAATAGAAAATAATTTGAAAAATTGTATATATCTCCATAATGACGTTAAAAACTGCTGAAGGCGCTTGGATTCATAAAAACATCAGCAGTAGCTCAGTTATGATGTCCGAAGAGTTGATCGAAATTGCAAGAAATTCGAAAACCTTCATAAATTGCTCCTAATGAAGGAATATATAGAAAGATTACACACACACACACACACACACACACATACACACACACATATATATATATATATATATATTGAAGAGTGTATATTCAGGCAGTAAGTTATTATTCAAGCAAGTTTTGTTGAAGACGATGGAACTCTGTTTATTATTTTTAGTTGTAATTTTTCAATTTACCTAGATGTTAAAGGAATTGTCCCATATCTTCTGCTTAAGCACTTTCGAATATACTTTTGATCGTCATCAGGAGTAGTGTAGTTTTGAGTTGACAGTTTGAGCTATTATTGTTTTAATTATTTGTAGCGTTTTGTTTTGAAGTTGTCGGTTGGAACATTTTCAGCGTTTAGTTTTAATACGTTCGGTTGGAAAAAAGGTTTACTAATTGGTTTAGTGATTTTAGTTATTAGAAATATTCAATATATTGGTGCCTGTGTTAAATGCTATTTTATTTATGGTTGATTTTTTAAATTTTTTATGCATATTGCTTCTTAAACGTCTTTTTTTAAAACTGTTTTTTTTTTTATATAATTATTGTATTATCTGTGAGAATCTTCCTTACATTGGAAGATATAAGTTGGTTAGAGCTATTGTTGTATTCTATCATTAAATGTTGTTTTATGGCGCTATTTTCAGAAAGGTGATAAGTGAGACTACGAGATAATGGTGTGGTTGTAGAGCTAATGTAAAAAATTATTTTTGTTTTTCAGGAGGCATCCTCGAAATTGTCATATAAATTTATAAACTATGTTGGTTTGGTTTAGGAGTATTTTAGCGGAGTTAGTGTTATTCTTAATAATGAGGTTTGATGTTTTAAATTTAGTGTAGTAGATGATAAGTTTTATTTGTTTTTATTTTTCGATAGGTTTAATGTGCATGTTTATAATGTTGGTTATTGCTTGTTTATTAATTTATATTACAGAAATCAAATGCACTATAGCAATAGATTAGACGAACAAGCTAAAATTGAAAAATTATAACTGAAATAATTAAGTGTTCTATCGTCTTTTACAAAACTTGCCTGAATATATATATATATATATATATATATATATATATATATATATATTAGCTGAAGTACATATCTACATTGGATAAGTGTTTAAGACTTGGATCGCAACAGTTGATAAAATAGGAAAAACGATTCTTTGGTACTGATAGTGAGCTGGTAAACGTTTCAATCAGTGTCAAGTTATGAAAGAATAATATATATATATATATATATATATATATATATATATATATATATATATGTGTGTGTGTGTGTGTGTGTGTGAGTGTCTGTGTGTGTCTGTGTGTCTGTATATATCTGTGCGCGTACGTGTGGTTAAGTGTGTGTGAGAGTGTGCTTGTGTGTGGGTGGGTGTGGTTGTGGATATGATTTTCGTGAAACATCGTTGTTTGTATAAACCATGATGAAATCTTCAAAGAATGTATGTTCGATGTTTCAGCATTATTAAAGACCTTTATATTTTGAAACGTATTTTCTCGCATTTTAAGATTATAGTCCTGCTATAAATGAAGCCTTATATACTAAAACAAAACAAAGGCAATGTATTACGAAGAAATTGAAAACGATATTGTTTTATGAAAAATCTTGCACAGTTTAAATGGATGATACTTTAGATATCGATTTGAACATTCTTTTAACCCTAAGACAACAATGCTATGTAAGTATTTCTATTTCCAGCTTGAAGAAATACTTGTAAGCCACATTAGTGAGCTGTTTTAGAGAGATAATTTCTTACATTTATTAGGAAACATAAAATTGCGGTGCATTGCTTTCTGTTGGTTGTTGTCGATTATTTGAGACCCTCTGTCGGTGAAAATCTTCCTTTTCCTATGAGGAATCTATTTTTTAATGTTAAAACCTCCTTTATGCCCAATAAGTATTCATACCAAATTTGATATAGCTACATAAATCATTTAAGTCATCTACAAAGGACAGACGAACAAATTCTTCCTAATTATCGATATAAATATGTGTGTGGATACAGAAGTAAAAATTTGGAGTCCTCGCAGTAGGCTTATATCCACAGCTTAATCGACATTAAAGACCATTTTCGAAAATTTCCAGTTTAAAATGTTTATACATTATATTTTAATTCATAATGATACCTATTATTAGCAAATTTTCAATATTATAATACGGCATTATTTTTTATATCAACTAAAGGTTTCATTTTGCATTAATATCATTGGGAAAGGTATGAATACATCTGTTTCATCCCCGACCTGAACTGGGGTCTTCATCTTTGGTTAAGCAGTCAGTCTAGGAGATAGAAAACCATCCATTCAAATCAGTTGTACACCGCTTTAAAAATTACCTTGTTTCACATTTTGCCCGTATCGGAGAGGTTGGGTAATACCAACTTACGATAATATAATTGCATTAGATTCTGACATGAAATTTAAAATATTCCATTTAAAAAATACTGAATTGTAAAATATTTTCAAAGTTATCAAGTATTTACTTTATATTTTATATTCTATATATTTATTCCCTTTTCTAGATAGTTGTTAGGCTAAAAAACCAGGCGTTTTGTAATATTTTGGTTTCAAAGGAATAATGACGTAAAATAGCAGTTATTGCTGTTTTGAGGAAGTGGTGTGACTACTTTAAAATTGGTTAATGTGACGAATCACCTTCTTCCAAATCCTCTCTTGTAAACATCACAATAATTTATTAAGAGAAACGCTAAATGATCAGCGTTTTGACTGCCACATAAAACTTTATGCATCATTGAAAAATAAATTCAGATGAAATTAGACTAAATGGCAGTTCTACATAAAAACAAAAACAAAAACAAAACATAATGCAATAATTTAACATTTGTCCCAAGTTCCGGTTTTTGTTATAATCAAAAAGAGTTTAAGATTTGTTTTACACACACACACACACACACACACACACACACACACACACACACACACATATATATATATATAAATTGGGATAGTGTAGACACAGAGTCCATAGCGGTTGGTAACTGTCAGTTTGTATACAAGTCTAACTTGGTCTGATGATTGCATACTCGAGAAACTGAGATATAGCCAAGATATAGTTGCAGGACAGATAATCATGTCGATCCCACAAACTTTTAGAAGGGCGTGATGTGACATTGACTCGGCAAAAATGACAAAGACCAGAGGGGATATTTGAAATGTCAATTTTCATCTGGCAATAAATAATTGGAGAATTCAGAAAGTCTATGCTGTATCGAAAGTGTAGACTCAGCTGTCTAATAGTTCTTGGCGGCTGCGAGTCTAGATGATCTTGAACAAGTCTTGTTGATCTTGAACAGATCTTAAGTGTTGCTATGTGGTCAGGTATCTGTAGACGATCGGAGAATCGGATGTGTTGGGTTGCAGAAGCAGGCTGATCGACGTCCCGGTTGTTGATTCGGCTGTTAATCGGGGGTTTGGTCGACGTTAGCTTAGAAGACTCGACAATTGTAAAAGCAATGTCGTCTACTCGAGGATTGCTCCTTTGCTTCGAGTACTGACATTTTTCAAGTTGCAGGTGATAATATTTTATTCACCTCGTAATACTTTTAGGATCAAAACTCTAAATAATCTAGGAATCTTTTCCCTCTAAGATAATTAGAAATACCGAATTTGACGGCATATAATGCACACTTTTCTTTTTACTAAAAATATCTTTTAAAGTTCCCTTGCGTCTTATATATTATATGCAGGTTTAAAATTCGTGACAGTTGACCGAAATTAGCTACCTGGCAAATCCTGTTAGCTTAGAATTTTGAGTAACTTTTATATACCTATTGTCATTTTTTAAATAAGCTATTATGCAGATTAAAAGTGTTAACATTGATAATATTCATTATATTGATTTCATCATGTTTAATATTAGTACTTTGTTTTTTTTCTTGATTTGCCCTGCTAAAATTGTAGTGCGTCTTATACACCCGTGCGTCTTATGTAGCCTCAAATACGGCACATTTTATTACCACTTGAAATCATAGGTAAAAATCACTCACTTTTGATCTAATTTGAAAATTTTCCAAATCTTATTAATATATATGCTATTTTTCAGTATTCAATTAAGAATTGTCTTTATTGTTACTGACTTTCATTCTTATTTCAATTGTTTACTTTAACGATAGAAATGTTTATATTGATGTAACGTTCTATGCTGCTGATTATCATTGCTTAGCATTGCATATTAGCGTCATAAATATACTTTCTTTTGACGTTGTTACATACAAAATATACTTTCTAGTTTTAAAAGAATGCAAACCGTTGTGAACAATTTTCTTGTTTGGTTCGGTTCAGTTTCCTTGTTTCGAGGGTTATTTAATGCCAAAAGAATGCACGTACATACGTGCGTGTGTGCGTGCGCGCGTGCACACACACACACACACACACACACACACACACACACATTTACATATATAAATAAATATATATAACGTTTGTTTTATTCGAGAAATCATATTTTCATATTTTCGATAAGCAGCCAATAACAGTCCATGCCTTTGTACACATCACTTCAGTAGATGACATATTGCTACCAAGGTATATAAAATGGTCAACTCCTTTTCGAGGCTTCTCGTATAATGTAGAGATAGCACCTTCTTGTTGAAAACATATGAACACTGTTTTTATTGGTTCAATTGAGACCAATTCTACTTGCTGCATGTTTGAATCTATGCAGTAGATAATTGGCTTGTGCAGGTGCATTTTCGAGAAGCGTTATATCTTCTGCGTAATCATCACAAATTCTCCTTCCTGCTATGAGTAAATAGTTGAGTTGAGGGAGCTCTTAGTATGGCAACCGGTCTAAGAGAAGGAAAAATCTTAATTCAAACCTGTTAAACTACGCTTTAAAAATGACCTTATTTCGCGTGTCGCTCATGGTGCTTGTGGGGGTGAATAGATATATCACTATTTGCAAGTGAGAACCAGTCATACCAATTTGTTTTTTTTATTTCTGCGTTGACTCAGGGGAATTTTTGCTGAGACGATTCTATGATCGGAAGACACTCCTTCAAAAATGGAGTATATCTAACATTTCAGAATGCTGTTTATCCACTTCTTGTTTATAAATATATAATCTAGCTGTGTTTTTAAGTTATTTGGGTTGGTATAAGTCTATAGTTTACTTTTCCTTTTTTGAAATTTAGTATCTAGGGTTACAATCCTGTTCTTGAGAAAAAAAAAACTCTCTTAGCAGCTCTCCATTTCTATTTGGAGAGTTGTCTTAGCAGCATTGCATTTACCTATGAGAGCATTCACGTCTTCGATTATTTGAACGTTGTGTTTGGGAATATGTCCGGCTAGGGAACGTAATTCCTTATATTAAGTAGTGATGTCTGTTTCATCACTCGCAGTAATAGGACTGTAGTATAAAATGATTGTTGTGCTAGGGTTAGATTTTTTTTTTTTTTTTGGCTATTTCGTCATTTTTGTGCATATTGACTGAGAAACATTCATACACCTCCAATGGTAGCATTGATGGCTTTTTTCCACGCGGATGCTGAAACAAACGTCCATTCATTACCATATTAATGGTATTTTAGTTCTAGTTCACTAGTAATATCTGTGTTCCTCAACGCATGTAATGTCTTGATTTTTATCGGCTACACACACTGCAAGCTCTGGTTGCTGTTTTATTGCATTAAATGGTATAACGTTAAAAGTTGTTAAGTTGAAAGTAATTTCGTCTCAAAATAAGTTTGGATTGAGCACTGCAGATATCTTTCAAACACTGGGACCAGAGCTCCTACCTCAGCAGAATGCGCCCCTTGTGTGAAGGGCGATACGGTTTGGACATTTGATTTGAGTTTGAGTCGTGGTAATCTTTCGGTGGCTATTTTTCTCATCAATAGATGCCACATTATGAGTTAATGAGTCTATCATACTTGTAATCTTTGCACTTTACGTTTTAGAAAGTTTTCATTTTGATTAAGTTTGTGGCATTTTTTCTTGTCCACCTCTGCGAGTAGATTGCCACTTGTTATCTTTTTGTCCTTCGAAGATTTGCTCTGCTAGAAATGATTTTTTTTCTTTCAAAAATGGAGATACTTTAGCTAAACAAATTTGTTCCAATGAATCTGGTATGATAAATCTTGGGAATTTTGTTACTTTATTTTCTGAATCAGATTCAGAAATTGCTTTGGTTGATACGGATATACATCGGCCTGCATGCTCGCGTCGGGAGTAAGTTTTTGGCCTTTCAGTATTCAAAACAGTGCCTCAAAGTTAAACATGGATCAACGTCTGATTGCTCTTAACGCAATTGACCCATAGTCAACGCTTACTAGCATCTTTAAGATAAATTAAGGTTGGGCACTTGTTTGTCACTAGAGCGATTTGAAGAATACGGTTGGGACAATTGTGTTTGTGTTAGGGCTTGATATGACTAGTCGATTAATCGAATCGGGCCTTCCTGATAGTTGGTCTCGACCAGTAAGAGCCAAAGAAGAGTGTTACAGGTCATATAACTACTTCGGTTGTCGGGTCACGGACCACTCAACTACCAAGACCACGTCTTTTAGCATTACAGGTCGCCACTCACAGGCAACAGGTGCCCTTGTTAGGGGAGAAGTCTTACCTCTCTGCAGAAGTACAGTTGGCCTATTCTACAGCCGCAATCGACAGGACCGATTTACAGACAAAATTACTTTAAAATGCATTTTACAACAATTATACAGTGGACAGAATTTCTTGTTTTACCTTCGTCCATTTCAATTCTTGAATTTTCGGAAAGAGGAAATGTAGTTCATTCAAAACTCCGGAAAAGTATTACATTTTCATACTTTTTATCTATTCTTTTTTGCTTTACTTTTTTATGTTTTCGTCGCTAGGAGCCCTCAATGTAAACTGTTGGAAGCATATTCTTTTAGATTCTTTTCTTCACATTGCAAATTCTAACGAACTGTTTTATCCGATTTTGTAGATGGACAGCCTCATAGTTGACTCATTTCTTGATTAATTATCCCATTTCTAAAAAAAAGAAAGAAAAACCTGGACGCTAAACACACAACGTGAAGAAAAAAGAGGCTCTTAACAGCTGAAACACACTTAGTAAAGGATAAAAAAATGATCATGGAAATTTACTAAATTTTCGGAATTTTGCTTTTATGTATTCACTTTGCTTTGGTTTGATGCACACACACACACACACACACACACACACACACACACACACACACACACACACACACACACACACACACATTAATGCGTATATATATATATATATATATATATGTCTACATTCAACCAATCCTTCCGCACTTGGAGGATTCAGCACAAGCTCGAGTTTTTAGTTGAGTTAAAGAGATTTGAATTCAGAGTTTTCTTTCTCCTCGGCCGATTGCCATAAAAAATTAAACAGCCCAGTTTATTCAACAATTTACGCATAACTGGAAAGAGAATAGTTGAATACATAACAAGGAGTATTAACGTTATTTGAAATGCAAACGTCCACGTCAACAATGTAAACTCGGGTGTAATACAACGACACCAAATAGGCGTTTGTAAGCGCTATGGCACCATACAGACACGTCTAAGACGACCGTTCTAGATGGTCTAGATGCAGCACTACACCTTATGTTTCAGTTGGACTCCCGTTGTAACCTTGTCGTGAGAAAAAGAGATGAACACACAAAACACCATCTTGGTTCGCTAATACAGAAGTTTATTCGCTACTAACCCTCTTAGCAGTCGTCGAGAAGAGAAAAACAGAGTATGAAAAATGAGTCGACCGCTTTAGATTGACAGAGAGAAATAAGCCATTGCTAATCGAGGGAGGCAGACATAGATCTTGATGTTATCTTGTTATCTGTTGTTGTTCTCGTACGTGACTGTCCCATCTTCATATCTTTGCAGCGGGTGTGAGACCCCTTCGCGAAGCTCACCCAAAGTGGGTGCCGTAATTTTTCGGCCCATCTCCATATCTCAGTGGTTCAGGTCCAACTAACTTTTTCTACATTTTCTTTCTTTTTTTTTTCACAATTGATAACTTTTTTTTACCTATTTTTCAGCCCGCATCCACTTCGACGGCCCCTCCGCTCTAGTTTCCTCCAGCCAATCACAGCCCGTGGCCGATTTACTGCTGATACATTTCTATTTTTAACTCGGTCATCCGCTGCTATCCCGACCTTGATTAGGCACCCCCATTCCCTTTCCCCTTTGCTTCTCCCCCACCATCGTGCATCTCTCTCTCCCTTTCTCCCACTGCCTCGAATCTTCCTCTACTATAGTCGGGTAGTCGTGTCCATCGGGTGTGTGTGTGTGTGTACGCGGTCATTCAACAAATAAGGTGAATTTTGATAAAGAGGTTAGTAATAGGAACTGTTGCACCCTTTTAAAGGAAATCAATAGTGATGGGTCCTTTTATGTCACTGAACATTATCAGCATGACCTTCTTTACTGACCTCTGCACCTAGAGCATATTTTTAAACAAAGAGTTGATGTGTTTCCACTTCAGGGATTATCTTTTCAATTCAGGCTTGTAGTGGTAAACCCATGTTTAGCATATCTGTAAAGATTTCTTTTGACAAAAACATGTTTCTTCTCTCAACACATCACACATTCTTCTATAAATTTCACTTGGTTTGCATTTCTCAGCCACTAAACATTTCATGACACCTTTGTTAAAACCGGGAACATTTTGCTTGATTTTAAGGCATTTTAAATAGTTTGAAAACAAATATTCTATCGAGATTAAAATATTTTTTACTATAAACTAATTCCAAACAATCTAGAGTTTACATTTATTAAAAAAAATCTGCTTAATTGCTGAATGATCCTCTTATATATATTCTCGTATATATATATATATATATATATATAGATAGATAGATAGATAGATAGATAGAGAGAGAGAGAGAGAGTGAGTGAGAGAGTGGGGTCATTTAAGTTGAAGTAAAAAGTTAAAAAAACTTTTACTTTTCCATTAAATTTGCTTTGATCATCAAACAAAGATTCTAAAATTTGATTCGCCATTTCATATCACTTTAAATCACTGTTTAAGATACATTTATTATGATCTTTAGCAAATTGGACCCCCCACACACACATCTATCTATCTATCTATCTATCTATCTATATATATATATATATATATATATATATATATTGTTTTAGTTTGGTTCAGTTTATCCTTTAAAGCCTCTTTTTTTATTTGGCTATAATGATCATACCGGACATTGGCCTAGCGGTTAAAGTGTTTGCCAATGGCCCAGGAGACCTAGGTTCAATCACAGGTCGAGTCATACCAAGGACTCAAAAAAATAGTACTTGATGCCTCCTTGCTTACCACTCAGCATTTTAAAGTACGGATCAAGGGTAAAGTGGAGCAATCCGGGGAAAGGAGTAGCGCCCTCCCCTACAGTTGCTATCACAAAGTAGTACTGTAGTAGCTATCACAAAGGGAGCCTTTGGGTCTCCCTCGACTATGGTCGCCAATTTTTATAATAATCATATGTTTACGCAATTATATGGTATCAATCAATATAAATAATCTGCACACAGTTATATGCTATCAAGTACTCCTAACAAATACAAATAATTTATACACATATGGTTTAAAGTAACTATTCATATTTAATAATAATCATATATTTAGTGACAGTTATATGGTTTCAAGTATTTTTGACACTAATAATTTGCAAGTGTTTATATGATTTAAAATAGCTAATAGATACGTCCTAACAAATTCAACCGGGTCAGAGTGGACCTGGAAGTAATGGCATCCTCCACACTCTCCAAAGGTGCAGAACTGGAGCCTCACCACCAGGTACCTTTTAGTATGATACCCAGAGTACCTCTTGGGTGGGCGGTCTTAATCCTCTGCGGATATTCAATTAAATGATAAAATATTGAAAATGATGCGCCTAAAATAAATAGCAAAAGTAGAAAGCAAAGAAAAGCAAAAGTTCATTCATTTTGAAATGGAACACATCAAAGTAGAAATGACGGATACGATCTGCAGTGTAATCTCTTGTCAGAATTTAATTCATGTCATTTGAATGACTATATTATGATCATTTATGTTAGTCCATTTTGATTCCTTTCTCTTTATTAATATGATGATAATCGTTAATTCCTGATGTAACTTTACTTGCACTTGCAATCAATGTGATATGGAAATGAAATAAACTCATTTCTATTTCGTTTTCTGACCCATCTATATATAAATCAGCTTATTCCGTCAGTGGAAATTTTGTAACTTTTTCTCTTAATGGTTTAATCATCTACAGTGAATGGATAAATAAAAAGTTAAAAGTTAAAAGGTAATGAGTAATGTGTGAAGGGTATTAGATATCTTGTAAAAGGTAAAAGATAGGTAAAAACTAAACGATTAAAAGTAACCCGGTTATAATATGTAATGTGTATTATGTATACGAGGGTCAGCTAAAAAGTTCATCGGTTGAAAAAGATAATTTCATGGCATATGTGACCAACTCAAACCAAAGGAACAATCCTTGTTAAGTCAAGCATACAGTATTTATAACTCTTGAAATATCATGGGTGTCACAGAATAATAAATTTTTACGCTGTTTCTTTTCAAATATCATCATCGACAGCATCATTTTAAACCTTTCTAAGTTTTCTCAAGAGAGATTTTTTCTTTTCTTTCTCTTTTCATTACATTTACCTCGTCTAAAGTTCTTTTATTATTTACTATTTTATCTCATGCGGTTTTCATGGTTCTTAAACAAATCTATCGTGTATATATCATTATTATTATCCCAAGTATTAAGTTCCGCTCTTAACCAGCCCAATATCCTGTGATACTGTTGAAATTTAATAAGATTTTAACAGATTAATTTTGCTTCGAATATTTTTTTTATTCTCTTAAGATAGAACTTTGTTATATTTTCTCCATTTCGTCCCGCTTTGTTAATTTGCATTCGATTATAAAACTATTTGTAACAATCCTTTCGAGCTTACAGGATATCTCATTTTAATTAATTCTTTGCAGTTAATTCGTCTTTGTGATATTGATTTCCTGTTTCGTGTCCTGAATCAGAGCATATTTCACGACCCGACAGAAGGATTGAACTCACAATCCCAAGGTAACGAGGTGCACTTTAAACAACGCTGTCACTGCAAAAATAAACGAGATAGAAAAGCACCATCGCAAGATCCACTTTATTCATGAATATGAGAAAAATTTTCACCCATGGATTGAATAAAGGGTTCAATTCGAAATTCTTTGAAGCTTGCTGATTACAACAGATATCAGAGAAAGGCTGAAGGGTACAAGAACCAAAAGATTATCATTATAAAAGCCAAGATGAAGTATCTGGTAAGAGTACTTTAGTGTATAATAATCATTTTCATTCTCAGAATTTCAGAGGAAAAGAAAAATGGTTCGAAGTTTTCTTTGGTATTTTTCCTGTCAAAATTTTCCACATCAAATGTAGGCAGTCTGGTTGCTCTTTATGAGAAAACTTCTGTTTTTAGCTATACACCTATATCTTATTAAGGTATTTCTGATATTTTTTTAAGCTAATTAATCTAATATGTAAAATCTTGAACAAGATTCTGATGACACCCATCAAGTCTTAGTGCTTAGCAGTTGACTGTTTTTCGGTGTGTGTTTTTCGAAGTAAATGATTTATTTTAATAGTCACTGACTATATTTCTTACATACATTTATTAATTCTGTGCTGACACTGTATGCCGTCTAGAGGATTAGTCAATAATGAATGACTGATAGGGACGAATGGAAAGAGAGAGAGAGAGAGAGAGAGAGAGAGAGAGATCCGTGCTGTTTGCACACTTTGATGACCATGAGTTTGTTTTAATTTTTCCTGAACTGCATTGGCACTTTGTTCTGTTTTATTTGGATTTCTCCTATTTTATTAAAAAAAATCAGTTCCTGCTTTCAATTTTCTGCAATCCTTATTTCTAAGGACTCGTACTGGTTTATTCCTTCCCTGCACCGTTTTGTGAGTGTGTATTGACGTTTTTTCCTTTTTTTTTTTTTTTTTTTCAGGATCTTGTGTTGGTTTTAAAGTTTGACAATTTCTTTTCGACCTTTTCAGCCTCATCTTTTAGGATGGATGTAATCTTTAAAACTTCTGTTAGTAATTCTTATTCTTCACTTTCTTTTCGGATTATCTGCAGCTCTAGATCTGATACCAGTTTATTTTTAAGGTTTGTTTTGTTCTGACTGAAAGTTTTAATAGGTCTTTTATTTCGAAATAGTGAATGTTCCATTGAGACGTTATTTTAATAACTTGTATCTCATCTTTCTATCAGTGCTTTACGCTTGTTATTTCCTGGGGAAACTCTTTGTTAAACTTTTGCATCATCTCTTTTCTTCCCAACTAGTTATGATGTCTTTCTGCTTCCAGTTTTGTTGCTTAATAACTTTATATCTCCGACCTTGATATTCTCTCTGATCCATGTCGATTTCTTTTTTCCGTTAGAGCTGTTCCAACAATTTTTTACTTTTGTTCATATTTAAACCTATTTTAATACTAAACCTATCCAGATCATTTAGCATTATATATCTAATACCCTCCAATGAATATTATGTAAATACTATGTTGTCTCCTCATCTAAAATGGTTAAGATAATTTTCATTTATATAGACTCACATTCTTTTCAAATTCTCAGGTTTGCTATACGTGCACGTGCGCGCGAGAACACACACACACACACACACACACACACACACACACACATATATATATATATATATATATATATATATATATATATATGTATATATACAAAGAAATACTAGGAACTGCTCTAAGAGATAAAAACAGAAAAAGATGGATCGAGAGCAAACCAAAGTGTGTGTTTGTACACACACACACACACACACACACACACACACACACATATATATATATATATATATATATATATATATATATATATATATAAAGTCTAGCTGAGTATAGCATAAGTCCACAGTACTTAATATCGTGTAAACCTCAAACTATACGCCACTACAATTCGCAATGCAATAGAGAAAAAGAAAGATATAGAGTAGAGAGAAAGAATGTGGTTTTAGTGATAAGTGTAGAAATGATACTAGTATGTCTGGCAAAGGATTGGTATGGGTTCGATTCCCAAAAGATCTCGGCTCGACTGTCTCTCGGCTCCAAGTCAATGTACGTTACTGTTTGAGCCGGACACTTGGGACTCTACTCACGAAATCGTTCATCTGCAACAAAATTTACTGAAGAATATCCCTGCATGAAAGAGAGAGAGAGAGAGAGAGAGAGAGAGAGAGAGAGAGAGAGAGAGAGAGAGAGAGAGAAAGTGGAGGGAGGAAGAAGAGATCGTTGCAAGGAAAGAAATGTTAAAACCGAAGAGGAAGAGAGGAAAGAAAGAAAGATACAAACAAATATTGTAGTAAGGACAAAATAAGAGAAAGGAGAAGTGAAAAAAGAATAAAAGAAACATTAATGATGAGAAGGTGACAAGAGAGGCAAAAAATGGAAAAGGAAAATAACAAGAAAACAAGTGAAATAATTAAAAAACACCAAAAATTGAAATTTAATCGAATTCGCTTGCTTATCTAGAATTATTCACTCATAAAAATTTACGTCAATTTTGTTTTCGTGTACTAAAAATTATATAGCTATATGATACTTACAAAATTGTATCTTCAGCTTTTTACAACTCTGCCATATTTTTAAATCTTTCTCTCTAATACCTACTAAGAAGGTATCAAGCTGTGATCGATGACCGATTTGCAATTTTGAGATTTTACTGTTACTAATCAGTAAAAACAAGAAACCAAAGGGCTAAAACTTGCCCTTGTCTGGATGATAAATGTAAGTATTACATTTCTATAGAATTTTTTGTTCATGAAAATAAAATTAACGTAAATTTTCATGGGTGGGCTATTCTGTGCAATCACCCAAATTCCAATACTTTTTTTTCTTTCTCATTATCAAGCAAATTAATAAGAAAAATAAAACATATTTTCAAAAGAGGTTTTAAAAGTCAGAAAATAAATAATGAAACTACAAAGTTGAATCAGAACGAAAGAAAGATAAATATGAAAAGTAATAAAATATCCTTAATGATTAAAGAAGAAAAAACAGAAATAAAAGATTAAAAATAAGAAAAAAATTTACGAAAGAAAACACGCAAAAATAATTTGAATGAAAAGATCTCTTTGGCTGATAGAGAGTAAAGTAATTAAATAGAAAGTGAAAGGAAAAAGAAGGTAAAAGACAAGAAAAGAAAGATGTCGTCCGGACGAGACAGCGGCTGGTGTTCGCGCCACTCTCAAGGGATCCCAGTACTAAGACACTCTCTGGCGGCATCAAAATGGCGTCAGCTGCTCTTTAAAAGCCAAAATGTGTTAAGAAAGAAGATGTCAAAAACAAGACAAAACACACGGGCACCACCCCACACTAGAATAAAATAGAAAAAGAAAAAACTCAAAAAGAAAAAGAAATGAAGTGCTGAATTATGCAAAACCGTGAAATAGACCAGTTTTACAAATCATATAAAGCAATAAACAAGTAGCTGCTGCTGCTCTACTACTACTACAACAACAAAAACAACAACAACAACAACTACTACTACTACTACTACTATTATTATTATTATTATTATTATTATTATTATTATTATTATTATAAAGATATAGCTGTATCATAAAGCTTAGCAAAGATGGTTTAGAGGACTGAGACGTTACTGATACTGCGTCGTGACGATGACAATAGATTTATGCATCAGAGATTCTTTCTTTAATTCTAAAACCACTACAGAATATTCATTCCTCCTTGAGTTCTTTCAAATTCCAATTTGCTATCTTATATTTATCAGATAAGAGAAATAAGAGCAGAAAAGTCTAAGATTCTATATTTGATTTTAATTTATATAATATTTTTGCGTTAAATAAAATCTTCTGCAATAATTTGCGAATTAGAAATGTGTGCTGTAATCACACCGGATTGGAATATAAATCAGTTTGGTGTATGAAAGATAAAACAAATTAAAACATATATTAGCTAAAACATAAAGTAGAAAAAGGTTTAGTTTTTCTTTTAATTTGTATTTCACTAGCAGAAAAACCCATACGGTAAAAAATCGCAATTTGGATTTACAGTTCTGGTTGACAATTAAAACTTTATACCGAACTGTTACAAATGGTAATTACTGTTATAAAACATAAATCTACATCATCGAAAAGTAATTCATCAATTATATTTTAATAAAGTGAATATTTTTAATTGGAAAATTGCATGAAGTTTTCCGAAAATAATTTTTTAAAATTATACGAGTGACACGTTATAGACTTTTCGATTTTTGTTCAAATTGTCAGTCGTAACTAAGCAACAATGCTATACAGTCTTTTTATAATACCAGCTTGAAGAATCACCAATAGAATTAATTAGTAATGTTTAGTTAAATGTGAAAAATTATCTTAGAAATATAAATAAGTAGTAATTTTTCAGTTGAAGTGGACATTCTGTAATTACCTTTTGCACCAAAATGGCTTTTTTGATTATTGTTTATTGTTAGAAAAACATATGAAAGCCCTTTTCTTTCCCAGGAGGAACGAACAATTAAAAAAAAACTGACCCTGGATCATTAAGTAATACATACTAAATTTGTTAGTTCTTCATCAAGCCGTTTAGTTCTCATAATTATTGTATAGAATGGGATAGAATTCTCCTTAAGAAAATATACACATCAGAATATTAATAAGTTTATAAAAATAAGTAGAAGTTCATCCAATATTATCGTAAATAGGTAATCTTTATAAACATCATTATAAGATTCATTTCCATTATTCCATGTGAAAACATTTTTGTTCTCGTTCAGATAAAAACGTCTTCATGAACTGAGATTACACTTTGAATGAATGAAAAAATGCATATTAACAAAATGGGTAATATATAGTCTTCGCAACCATATTTGGAGATATGATATAATTTTAGTATTTGCATTAATCTTTACAGTTCCAAATACTGCTGAAGATGCTATGAATAATTTGTACATGGAAACTCGAAATACATCAAGAATTTTACAAGGACAAAAAATCTATTGGCTGAAATTGACAGTTATATTTTTAAAAATATTTTTAAAGTTTATGATCGCGAGCGCAACTTAAATTTAGATCAGAACCAGACTTCTTTAAATATTCATTTCCTCTATTCGTTCAAAGAAAGAACTTATGATTTGCAAGCATATAATCATGTACTAATCATAGATTTTGCTATTCTTTTGTTAGAGAAGGACCTATTTGCTTTCATTTAATTCTATTCATAGTTAAATCGCTCCAAAACGAATCATCATAAAACAAAACACGTTACAATAAATTCAAAAATATACAAAATACTATAAAATTTAATTTCAATCAACAGCTGAGTGAAAGTTTTCCCCGCAATTCATTATGATAGAAGACAATATAAATCTGCTCTCAAAAAACAATAGAAGCTGAAAAAATTTATCCGTATTAACATAGTATCGTTTTCCTTGGAATGCCGATACCATTAGAAAAATGAGAACAAATTTAAGTACAAAATATCTCTTTGTTTGCTGATACACTTTTAGTATGAAAGGATACCATATAATCCGAAAATATAGGGAATATTTATTTCATTGTTTGTGTATTTTTTAATTATCGGATAAAAGTATCCGACAATTTTTAAGTAAATAATTCAAAAGAAAGGACTACGACACCGTAGTGAGTTCGAACTCCAGTTGCGCTATTATATTCACCTTTGGACAACTAACCTTGCGAAAGATATGACTTCCCCGTTATTCCCCTAGTGACAGGGTTCATCGTACCACGTTTGTTCTTCTACAAAATATTTGATTACCGAAAAAGGTTGACATGCTATTAAAAAAACAAAGATAAATATCTTTATTTTAGATTTAAATGTTTAACAAGCAAAAAAAAAAAAAAATCCTTAAATCTAACAATTGATTTTATTGATTTAGTTGTGTGTGGTTTGGTCCATTTTTTAACAGCATATCAACCGCTTATGGGTCATTTATTTAATACCGTAATTTGTAAATCTTTAATTGTAATCATAATTATGTTTTGAAAATTCAACTTTTTTTATTTGTTTATAAACATATGTTCACACACAGTTATATGATATCAAGTATTCCTATCAAATACAAATAATTCGCTCCCAATTGTATAGTTTCTAATCATTTATGTAAAATTACATGGTTTAAAGTAATTATTCTTATTAATAAAAATTTCAAATATTCCTACGTAATATCAATGATTTGCAAGCAAATGTGGTTTCGAGTAATTTATAATAATAATTCTTAGTGAATAATTAAAACTTCAAGTAACAATTCTTAATAAGAATAATTTGCTCTCCGTAAAATGGTATCAAGTTATCATATCTAATATTTATCATTTTGAAACCGATCTATTTGACTCTAATGGAATTCTAACAAATACTCTCATTTCGGGCCAGATGAACCTGGAAGTATGGGTCTGTGCTCAGTGTGCTTTTATGTATATATAGTTGGGTTTATACAATCAAAAATAATAAATTTCTATAATCAAGAACAATGTTAAAACATTGGACTTCAGTTTTCCTTTGCTGATCATGACCAATGTAAGTCGAAATTAATCGGAATTTATATACCTACTAATAGCATGAGCTTTGGACAGTTCTGATATAAATTCGATACAATATCAAGACATCGCACCTGATGATAGAAGCTTGTACGAAACTTAATTTGTCTGTTCCCTTTAATAAAACAACACACACACACGCACACACACACACACACACACGCACACGAACTAGTGTAAATACACTCTTTAAAACGATGTAATGTTTAGAAGGTAACTCATTGCTTTTGAACATATTTTGAATAATTTTCTGAATCAGAGTTGAGTTGTTTTCAAATCTTTATAAAAAGTTGCCGTTGAGTTGGGAAAATATAGAGCCTAAAAGTAAAGACTAATACTTCTACAATTAAACCATAACCGTTATGTGAGATTAAAAATTTTAAAGTGTCAATAAGAAGCTACTCTAAGCTGCTCGATTAGTTTCCTTTTTCTTTTTTTCTTGATTTTGTAGTACTAAAACGATCTCTTACTGTGTTTCGAAAATATATTGAAATTTAGAACTCCTGAAGAAGCAGGAGTTTGTTGGCAAAGGGGTCAGTTTCCAGAATAAATAAATATGATAATCCTCACAAAATTTGCTATCATAGTGACTTGTAAGTGCCGTTTCTGGTTATTCGACTGGGGTTATTCAGGACAAACTACTCAGCAAAGTTGGGTCAAGCAAGGAAGATGGTTTGACAAAAAGAACAACAAATCAGTCCCTTTAGTTGACAGTCGCATGCTGTGTGCATCAACACACACACACACACACACACACACACACACACACACACACACACACACACACACACACACACACACACACAAAAGACAAAAACATATACGGCGAACTAGTTAGAAAAATATAACGCATCATGACTCCGTAATTTGTTGCGCAGTGGTAATAGTCATCATGGAACTGGGTTAGGGATGAGGCTAAGGGTTTTGTGCCATCAAGACGAATCAGGAATAAGTAAGTAAAGTTGGTGACCTTAGTCGAAGGTTACCAGAAGGCTCCTTTTTCAATAGCTACTACACCAAGGTGCAGGGGAGGGCGCTACTCTATTCCTTGGATTGCTCCACTTTATCCTTGATCCGTACCTTATAATGCTAAGAGTTAAGCAAAGCGGCATCAAGTACCATTTTTTTAATCTTTGGTATGACTTGACCTGGGATTGAATCTTGGTCTCCCGGACCATTGGCGAACACTCTACTCATTAGATCAATGGCCCGGTGAATCAGGAATATATCCACCAAAAATGAACCCAACGAAGCGAATCTCATCGAGACAAATTCTTTGTCCGAGATCGTGATTTTTCCTAAACAATATTGTTGTATTTTTCCCTATATACCGCGAAGTTTTCTTCTTCTTTTTTACCTTTGTCCTTGTTTTTTAAGTTGCGCGCTTACAGAAGATACGGTATTTTCATCCAACCCCTACCTTCCACATCTATTTGAAAATGCAAATCAGACTAAATTGTCGGCAAAAATACTGTTGCAAGTTAATGAATAAAAGAAGGATTAACACAATGAACCATCGTAATTAACTTTATGTCATAAATTCCTATTGGGAAATTTCCCATTTTACATCTATTAAGCATTTGTGAATTATTGTCATCAGTTGTAGTGCATGTCGGTAGATCGTTTTGCCAATTAGGCATTTTCTTTAACATTTCAATCTCTCTCTCTCTCTCTCTCTCTCTCTTGCTCCCGATATATATATATATATATATATGTGCCTCTGTATGTGTGTGTGCGTGTGTGGTTTGAATTCAATGCTACAAGCGCTTCCCAAACGCAAAATCTTTACAGTGCTCAATAGAAAAAATGCTGATCAATATCATATATTAACAGTGATAAAAACCAAGCAGTGTAATAACTCACAATTTTTAGTTTCACATTTTCAATGATCAGTAGAGCTGTTTATATATATATATATATATATATATATATATATGATAAAAATAAGTGGAAAGATGGATAAATCAGACACTTTGAAAGGTTTAGTAGTTTTGATATTTCCTTCTCTTATTCCAAGAACCTCTTCAGACTAAACATTTTTTTAGTTTTACTCTATTTAGCAAATGAGGAAATAGATAAAATAACGGAGAAAATAAAGCTATAAAAAGAGCTGAGAGAGGGTCTAAAGATAAGAGGCAAGTAAGGGGAGAAATAGATGTGGGTTTAAGTAATGGTGGTAGGGTTTTTGGGTTTTGATTGTGACTGTGTATGGTGATAGAGTCGAATGTATCAGGTTTCATTACAGATTTTTGATCATATGGAAGTGTAATTAATTTTACTTAGCTAAAAGAAAAAGAAATAGAGAAAAAATTAGAAGTGTGAGGGGTTTAGGCATATCCTGTTTCATCAAGGACATTGACTATAATGGAGTATCTAAGGGAAACAGAAGAAAAGGAAAGAAAAAGAGAAAAAGAAAATGGAAAGGAAAGAATTCTCAGTAGTATGATTGTATAGAGTGAAAAAATGTCTTAGTCTACTAAAACATTTTGCTTAATATTTTGCTTGATTTTTTTTATCCTTTCTCTATTTTGATATTGTTTTCGTGTTGTATAATGTCCGCCAAATAGGGTGAAATATGATAGAAATATGAACGCTGTTTTATGTGGTTTGTTTTGGAAATGAATGTAGATTCTAATAATCTGCGGGATTTCTTGCAATATATGGGTTTGACTAGGCTTGGGAAAAATTAAATGGGTTTTTGAGATCTATAATATGGGAGAAAAAGGCAATCCGATCGTCATTTATTTTGATTGATCGTTTGTGTTCGTAGATTCTTTGGTGTTCGTAAATACATACAGACCCATGTTTACCGTAAACTCTCATTTATTGGTTCACACACACGGTCGTTTTGCCTCCTTAGACGCAAAATCAATTTAATAAAAACACTTGGCTATCGTGCTTTGATGATCCGTTCCAAGCATAAACTTACGGACGAGCTCAACTACATTAAGACCACAATGTTGGAGGTGGATATCAAGAAGATACTACCACCATTAGATATTAGTGTATGCAGTTCTCTACCTATCCAAAATTTGGACCAGAGAAGTGCCCTGTATATCTTAAATTACCCTGGATAGGCCACGCTTCTATGCGACTAATTAAACAAATCAAAAGTTTTGTCAGCCGGTGCTTTGATTCTGTCAAATTACGAGTCGCTCTCAAATCTAATGCGCTTTTTTCCACCTAATCTTAAAGACCATGCATCAAAAAAGTTTCCTTACTTATAAGTTTCTATGCAAATGTGACGTTTGCTACATCAGTTGTAGTACATAAAGATTAGAACTTAGAATCAACCAGCACATGCTCTCTTCAATCTGCACAAATAACTTGGACTGCTCCGTAGTACCGAGCTATCAGAATGCATAATCGACTATTGTGTGACACTTACTGGACAATTCGGCTTATGCTGTTGCTTATAACCCCAAAATGTTTATCATCTTGAAGGCCTCAAATAACGAGTGAGGCCCTGCGGACGTGTTAGGTGGTATGCAGGCTGACTTGTGTAGTTTTGTTCATTTGGTATCTCTCGTGACCCGAGGTTGGCACTCCTTGGGCGTCAGGGAGCCGTCCTCCAGGATTTTACCTGATCTGGCAAGGCTGACTTTATTGCCTAGCGACTGAGGGGAATGCTGACAGGGTCAAAGGCATTTTTGGAACCACTGGGCGTGTCTGGGTTATGGCCGAGCACCCGGTTACCACGTTACAAAGGCCTTGTGCCGTACTTTGATAATGTGGGATGCCGAACAAATACCGTCTCAAATAACGAATTATATCTCTACGTTGGATGTACAAAAGAAATTTTACACATTACTTATATTTAACTCAACAGTCCTTAATTCAACTAATCCCAACTTAGAATGTGAAGAAAACAATATTATCCGTACTTATCTCTCTGGTTTACGGTGAATTTTATTGTCTCTGTTTTCTCCACCTCAGCCCACACACTTTTCGACGGTTACTACCTCATGTCTATTTCCTAATCAACACTCATATATCACGGTATTTTTCTCTGATGAGACGTGATCGAAACAAAGAGTTCTCTTTTTTAGAATTTTAAAGAATCTTAGTGTATTTTAAAATGTACACGCCTTTTAAAGTATATATAGTATATATTATTTTCCCTAAAATTCAAAAGTACAGCACTGTAATTTAAAAAATTAACATCTTCGTGATCAGATTTTTTTATTTGTTTTCGTTGTTTCCTCTCGTCAGTGATTTTAAAGGCCAGTGATCGATTACCACAATACACTAGAGTGCCTAGGCAGTGTAAGGTTAACAAGCTAGACTAGCAAACCTACACGAGTGAGTTCGAATCTCATTGGGTACCCCATTTATATGGCCTTTTGCCACATCTAAGTAAAAAGCTCAGTAAATTACGACTATCACAATAGACTCGCTCTATGTTTGCTCTCTGTAGGTATTGGTCAAGTTCTACTTAAATCTTAACTTCTTGTTTTTTGCCTATCACTCTTTGAAGGTCGTCTGGACGGTATCTAGTGTCCGTACCGAGCTTGAGAATGTAAACTTTTGCTGGTAAAAACTTCGAAAATTTTAGGCAATTTAAAAAAATATTTTTGTGCTTTTAATTAAAGAACAAAGAAGAAAGGAATGTTATGTTTTAAAAGAATCTTTTCTTAAGTTTCGCTCAAAATAGTAAAATCTCTTTTATTTACTTTAAGTTATTAAAATTCAAAATAATGATGTAAAGTTTCAAGAAAGAATATTACATTTATATCTATGCTTATATATAATGGCGTCACCCAAAATTCAAACAACTTTTTCACTAAATATAAAATTGAGGGTAACAACAACCAAGTTCTCCATTTTAGAGAAAAGTATTGGCTCATTGTTTCATCTATCATCATCATCATCAACATGAATCGACAGCACAGATTCCTTTGATTCTCGTTCGCCATCTGTCCCTATCGACCATCTCTTTCGGCAAGTCTTGGTAACTTGACGGCATCCAATTTCTGCAAAGAATAATGTAGTTTTTGGTGGTTAGCCAACACTGACGTGTCCATGTGCATCAGTTCGTAGAAGAACATTACTTCTGAGTTGGCCATTATTTTTCTTGCAGTGCCCAACATATCTTGCTTGTCTTACTTGGATGTCTTGTTAGATAGGAAGTAAGTTGCAGTACAGCTACTGCTTTGTGGAGTACTGCTTTCAGGAGTTGTTCAGAATAACATGCAGCATCCTTGTGTAGTTCCCATCGAACATTTTCTCCGAGCGTTTTGTTAGAGTTGAAGTGTTGTAAGCAAAGACGCTGGATTTTCATTTTGATAAAGAACATCAAGAAAGTAAATTCCTCCTTCCTGATGAACTCTGTCAAAATTAGCCGAATAAACTTTTAATTGGTTTGCAGTGTGTTTTGATTCACTGTCATTAACATATCCTGTTATCATCATCATCATCATCAAAGCATACCAACACTATGAATTCGCTCTCTCTCTCTCCCCCCCTCTCTCTCTCTCTCTCTCTCTCCATCCGTCTATATCGGCCATCGCTCTTAGTAAGTTCTCTAGACGGCATCTAGTATCTGCATTAAGCTGATGAATGCAAGTTTTTTGCTGTTCGGCTAATACTGGTGCGTTCATATCTATTAGAGAAGGTTCGCTTATAAGTTCGTCCTTACTTCACCAACAGTGCCCAGTATGTCTTGTTCGTCTTGATTGGATGGTTTGCGATATAGGAGGTATAAATACTTTATTATGTCTTTCAAAATTTCTGATGGTAGTCAGTCATTGCTGCTTAGTGCTGTTGAGTTGACGGAAGCTATATCTAAGTTCTTGACCATATGTATCATAAATCTTGTTCTTAGAGTCGTTAAGGAGTGTATTGGAAATTTCATCCGTGTACCAAATTTTCATGCAAGGGTCCCTCTTTTGAGGTGCTTGAAATCTCCAGCAAGATCATCACGGCTTTGCTGTAAAGGCGCAATTTCGTATTGTCACCGCAAGAAGAAATGTACAGAATATACTCAAGTTGATATCTGCGTAAGTTACTTTTATATGGACTGCTCTAAAATAAATTTCCATGTAGGTAAGAGCAGGTCAGTGCTGCTCCATTCTATAATAGATACTTAAGCCAAAGGTAAAGTGAATTGGATAATTCACAGATTTTTTTAACGATATGACAATAAGAATTCCAAAACTTGGTTGTTTGAAAAGATCTTGCAATTCATGAAGAATTCGAAGATGATCAAGCTCTCTTCCAGTGTCACCATTATTGAATGCAGACAGGAATGTAGATCGTAGGAGACTGGAGTGCCAGATGAATGGCAAGTGTACACTGTAAAGATTCTTGAAAGAAATCTACGCTTAGAAACCACGAAAAAAGACAAAGGGAGTTTATGATTGATTGATTTCAACGGCATGTCAAACCTTGTTGGGTTATTTATGCCTACAGGTTATGAAATCACGTTTATTATACGTCTATATGTACATATTTTTGTGTAGTTGTTTCTTCAAAGTTTTTTGCGTTCAGTACTATCGATTAAGAATGATTGCTTTTTTGTCTCATCGATTACGAATAGTTTTTAAACAAATCTATTTGACGCTAAAATGTACTACTACTCCTGATCAGTGGGGACATATGATTAAGGGTAGTGAAGAGGTACTTCAAATCCTTAGAGTTCTAGAATTGGGCCTCACCATCAGATGTAGTTTATTGTCATATCCAGAATACCTCTTTTTTAGGGAGATATCTATAGGGTATACAGACAGTATATTCTAAGCCCTGCCAACAAGGGTACATAAGAAGATGTTAGACAAACACGCATGAACAAGGTTAGTTGGACTATGTGAGTTCAATAAGATCTTTTCCCCAATAACAGGAGAAAGGAAAATAAACCGATAGGATTGAAGACATATGTATATTATAAGCCAACTTTCACTGGACGATATCTCAACTTCAGTTCTCGCCACTTATACATAGTCAAAAAAAAAAAAAAAAAGGATCGTCAGATGTCTACAGCTTATTGGATTGGAAATACCCATCAGCGTAACAATTACCCTGCCAAAATTACATATCATAACAGAAATGGAAGAGTTGAGGACTATAAGCAGAAAACTGAACTATAAGCAGAAAACTCCCATACTAGGTTAGACTGAAAAATCCATGGGCTGACCAAGATAGTCTCATGGAATATGACCAAATGAGGTTTATTTTTTGACAGAATCCCCTTTGCGGGCCAGACACTTCTTTCATTCGTGTTGCAGTGCTTGGAACTCATTGGTAAAAAAAGTCATCAACAGCAGATATGACATCATCGTATGAACGTTTTAGCGAATGACCTTTTCAGTCTTTCACCCTCGTACATGAGAAGTATGTCTGAAAAGATTCAAAAGCTCTGCTGTCCATTTCGCATTAGGTCAATATTCAAAAGTGGTTCAATACTTTAGAGGTATTGCTTCCGATTCAAACCTACTATACAAGAGAACACAACCAAGAATTGGATTGATTAAGGAGTTCAGTTAAAAAAAACAATGAAAATAACCGACTACGACAAAGTACCCACACCTAAATGCAGGTGGTACAGCGTTTGTAACACTTTGAATATAGCAATCAAGAAGAGGACAATAGTCCGAAGCTTCTATATAGAGTGAATAACATTATTAGTTTGGAACTAACAATCGGGACCAAAACAGAAACCTTTAAATCCATTTTGTGTCACTCACTTAAATATTTGGAAAGATTTATCTACAAAAGACGGATTTTTTTCAGAACAATAATAACATCATTTGATATTAAATGTAATTAGTAGTATCCACTTTTTTTATTATGAGGAATTATCATTTATAATAAAAATTCTCTTTATAAATTTATTTAGCAATGAAAATAGTTAAAAAAAAACTTGCTGTGATCCAAGTCTTGGCCTCTTACCCAGCGGAAATAAATACTTCAGCTAGTAAGTGTACATTTGTTAATGGGTATAAAACTTATATTATGAATGTATTATACATACAGGTACGTGGACTACTCGCTTATTTATTTGTGTATAAAATATGTACGAATATAACTAAGTAAAAACAGGATTATATAAGTATGTTTCCAGGTGTGTGTGTGTGTGTGTGTGTATTTATGCCTGTGTGCATGTGGATGTGGGAAGGTGAGCATTGTGTGCCTCACAAAACAATTGTGTATTCCTTGCAGTATGTAATAAAAGGCTGCTGGTCCAGCATAACATTACTGGCGTCCTACCTGTCGGATTTCTTGGCAACTCTTTGGGACATAATAACTTTAGAAAACTTTCTTGCCTCTTAGACGCCAGAGGAGGAATTTCGCAATGTTAATGAGGTTCCTTGGCGTCAAAATAGCTATTTTGTCTCTGAAGAAAATCTACAAATTTAAAAAAGAAAAAAAAAAGAAAACGAGAGAGAGAGAGAGAGAGAGAGAGAGAGAGAGAGAGAGAGAGAGAGAGAGAGAGAGAGAGAGAGTAAAATTAAAGACGAAAAAGAAACGTCACTTGTAATACTTTTATTTATCATCTACATAGTTGCCAATTTTAGTTGTTTATTCTTAGAGATTGTATTGTCTTCCCCCGTGGGCATCGAAATCCTCCTTCTCCTCACCATCTTTACCGCCATCATCATCATCGATATTGTAATAGCTTTTTATTAATTTTAAAAGATAGTTTTATGAACTTCTAATTGTTATGGACGTAAGCATCGAATATTTTGTATGTTCATATTAAAAAAAATGCTGTCGTCTGCGGGTCACTTTGATCAATTTTGTTACTTGCCTGAGGATGAACCAGGGAAGAAAGAAATTTCTTCAAGGATTGAATATTTTCAAAATCATGATTAATTTAATGTTTTATTCAACTTGTTAAAGTCAGATCAATGGAAATTTTGTTTGATTATTTCTATCATATTCTGAATTTTGATAATAATGCTTGATCAATTGAATGATTGATTTTAACGGCATGTAAAACCGTCTAGAGTTATATTTTGCCTTGATGTTAGGGAATTGCGTATATTGGAAATTTTATTCGACCAATTTTCTATTGTCTTTTAAATCTTTATTTTTAAATATTTCATTTTAACGTTTAAGATTTTGTCTTAATTTTTATTGTTATTTTCGCAACGTTTCGGCCTATATGCCTTCCGGCATTCTTCAGGTGTTTGTCGAACTTGTGAGCCTACACGAAACTTCGAAGAACGTCCTTGATTTAATCCACAGGGGGTCGTTTATTCTGATTCTGTTAACCATAACTGGGTTTAAATGCTAATTATTCCTGTATTGCTACTTGCCTGCGGTGAGTATTGAACCTGCAACCTCTAGATGAGTATCTCTTAAGAAACTTATGGCACCAACGCCTATAACTGTTACGCTATGTATGATTTTTTTTACCTGAACTGATATTCCGATTTTTTTAGAAATGATTAGTTTAAGACACAACCTCCATTGTAACAACTACCCAGAGCACATAACATCGGCTCCAAGAAACCTGGATTAGAGGATAGAAGATAATACCCGAAAACTCACCACAGTATGTCTACCCTTTGTCAAAGGTCTGGCCGAAAGGATCCAAAAGATATATTATCCATATGACACCAGGGCAATATTGACAACTGGCTCAACTCTACAGAGGTATCTCCTCCGTGTCAAGCCATCAACAGAATTCAACATGACCAAGAACTGTGTGTACTCCATCTCTTCTAGTTCTGGTAAAGTATACAAAGGTGAGACATGCCGCCCTCTAAAAGTAAGTATAGAAGAACATCGAAAACAGTAGTACGAGGTGAAATTGAAAAGACAGGTATGGCGGACCATATATGGAAGGAAAAGGGAAACAATTTGCCTTTATGGGATGAAGTTAAAATAATTGATTGAGAAGAACACTGGAGAATTAGACGCATTAACGAATGAGCACATATGTGACCTGTTGAGTTGACCAAGTATAGAGATGAATATGATAATCAATAATCAAAAAAGTTAGATTGAAAAAAATCGGAATATGAGCTCAAGTAAAAAAAAATCATACATAATAGTAGTAATCAAAGTGATGTAAGAACATTGAGTTTATAAGTCTCAAAAATTCACTCTGAATTGTCCAGCAGGACACCTAGTGTAACGATTATAGGCGTTGGTTCCCTAATCTTCTAAAGAGATAATCAACTGGGGGTTTCGGGTTCAATCCTGACTGCAGGCGAGTAACAATACAGGAATACTTAGCACTTAAACCCGGTTATGGTTAACGGAATCAAAACAAGCGACCTGCCGTGGATGTTTTTCGAAGTTCCGTGTAGGCTCTCGAGTTCGACAAACACATGAAGAAGGCCGGAAGACATATCGGCCGAAACGGGCATATAACAACAATAATGATGAAGACAGTTGTCCGAAAACGCTCAATGATAAAAATCATCAAGCTTCGTCAGAAATTCATACAACTTAATTTTAACGATATGTCAAAATCGTCCAGGATAGTTTTCTAATAATTACTTTGTTTGTATTGATCATGTTTACGTTTATAATGTTTGGTATAATTTTTATTTCTCTCAGCAAAACAAAATGTCATCCATATCGACATTTTCGAATAAGTCTTTCTTATTGTTTGCGGTGAGAAAATGTTATCTAACGAGAGCTAAATCTCCATATTCCATTAGAATTCAGAAATTATGGTAAGAAAAAGAAATTTACAAGGAATTTTTTCCACAATCACATGATTGATTTACGCATAAATATTGTATTATTATTGAATATGTCTCAGTGCAAAGATTGAAAAATAAAGGTTTACGCGAGAAGATTGTAAAAGAAGGAATCACGATCAAATAATAATAATAATAATAATAATAATAATAATCAAATAAAGGAGAGACACACTCTTCCCAAATATTAAAACAGATGTTTCAAACTTATTGTTGGGGTGTCTCCCCTACAGCTGGAATCGCCCTCTCTTTTGCGCAGTCTCGGCGAGCCGTCACCAAGTACGGGTGTAATGTTCATGATTGTGTTAAGCTGAGGAGAGGTTTCTCCCAGCTCTCGTTTACGTATGTACTATTTTCCTTCAATATATTTTTTATCACTCATTTCTGAGTCGTGTTATCATTTCAATCTCCCCTTGATCATAACTGGCAGACGACGGATTCGAAGAAATAAGAACTTACGCTAACCCCATTGAAATTTTTAGAATTTCTGTTTGTCAATTGTTTAATCAATTGACAAACAGAGATTCGAAAAATTTCAACTACACGTGTCTCAGTATGGCATTAGTAAAATAAAAAATAAAAAAGAACTGTACGCTAAGAACCAATTTCACTTACTGAAACTGTCAAAAGAAAAAAGAAAGAATCAAGCATTTTGTAAAATTGCGAAATGTTGTTTTCAATTCTTTCATTGCAAAAATGATGCAACTTCTGGTTCACTAAAGAGTTAACCAAATTTTTTCAGTTCTTATGCAAATTATTTGTGGTTTTCTGTAGAACCCCCTCCCAACAAAACAGAGAAAAAAAAAAGAACTTTTTCTGTTGATACAAGTTACCACAGTGTTGTAGTGTATTTATTTTTCTCCCCCCTCTGTATATAAAAAAAGGGGGAAGACGAAAAAATTCTAAACTATTGATTGAAAGAAAAAACTTTGTTTTCTTGAAAGAGACAAAACTATAAAGAATTATTATTTGCTTTGTTTTTTTCTTCTCCTCATTTTCCCTCTAGTTAAAAGTAAAAACTGACTATAATTTTCCCCCCTGTTTTTGAAAAAGAGGGAAAGAAAAAAGTCCTTTTTTTCCTCTACGGGATAAACGCGGTCTGTGGCCGTTTGTGCAAATTTTGTTGAGAGAGGAGCCATTTTGTTTTACAACGAAAAAAAAATTGCCTCTGAAAATACATATCTGAAAACAGTATGGAGGACTTTAAGGCAATAATATTACAGCTAATGAACGCTCAAAACGAATATCAACAGAAGGCGGAGGACCGCATTCAACAACAACTATAATAACAACAACAATTTTTCTTGCAGTTTTATAAAGAGCAGGAAGAAAAACAACAACAGCGGCAACAAATGCCGGAAGAAAAATTCCTCCAACCGAAAGAACAAGAGGAGAAATTACTTCAATAACAGAAAGAACAACAAATTCAACGAAAACAACAAGAAGAATTATTCCTTTAAGTATTAAATAAAACGGAACCCAGCGAAAATAACACTGGTTTTTCCCCCACAACACAATCTGGAATTCTATGGAGACATTCATTTATCTTCTGGAGGAAGATGAAACATTCGAAGCATTCTTCAGAAGATACGAAGATCTTTTTACGGTGGAATTGCGAAGATTAGACCAACGCTAAGAAGGTTCGCTTACTTTTAAGGAAGTTAGGAACCACTGAATATAGTAAGTTTGTCGACTACATTCTACCAAAGAAGACAAGCGAATTGGAATTCTCTGAAGCAGTCAAACTCCTGTCTGAGTTATTTATCCCGAACTTGACACTTTTCCACAAAAGATGGAAGTGTTTTACCTTGTCGAAGCGGGACGACAAAGACAACCTCACATTTGCGTCCATAGTAAATAAGCATTGTGATGATTTTCGTTTGGCGGAATTATCAGCCGACGACTTTAAATGCTTGATATTTGCACAAGGTCTTGTCTCTGCAAAAAATTCGGAGATAAGACGGAGAGTCCTGTCAAAGTTAGAAAGTGAACCAGGACTCACACTACAGAAACTGGTCGAAGAATGTCAACGCGTAGTTAGCGTCAAAAACGACTCCAAAAACATCGAGGAATCGGGAGTGGCGTATGTCAGAAGGACAAACTACAAGCCGAAAAATTACGCCCCTGGGAAAAGCAGTGAAAACAAAAAGTACGTACATTCACAATCAAAGAATCGACGACCAATCCAAAAACCGAAATTACCCACAAGTCCATGCGGTCGTTGCAGTGGACATTATTGGTCAACAAATTGTTTCTACAAGAACAAAACTTGTAACGAGAGTGGTAAAATTGGCCACAAAGCCACACGATGTAGGAACAAAGGAAATAAAAACAGAGTCAGACAAGCAAGATCTAATATTAAAACAAAAGAATCGACGAAAGTACGTAACAGTCAACATCCTGGATAAAAAAGTGGACCTACAACTAGATTCCGGTTCGGACCTATCAATCATTAATCTGCACACATGGAAAAAAATCGAAAAAACCAACGACGAGAAAAACAAACAAAACAACCCGTTCAGTAACAGGTGACAAAATAAAGTTCGAGGGTGAATTAACACTACCCGTAACCCTGAATGGTTCCACTAAAAAGTAAAAGTTTTCGTTTACAAAAAGTCCGAGAATCTATTTGGAACGAATTGGATGGAACTGTTCAAACTATGGGACCAACCAATTATCAATTTCTGCCACAAGATAGAAAACTCACAGAGGTGCAAGAATTAAAAGACTAACTAAAAGAAAGATTTCCTGAAGTTTTTTCGGCAGGACTCGGGAAATGCACCAAGGCATATTCTGCCCGTCTTCAAAAAGAAAAGAAATGTGCCATTCACGGCAGTCGAAAAAATTGACGAAAAGAGCTGGATCGACTGGAAAAGGCCGGCATACTGTCCAAAGTAATCTCCAGTGAATGGGCTGCACCCACAGTATACGTCAGAAAGAAGTCCAATCAAATTCGCATCTGTGCGGATTTTTCTACGGGCCTTAACGCGGTCTTGAAAGACTACCACTATCCCCTTCCTACACCGGAGGAGGTATTTAACAAACTGAATGATGGTGTAGTATTTTCCAAAGTGGACTTGAGCGATGCCTATCTTCAGATCCCTGTCGAGGAGGAATGTTTAAAACTCCTGTGTATCAACACCCACAGGGGCCTTTATAAGTTTGAAAGGTTAGCCTTTGGGATCTTGGTCGCTCCTGCGATCTTTCAGCTGGTCATGGATACCATTCTGGGCGGTCTTGATTTTGCATGTGCCTACCTGGATGACATTGTGATTGCTAGCAAATCTACCGAAGAACATCGCAGACAAATACACGAGGTCTTCGAAAGAATACACAATTTTGGGTTCAGAATAAAAGAAACGAAATGTGAGTTCCTTATGAATGAGATAAGGTACCTCGGACACATAATCGACAAAAATGGAAGACGTCCGGATTCAGAGAGGGCAGAAACTATAAAAAAACATGCCATCCCCAAGAAATCTCACCGAACTTCAAAGTTTTCTCGAATTAGCAAATTTTTATCAAGTGTTCATTAAAAATATGCACGAATTGCGCACGCCTCTAAATGACTTATTGAAGAAAGACAAAAAGTGGAAACAGACAACTCAGTGTCAGGCAGCATTTGAGAAGATAAAAAACACTTTAAGTTCGGAACTATTCCTGACTCACTTTGACCCTAAATTGAATATTATTGTTGTTTCCGATGCTAGTTTGTATGGTATCGGCGCATGCATACTCCATCTGATGCCTGATCATCATCATCATCATCATCATCATCATCATCATGTCGCGCTGGTAGTACGGATATCCCTGACCCTGTCTGACAGGTCTTCAGGACAACATCCTGTATCCTCACATAGCTGCTGAATGTATGTCCTTAAGTCCTATTAATTCAAAATGCTGAATTTAAAAAAATGTTATGCTGTATTTTTGTTTGTAAAATAATGCTTAAACTGTGCGTTTTAAATGTAAAGACACTCTTACTATAAACCCAAATTGAATATATGACTCTGTCCAAATGTCAGCGAACACGGCAAAACGTTTTTGAATCTTTTATAAAAGTTTAAAATTCTTAGAGGCCTAACAGTAGTTTAGAAGATAACGTAAGTCTAAAACTCCCAATGCTTCCACATAACACAAAAAAAGTCATTTGTAAAAGCTCTATAATTCCTAAAGCCTCCTCGGCTCCCAACGGTAGTATAGAATAAAAACTAAAAAGCCTAGGAAAATGTCCCAATACCGCAAAAAAAAAAAAAAAAAATTTCAGTACCAGTGAAAGTCTGACGAAAGTACCTTAATCTTGGACTTTAACTAAGTTGAAACTTAAGAAAACTTAAATCAAAATTACCCCCCCCTTTTTTTACGTACACATGGGAAGCAGCATGATGTACGTAAAGGTATTTGAATAAACCCGTGGACGACCAAACTCAATACCTAAACAGGTCCTGGACGTGAGTTTGACGACTGAACGCTCAGGATCGTTAGTTCGATCGGGGAACTACTGCTGCTCCTCTATAAGAGTGGCTTCTATAGAAGAGAATAAAACAGCCATCGAAAGATAACCATGATGCCTGATGGATCAAGAAAAACCCATTGCACACGCGTCTAGAACTTTACAACTGCCAGCTGAAAAAGCGGACAGCCAGATAGAAAAAGAAGCTCTCAGCATAATCTTTGCGGTAACGAAATTTCATAGGTATTTGCATGGAAGATTTTTTAACCTACAGACTGACCATAAGCCCTTTCTAACGATATTTGGCTCGAAAAAGCGACTTCCAGTTTATAATGCTAATAGACTTCTGAGATGGGGTACTCTCCTCCTCAACTACAACTTCAAACTAGAATATTTACCAACCAACAAAATTGGCCATGCCGATGGTCTTTCTAGACTACTCCCTAATCAATGCCAACCACTTGAAGACTCAGGCATAGCAGCACTTTGGTTGGACTGTGAAATCAAATCTATCATTGAAAATACTGTTCGGGATCTACCGGTAACGCTGTCGGAGATAAAGAGCAAAGCGATCAAAGATGACTTTATCAACGAAATAAAACAAAAAATCGCATCAAAGGACAACGGCGTTTCAGATGTGTACTCATTATGCGACAGCATCTTATTGTACAGTGACAGAGTTGCAATTCCTAAGAAATTACAAAAACTAATTCTGAAGGATTTCCATACAGGACACCCCGGAAAAAATCGCATGAAAAGCCTCATGTGGAGTTATGTCTACTGACCGGCTATGGACAAAGACATAATTGACATGATTAACGCATATAGAGGATGCGTCTTGGCGGCCAAAGCACCAGCTACCACTTTCAAACCCTGGCCAAAAACGGACCAGCCATGGTCACGCATTCATATTGACTTTGCTGGCCCACTGGAGGATCACTACAACCTTATTGTGGTAGACAGCTACTCCAAGTGACTGGAGATTTTAAGATGCAAGAGGCCGGCGACTGCTGTAACTATCGGGTTCCTGCATGAACTGTTTGCAAAGATTCGGAGTGCCAGACTGTATCGTCAGTGACAATGGCACACAATTTACATTGGCTGAATTCAAGGATTTTTGAATCACATTCCAGGTGAAATATGTAACAACGCCACAATAACACCCAAGATCGAATGGTCAGGCGGAATGGTTCGTCAACACGCTAAAAAGAGCACTCAAGAAAGCAAAAGGAACACCGACCGACAGAGCCTTACAACAATTCCTACAGGTGTATCGTATAATGCTGAACCCAAATACACCTTCAACCGGCTCACCAGCAGAAATCATGTTTGCCAGGAAAATAAGATCTGCATTCGACAAATTAATCCCGAAACAATCTAAAATAAATGCGACTGAACATGTTACAAGAAAGCGATTTCTTCCAGGCCAGAGGATTTTTTTGAGCATTTTCAAAAGAATATTCTGTACTGGGAAGAGGGAACGATCCTTAGCAGGATCAGCAAAATGGTATACATAATTCAAGGGTAAAAAATTCCCATAAGAGACATTTAAACCAACTGAAAAAACGGCATGAAATGGATTCTAACAACACTCAAGATGAAGAGGAAGAACACATCGAGGTTATCTACGGCACATTTAACCGTGAACCCCCACAGCACACTTCCGAACGACGAAGATCAGTGAGGAAGAGGAAAATCACAGAACCCTTATCTATCGATCCAAAACGAAAGATATACTAATGGAAAGAATAAACCTTTTTGAAAGCAAAAGGCTTGGGAGGGGCGTGTTGGGATGTCTCCCTTACAGATGAACTCGCCCCCATCTAACACATACCGGCTAAGCTCTATTCTAAACTCTAGTCTCGGGCGAATCGTCACCAAGAACGGATGTAATGTTCATGATTGTGTTAAGAGAGGTTTCTCTCAGTTATCGTTTATATATGTACTATTTTCCTTCAATATATTTTTAGGGGGTGTCCTCGTGGTTAAAGCGTTGGACTGCGGAATCGTAGTACGCGAGTTCGTACTCCAGTCGCGCTATTACGTTCACTTTCGGGCAAATACCCTTGAGAAAGGTATGAGCCCCCTTAATCTCCCAGCTATGGGTTAAATAGTACCACGACTGTTCTTCTAGGAGAATGGCTTTGGCATTAAATAACCTAAAAAGAGTTGATATGCCATTAAACAAAGAAACCATCAATATATTTTTTATCACTCATTTCCAAGTCGTGTTATCATTTCAACCTTCCCTTGACCATAACACTAATATAATAGAAGCATAAATTTGAATAGAAGAATCTGAAAATATTTTCGAAAAATTTAGAATATATTCAAATTTTCTATGTTTGAGAGAGAGAGAAAGTGAGAGTGTGTGCGTCCACGTGCGCGTCCACGTGCGCGTCTAAAAGAGTGTCTGTAAAACACCTAATACGAAATTTCCTTACCAAAGACTTTTACTTAGAATATCTGGACCAGTGTCTTCATCTTTATTTTTACACTGACAATGTTTCGGCCAATATGACTTCCGGTCTTCTTCAGGTGTAACATGTCGAACTTGGGAGTTCATACAGAATCTCTAACTAAACCCTTTATTTGAACCACAAGGGTAGGCTGTTCAAATTCTATTTACCATGACCGGGTACAAGTATTAAGTTATAGTAAATATTCCTTTTTATTCTTACCTGTTGTTGGGATTGAACCTGCAACCTCTTGATGATTTCACACAGAAGCACTTTTAAACCAAACGCCTTATCTACTCCGCCATGTGTCTTTGTGGCGCAATACATATAAAAGTGGCTTATTCCGCCAGAGGAAATTTTGTCACCTTTTTTCTTAATGGCCCAGTCATTTATAGTAAATTGGTAAATAAAAAAGTAAAAAGGTTAAAGATGATAACGGGCATTCCTTTCCAGATTTTGTGAGGAGACAACATCTAGATTATATGACGATCTTTTAATTACTGTAAACTGAAATAGCGAGCGGCTATAGGTGTGAGCGTAGCGAGCCTGTTGCACAAAGCTGTGCTGTGCGCGGGGAATTCGTTAGAATATATAAAGGTTTTTACACTCTTTTGCTGTTACTGAACATAGACTTGGAGTTGAACAAGATTCTTAAATAAAAAAAGTATTTAAGAGAATCAATGCACTATTCCACCTTTTAAAAAGCGAAATATAAGCCTGTATTGTTTGCCTACGACAAATGGTACAGTTTCACTGAATTAAGCTATTTTTTCAGTTGCTGTGAACCGTTTTGACCTGGCGACTGACATGTCAACTCAGACTTGTCTGACTTTTTCTCTTTATATTCTTGTACGTATTTATCCAACCTCCCACCCATGAGTAGGATGCGACACAAAGTCATTTTTATGTGGATTTTAACGGATTTGAATTCAAACTTTTCCTTCTCCAAGACTAATTGTCATATCCAAGTTAAAGATACCAGTCTGCCCTACCCATAGCTGAATGGAGAAGAGTTGAATGCATTTCTCTTTCCCAAATGTATAAGCACTGTGTGAAATGCAAACAACCTCGTTGAAGATTTCAAACCGGATCTCCGTGTCCATTTTCTATTCTTGTAAATAACGGATTTATGACTGATTTTTATATACTAGTTAGCACATTGGAAGAAAACTAAGGCCATCGTTTTTATTTATTTATTAATTTTTTGTTCGCGTAGATGCTCAGTAACAAAACCTATCAATATGAAAAATTGATAAAAATCAGAAAATTATCGCCCATAACTCAATGTTCTGACCATTAAGTAATGTCTGCAAGTAGTAGGTTAAGTCCCATTTCCAGAAAGTAAACTTAGGACAACATTTATCATACGCTATTGAGCATTGTTATCACTAATGCCACACACAGAAAGAATCCTTGAAGGAAGGTCACCGCTGTGTATACCAATGAATCATTTCATCCGTGTGTAAAGATCATCTGTCATGGATACCGGCATTGATCAGTGGTGTCAATAAAAACCGTGGTGTTGAAAGCATAAAACGAGTAGTCTTCGATTACAACCAGACAGCCTATATGTAACTTGACTTGTACAAAATATGTTTGCCGATCAAGACAAGAAAGAAACTTGATTCCCTTCACTCACTTCCAACGAACCCATACGGTCAAAATGTGTCCAATGTTTTTTTTTTTTTATTTTTTATTTTTACCTGCCTTTAGTTTTACACAGACCAAGGTAACGTAAAACATGGTCGACGGGGGATGATTTTTAAGGCTCTTTCTACCGATTAGATGGTGTCGGGATTTCGTGTATGTATATTTTCTGAAAAATACTTAGGATTAGAAACAATTTTGTGTCAGGTAGGTTGAATGCTATAGAGAAATTTAATCAAAGAAGTGAGTGTCAGTTGGGTTTTTCTTTATTATATAGATATTAGAATATAATTTATGATCAAGTATTTATATTTTATTTGTAACATTGATAACAAGAAGGTCGATAAAAATAGTTTTGAATTTCTTTTGAATGGTTTTTCCTTGCAATGTAAGGCCGGAAATTGGATAAGAGGAACTTTATTTTTGATTATGAATAAGAAAAAAAAGTATAAAATTTGATGTTATTTTTGATGAATTAATTTGTTTTTAATAATTTAAACGTTGATGGTGCGATAACATCCAATTATCATTTGTGCCGGTGTATTCAGAAAATTTGTTCTTCTATTGATTCCCAACTTTACTACTTTCAATCTTGAGACGTTCAACTTATGATGTACAATCGGCTATGGCACTACAAGTACATGTCTGACCATCAAAAGAAAAGCATGTTTTTGTCTTTCTCTAGTTTGTTAAAGCGCTACCCTTGGCTCTGACTCTTCTCACCTGCTTTTTGCATCATATGAATCAAGAAGATTTTAAACGTAATCATATGTTGGCCGTGGTAAGCTACTTCAGCTGGAGAGCTTAACCACGTAAAGGGTGCTGATAACACGACCCAGTAGCGAATGATTTTCTTGATGAAGGGCGGACGAGTTCCTAGAAAAACGAAAACGGCTACATGTTCACGACCGGAGCGAACCACAAAGTAGGACCTCGACCGTGGACAAACTTGGAAAGATAGGCTCTGCCATATTTTCTTGACCAAAATATACCATATAAAAGTGGTGCCTTGACAACCCTTCAGCGGTTACAAACTGATGATGATGATGATGATGATGACGATGATGCATAATAAAAGAGGATAAATTAATTTTCGAGCTCTAAACATTCATTTCCAATCCTGAACTTCTGCATCATGCGTTTCTCTAATCATTGACTTGAAATATTTTCATCCACGCAGTGCATTTTATATATTAAAGTAGGTTTTGCTGACATGTGGAAACAACAGACATTGTATTTCAAGATAATTCTAGCAACAGTTTTAATGAATTTGATTTGTAGGATATAAACTGAAAGGCGCCTATCACAGTAGTTACCATCGTAGAAAATTGGGTCGGCGACCCGAGTTCAAATCCCGAACGAGTCTGTGTGTGTATCACTTCATGATAATGCCCTTTGGAAAGATATGAATCCACCTGTTCTTCCCCAGTTATAGGTAAAAATGTAGGAAAGACTGAGCTCATTAGCCTTGTTGGGACAACCAGCCTAGGAGAAAGATAATTCAAACCAGCTTTACTCCACTTAAACAGATTAACTTTGTATTATATTCCTGGCGTGGCGGAGGGGTTGGTTGAATATATATAAACTCCAACAAATATTTCATTGTACTAGAAAGTTATTGCAGGAATTCTAAAATTTCAATATCGGGTTTAAGAGTTTGTCTAAACTTTCTCCTGATCAATCATCCCTTTATATCAAGCTTGAAGGATGCAATGAAGGCAGACAATCACAATATCAAGCCTGGTTGGAACAGTTTTAAAGACCTATATGAATACTGTGGGAAAGATATGACTGGTGGATCTATAAAGTATCGTAAATGTCATGAACGATTGAAGCGAGAGTTGAAGAAGGGAACAATGTTGGTTCAAAAACATGCTTGGAGGTGTAATGTTTATGACCGTATTCTTCTCTTTAAAACTGAATACGTCAATCACGTGAAGTTTCATGAGAGATATGAACAGGATACACTTCATTTGGGACGAGGTTATAACGCTTGTATGATATGAAATAAAATCTGCAAATCTTTGTCCTGCTTGAAAAGATACATGGTAATGCCCCAAACAATTTTCCAAGAACTGACTCAAGTATCATCAATAGTCATCACTTTGTTTGACTGCCATCTCTGCCTCAAAGTTTGCAAGACTTCTACTGGACTGACAAGTCGTCTGAGGAGACACATTGAAAACACATCAATATAGACGATGCTGGAGAATGAAGGGACGGTAATCATCAGTGAAGGTAGAACAATCATCATCATTATGACTTATTCTTTAATTTAGTGCAGAAGTTCGACACATATCTGGAATGAATCTATATACTAACTTTGTTATTCTAGGAAAGTCATGGCCAATATATGAAATCTATAGATTACTGATAAGTAACCAGGGTAATGCAAAGGGTTCGGGTGAAAAGGAATAATGAGAGGAGATTAGTCATGAAGAAGGTAGAAACAGTTGACGTACTTTTATTGTTGGAAAACAATGTTTAAATTGAATTAAATTTTTTTCCCGAAACATATCTCTAAAAAGGCGAAATTTACTCTCCCTACACTTATATGATTAATATTTTACGAAAGTTATTATTCTTATTGAAAATTAGACTCGTAGGTTCATAGACAGAAGAACACTGATTTAACAGCATACATTTCAGAAATTTCCTCATGAAATCTTCGATAAGCATACAAAATGCTATTGTCCTTTCATTGAATTAAAATTGTGGAAATTATCCAGATTATTGAGTGCTGTTGATGAGATAGAATGGAGGAAAAATGTTTTACTGGAGGTTGGTTTGATGACGTGAAAACATCTAATAAATTATAGATATATGCATTAAATTTATAAACATATGGTTGGTTTGATAACGAGAAAATATATCTTAAAAGTTATAAATATATTATAAATAAATAGATATATGGTTGGTTTGATAAGAAAATATGTCTTATAATTTTCATACTTTGGTTATCTGTTTTCATTCTTTCATTATTCTATTTGATCAAAATTGTATAAGATCCAGTTCCAGTGATATTTTACGTTCTTTTGATTCACCAATTTTTTATTTGACATTTTTTTCTTTTTATTTATTTATTTTTTTAAATTCATTCAACATCTTTCAATATTTATCCTTTAGAATCGTCTCTTCCTGTTTTTTTCCATTGCTTAGAGTAATGTAAAAGCGCCTCCTTCCACTTTTTTATTATTTCAGCTTTACATATTTCTTCTTGTCTATCTTCATTCCTATTGACAACTGTAAAGAAAAATCAAGCGAAACATTTAAGATGAACATTTTTCATGTATTTTTCCTTCTTTTTCTCCTTCCTTGTTTTTTTTTTTCTTCTCTGTTTTCTTTTTTTCTCTTTTAAGAATCAAGAAAAATAAAAGATTATTCTCTATTTTTATACCGGTTCTTAATCTTTTAGCTTTACCATATTTCTTGTTTCCTTTTTTCTGCTTTTGTTTTTTCTAGAATTTTCTCGCTCTTTCCTATTCTTATCCAGTTCTTTCAATTTTTCTTCCTCGTTGCTCTCGCGTTTTCAAAATATAACTTTTTCTACCTTTTCCTTTTCACACAGGTTTCAACACACACACACACACACACAGAGTGACATAGTGACATACACACACAGAGGGTGGGACAGAGATGGAAGAGGATAGGAAAGATATATATATATATATATATATAAGCAGACATAAAATGACGCTGAAGTAATGCACTCTTGTATATGAGGCTATTCCAGAATCATCCAAAGACGGATTATGAACAGTAAGCGAAGTGAGGTAGTGACTTTTATTGCCCCCAATGGTCAGAATATGGCAACCGAATGTCTGAAACTATTCAGAAGACGAGCACCGATACGGTTACACTGGGCGAATTGGCAGTAGATGGTTACTCTCATCAACAGTTAGCTGCAGCGGTGGTGGCGGCAATTCTCTGAGATTGGTAAGGTAACGATAGGTATGGGGGATACTAATGGTGGTGGTGATGTTGATTAACTAAGCGTTGATATTGTCTGTGATGTATGTTTCTTTTGATCTGTGAAATGAGTTTATTGTTGGTAATTGTTGTACAAGAGCGAGAATGATGATAACTGCAAATTTGTTTCAGGTATAAATCCAGGCGAGATTTACGATTATAGTTCGATGATAACTATGATTAAGAACTTTTTCCTTCTGCACAGTTAATGATGTTGATCTAATGATTGAAATATCAGATTTGAGTGAGAAAAGACCAATAAAGGGAAATAAAAACCACAGCTAGTTTATCATCAGTTGTTGTACGAGCACAGAAAATTGTTAGATAAATATGAAATTCTGAGATGTGACGATGAAAAAGATATTGTTGGTAAGATCTTTAGAGGATTTGGCATAATGGTTGATGGCAAATAGAGTGAAATCAGCAAACCAAGTTCACACTCTAACTGACAAACTGTATTCACTTCCTATTAATGCATTTAGGAAAGGTAGAAATTCACATTTTAGTCCAATGAACAATGAGTAAAGTAGCTGAGTAGTAGAAACCCTTTAGCCTAGAAAAAGTTATTCATCTTTGGTGTTTAAAAGTAATTAATATCAGGGATAGTTTTTTTTTCTCTCTGTACCATGCAACTTTATAGAATCAGGTGCATGTCACTCAGAGAAGTGATGAGCATCACCAAATAAATCCCATTGCCATTGAGAGATCCCATGGAAAGAAATTATTCAACATGGCACTCCCAAGACCTAATAATTAATGAGGCACCTGCATTAAGGTAAATTGAATGCCTTGATAAAATAGTTGGAAAAAGAATTTAAGAAGGCATTTTTGTAAACTTGCGGGTGAATTATTAAACTGAATTTAATCCATATATCAATATTGTCTCAATAATGCATATGTTCAGGGCAAACATTTTTTTACGGTTAATGTGAGAAAATAGAGAAAAGGGGAGTTGCGCAAAAGAAATAATAATAATAATAATAATAATAATAATAATAATAATAATAATTTTTTGCTTTCAGAGCGTTTATCATACTTAAATGCCATTGCCTGACATGTTCTCCTTTGTGCATCTCTGACGAAAATCATGCGAGGAGATAGTTTTGGGCTTTTATTGCCAGATGAACTCTAAATCATTCTGTTTTGAAATATGATTCTCGTCTTGATTGATTGAAGAATATCTTTTAAATTGAATGTGAATCTTGTGATTGGATAATAAAAGGCCGTTTTTTTGTGTAGGGCAGTGTTACTCAAAGTGGTGGTATGCGAACCGTTGTTGAGATGCAAGTCAACGACTGCCGGTACGTGTGATGAGTTTCCAGTTTCACTTTATCATATATAACATGTAATGCAAAAATAAATTTGCATAAAATCTTTCTATGTTGTTTAATATTATTCTTTTTACATGCTGTGATGCAATACAACAGATAGAAATACTTAAAAGCTATGCACAAACTCACTTGCTATTGGTTGAGTACCAGTCCGTGGTACAAGGGAAAATATTCTGCTGGTCCGCCACATCAAATAGTTTGAGAAGCATTGGAGTAGAGGACGTATATGTGTGCATGATTTATTTGGCACAATGTTGTCGAAATCAGTTTGTTGTCTGAGCGACCGAAATAAGTTGTGACAATTCTTATTGCTTTTTGTCACGTTGTGATTTTGGACACGAGCAAAAACTTCTTGACTCTCGAAATGAATAGCAGTTTCACTACCCACAGTCTTTGGCGTCCCTCTGTCAACACCACTCAATCATAAACTTGATATATTATAATTTAAACATATATTACAAGACTGAAGATATCTATGCTTATAAATTTTGACCCTCGGCCATGACCAGAAACATTAGCTGAGTTTCAAGAGCAAGGGGGCATCTGTATGAGTATGGGACGATAGGAATTTTCAAATACACACAGAAAAAGAAATTTAGGAGTATAAAAACAGTCAAAATTTAAAAACAGTTCCTTGGGGGTCAAATCAGAATAATCTCCATTGTTCCTTAGCTTAACAAAATAGGACCTTTTATATTTCGTTACACATCAACAGAAATTTTCACGTAAATTTGTAAATAGACTCTAATTTTATCGAAACTATTATTTATGAAACACACATAATGTCCATTCACAAAATTATTATTCTCATTTGAACTAACATAAAAAATCAATCCTTCTAGAACTTTTTACCCATACCATTATTTGGTAAACCTTTTGCAAAAGTTAAATGTATATTCAATTTATCTTGAATTACAATGGCTCTATCAGCAGACGCTGCAGAATGCACCGACTGCAGAGATGCTGAGAGGTAAGACTCCTCAAGCGGTTGTCTTGGATATGACACAAAACAATCTGATGTTGAGGATCCAGTAATGGTGGAACTTTGGGGAATGTGGAGTACCCCTTTATTGCCATCGCTCCCATGTCCACTCTGGCCCGGTGTGTTAGTATCTATGGGTCAAATAGAAGTGTTTGACATTTAAACTGTGTACTTATGATAAACTGAATTGTTTAAAATAGAACAGTTTGATTATTTAACTGCGTTAAAAAATGACTGATGTTTAATTGAATTGTTAGTGATACATACTTGGAAAACATTAAACTGTGTGCAAACAAATGATTTATAGTAAATAGAATCATTCGTATTAGAGAGAAATAAGTGTTGTGTACAAAAATGAGATCCGGCTCATTTACAAATGTTATCAACAAAATATGTTTAGAAATCATATATTTGATATATATGTATAAAGAGGATTCGGCATTAAATAACCTAAAATGGTTGATATGCCATAAAACCAAACCAAACCAAATTTAATCACTATATATTTTCAGATACCATTATTTCCTATTACGTTGAAATAAAGAACTTTAGATGTCGCAATATTTGGTAAATTTCCTTTGTATATTCTCTTAGACATGACCACCCCTTGGCAATAACGAAAATCCTGTGCTGTCTTATTACCTTTAATGGTTCTAACATCCTTCCTTTGTAATGACTTTTATGTTTAAGGAAGACAAAAATTTGCACGTAGGTCTAATGAGTATGAAGAATGCTGCACTTGCACACACCCGTGTTTCCTCAAAATCTGCTGTTCAAAAAGTACCAAAATGGGCTCCATAATTTCTTTTCCAATTGGCACTGTCTTTTCTAGATAGCAATCTAGACTTTAAAAAGTTGTTCCACTTTACATTCGTCCTCATTTAAATTTTGCATTTTAACATTAAAATCGTTAAAGTTTTAGTCTCGATGCTTTTTGATGAGATATTGTATTTGTACAAATCCTTTTCAACGCATGAATAGTAATGAATATTCATTGATTTGAAACGCTGATTTTAACTGACTTTTTAATAAACTTTCGATTTTTCACGCTATAAAACCTAAATAAATGATATCATATTTCAAAAGATGCCGAAGTTCAGTTAACCAAGACACAAAGAACCCTTGTTCTGATCCTAGTATTGGCCCTCGCAGAGGGGAAAATGTGATGATCACGAATCCCCACCGCGTCTACTCTTTGATGGATAACGCTTGTCTTATCAAGACACCAACACAAAGACATGAATTAACATTTTGGCAGTTAAATCCGATCTTGGACTACAAAATGAAAAAAAAAAAAAAAAAAAAGGTTCATGCATATCTCTTCGTTAATTGTATTCTTTGTAAATCATGAATATTACATCTTCACGACTTAAACATTATCATATGAACTTTGTATGAAAAACAAACAAAAGCAAACAAGAACAAACAAACAAACAAACCAAAAATCTTCAATTGATTCTGATGCCACCCTGCCGTCCTCTACTCTCGTCTTCTTTGTCATCTCTCGTCGCTCCACCTTCAAAAAAATTTTTTTTCCTCATCATCCTTGGATCTTTTCATCACTCGTCCTAAACCATTATAAGGTTTAAGATGATAGTTTCCTGGTCCGCATCATTATCGGTGAAAAGAATGTGGTGTTATTTCTATGAGAGAATCAAAACAATATTTCATGAAATGGTGACATCCAAAGAAAAACTTCAAGATACATTCTTTTGTGCAGTCTCTAAGGCAAAGAAAAGTATTATCCTCATGATTTACAGGAACTGGAGAAATCATCAATACTATGAACCATCTTGGATCTTTGACTGGTCTGTCCTACTACACCCACCGTAGAGTTCATATTTGGTATCTCCGACTTTTATTTGTTCGTTCCGATGAAAGATGGACTACTTGGACACTATTTTTTGACATCGATACTGTTTATTGCCAAAAAGTGGGTCACATGAGCTGAGGCAGATTTTTATCAACATAATATGTAGGCACTTGTTCACAGCTGTCAAATTTCATGGTTGTAGTATGTTGAAAAATAATATTTTGTTGCGGAAAACTTTCTCTCACCAACGGGTTTATTGTGCTCCCTATATTCGTCGGAGTTTCTGTGTGAATAAATAGGAGTCATTACTTTCTGATCGCCTTTGAGATTCTGATTTGAGATAAAATTCTAAGATTGAATGGAATTCTTATTGGCATTTTGTGTTCTTCTTTGGTGCATTTAGTGGCAATTGTAGTTTCCCTCACATCTAACACGAGCTTCCTAATTTTGTGACATTGCATAACTGTAGATGATATAATTTACTCTACAAATGTCTTATTGATTGATCGATTTCAACCCGTCTAGGGTTATTTTATGTCTAGCGGTTAGGGAGTCGCCTTCATCGTACGTTCATATTTACATTTTTTGTGTAGTTATTTTAAGAGTTTTTGCACATGGTCCTATCGAATAATCTTTAAACATATTTTTATTTAAGCCATAGATCAGACCCTCACAGATATCACTACTTAGAGTAGACCTGAGAGTAATGATAAAAGGTGGTAGTTTATACTCCTCAGATTTCCCGAATAAAACCATCTAATGAAGTGTCATACCCACAACATCTCTCACCCGTATGTAGGATATACAGTCAGCGTATTGTAAGCTTAGCCAGCTGGGATTTATTATTTTGTGAAAGTCAAGAAAGTTTGTACTTGTTCCCGACGAGGAAAAAATAGACTCGATTTTTGCAAAACACATTCACGTTTTTGATATAACATCTTCAAACTGATTAAAAATAATATGAAAAGCGATTTTCTTTCTCGATAGAGGAAAGGGTTGTTCTCTGTTATAAAACGTCGTCTACCAATGAGGGAGGGAGTTCGGTTAATCCCTAATTCAGACGACTTAACTCTTTGTTTTCTAAGTAATAACTCACTTTTCGAATCTCCCAAATCTTACGTATTTGTCTCTAACTCATGAACGAGTTTATGCATCACCCAACTCGACACAGTGATTTACATTTTGACCTCTCTCTCTCTCTCTCTCTCTCTCTCTCTGTCTCTCGTCTGTATCGTCTGTCATAGCCGGGGGTTGGTGTCGGCGGTGAAAGCCCTCTGATTACATAGTATCATTAGGTTGTTGTTTGGGTTTTATGGCGTATCAACCTTTGTAGGTTATTTAACGCCAAATTCTGTCTATATGTATATACATTCAACTGTATTATTAGGGAAAACTAGTAATCTCCAGTCTGTCTGGTGAAAAACCTGACATTTCCAAAGAAATTAGAGATTCAGTGTTTATAGGATATTATATATTGGATATTTTTTGAAAATACCTGCGACTGTTGTCAGATAATACAATTAATCCTAGCATTTGGGGATGAAATAATTGTCCATTTGCCCAACTAGCTGTATTTTAGGTTACAGTTTGGGGTATAAATTTGATATCAATTCGTCTACGGTCTTTAAGAGAGTGTTTATATGAACTGGATCCATTGAACTTTGACTATCTGAATGGAAAACTAAATCTTTGCCAAATTGACTAGACAGTTAATCAAGAAAAGAAAAATTGGAAAAAGATGGATCTTCGTGTTTGTAGACAGTTTGAAGATTTTAACATTTGCCTAAAGCGAAAGGCAAAAGCACATATTTCCTTTTGGGATCACTGACAGAAGTTCTCACGCATACACAAGTACACACGTGTAGGCGTTTGTGGTGTAATTGTTATCGTCGTAGGAAATGGACACGGTGACTTGAGTTCAAATCCTGGTTGAGGCAGTTTGCATTTCACATAGCGCTAATACCCTTGGGAAAAGTATGTATCTAGCCATTCTTCCACCAGCTATGAGTAAATAGGAGGTTAGACTGGGTTTTTCAACCTTGGTGTGGCAACTGGTCTTAGAGAAAGAAAACAATTCAAACCTACTAAACTTTAAAAAAAATTATATATGATATATATTTTGATTGATGAATTGAACGTCATATTATTCTGTCCAGGGTTTTAATGTCAAGAGGTTAAAGATTCGCGTTCATGGTATGTTCATATTTAGATTATTTTGACGAAGTCCCGACGGCGTAATGGCTAATGTTCTGGATTTCAGCCTCGGAGTAAGTGATTTCAAAATCTAAACACGCAATCACGTTTACTTTCGGACTAATACCTCTTAGGAAATGTATAAACACTTTTATCCCCACAAGCCTTTGGTTAAATAGCATCACAGCTGCGCTTCTACCAGATTAGCTTTGGCACCAAATAATCTACGAATGTTGATGCGCCTTTAAACAAAGAAGCCAAACTTTTTAATTACTTTTTTTTGCACAGGGTCCTTTCGAATACGAATGATTTTTAAATATATCTATTTGACACCCACTCCAAGATGGGGCCCTAACAGATCTATTTTACCCCCTATAGATGATACTCTGATGGGTACGGAGTCAACCCAGCAGCGTTGGAAGTACTCCATACTCTGCAGATATCCAGAAGGGGAGCCTCACTGTCAGATACAGTTAAGTGTCATACTCAGAATATCCTTTTTTTGAGAGGGTCTTACTCCTCTGCAGGGTATACTGTATGAAGGCAGACAACCACAATTTCCTTCCAGCCATTTCTAAGATGTCTTTCAATCACTTAGTCTATATGATGATACAGAAAGGGAACGGTGGGTATTCAGGGGTATGTATTAACCCAACCCTCTGTCACGGACAAGATGTAACGCAAAATGAATTTTTAAGCGGAATAAATATGGTTTTAATTCAGAGTTTTCCTTCTCCTGGACAGGTTGCCTCACCAAGTTAAAAGATCATAATCTGCCCGACTATTTATTCATAGCTGGAGTGAAGGAGAACAGACTGATTCACGCCTATTCCAATGGCCTAAGAGAAAAGTGAAATGTAAACAACCTCGTTCAGAATTTGTACTCTAGTCTGATTCTATTTTCATTACGCGAAGTGAAATCTGGATATTCAGAAGTAAAACAGCAAAATACATTTTGACCCAAGATTTATTTCCCTGAAAATATCTCGTATAATTTCCCACTTCATAAACATTCTTATAAACATGTCTGTCCGTTTATTTTTTATTGTCATTTCCGCGTGTCACGTTTATTTATGGTTTTCTTTATCTCTTTTTTTCTCTTTCTGTTTTTATCTTTTTCTCTTGAAATAAATCTATTGATTACGTTCCATCACTTTCATCTTCTTCATCCCTTCTATCCTCTCTATCTCAAATAGAATAAAACGGGAATTCTTCTAAGCCGTAGTCGCGTTAGTACTACCATATGGTTGCACCACCTCGATTCTAATGAAATGCATTGAAAAAAAGCTAGATGAGAACTAAACAAGAATACTACGTGTTGTTTTGAACAAATCCTAGATGCAGCACCCTACAAAACAGCTGCTGTACAGCCACTGACACCCACCCTCAAAAACCATCGAAATAAGACAAGCAAGACATGGTGAGCATTGTTGGACAAGTAGACACGAACTCATAAGCGACTTTCTCCTATTGACTCTAACACATGAATATACCAGTGTTGGCCGACAAAATAATTTTTTTTTCATCATCTCTGAGAGGACACTAGATGTCGTCTAGAGGTCTTGGCAAGAGAGAGAGAGAGAAAGAGAGAGAAAGAAAGAGAGAGTCATCACTTCTCATTCTCTTTTCTTTTTCGATTCATTTTTTCTTTTACTTTCATTTATTTTCATTGTTTCTTTACATCAATGTTCATTTGTCTGTCGTTGTTTTTCTTTTTCATCTGACATCAGCATCCCTAATCTTCAGAAACTTATTTTCAAGGCGTACCAAGAGCACAGATTCCTTTGACTCTCTCTCACCATCCGTGCCTATCGGTTATAGATTTTATGTTGTAGAATAGCTGGAACACCTCACAGGATAAACTAGTCTAAAGACTATTTAAAACAGTCCTCGCCCAAGACTGAGAGAGCAACTTCCGCCGAATGTAAGTCCGTTTTGGACTTGTTTGTTGGTTTTGCTATTTTCAATTATTATTATTCTTTTATCGATATTGTTACGTCGGACATTTTTTCAAAAAAAAAAAAAAAAAAAAGAAGGACGGAATAAGTCTTTGTCGTAGATAAGCGTATTGTTATTTAGTCATATGCAGATTCACATCTACATATACATGCAGCATCACTTTATTGTAAGGTTTGAAAGGGTTATTCAAGGTTTTATGGTGATAAGGAGTTGGAGACCGAACAGAAACTGCAATATTTTGACCCTACTCTTATGGCCATCAGCGTTGTGTCTTTCTCGTTCTCCTGATGCTCAACCGGAGGCCCGGGGGCTCAGCTTTCTGCTGAGTGCTGGCTTTCTCTACCACATCTTATCAGCAACGGGTCTCCGAAACTACTGGGGGTCCCGAGGGCCCCTTCGGCCGGGAGTGGCTTTCCCTACCACATCTTATCAGCAACTTCTCTGGACCCCAACTCATCAGGGGCTCCAAGGGCCCCTTCGGCCTCGTGCAGCCTTCCCTACCACATCTCGTCTATAACTCCAACTGTAACTATCTGACTTCTGTCTTGACTGAGTTATATAATAGTTCAACGCCCACTCAATCGCCTACTCGATCTTTGGAATGGCATGTTTGATCGTCATCAAGCAGAAATTACTGTCATGCAGTTCACAGGTCACTCTCTTCTGGTGCATCAGTCTATGAGTGTACCATGGGAATTTCTGCTTGTCCCATTTTGTTAGCCAATTTCCGCCCACGCGATTTCCTCTAATAACTGCCATTGGAATGTGTCACTTTCTTCTGGTGCATCACTTTGAAAGGCATTTTTGGCCGGGTCGAAGGTCAAAATACAACAGTATGAATAAGATCGTTCGGACTACAAAAGACTTGGTATCTAGATCCCTTACCAGTCTGAGTGTAAAGGTACTAGCGGTCATAGCTGGTGCTGCCTCTTTACGCCTTTTGGGACACATTGGTACCGACCATAGGTGATGGCGTCGCCTTTACTCGTAAAACTCTTGATTCTAAAGAATATATTTTCAGGGCTGAGTACCTTGGGCGACGGAGGACCACGGTATCAATACATGAGGTACTTAGCTAAGATGAAAACCTTGCGGCTTATTTGCTGTAATTTTGGTGATATTTTGGGGGCACCACATGATGCTATGCAGGGGGAATGGAGGTTTTATATGAAGCTGCATAGTAAAACCTTTTACTCCATTCACAACTGGTAGGATTTGTTACAGGCAGAAAACCAACATTTTTGCACAGCAGCGAAATCGGTCCGCGTAGTTTCTCCGAGGAAGAAGGCCGCGCCGAAAACGCCCGACCACTTGCGTAATGCCCTCAACCCGCCTCGGCGAAAGACAAAATTGAGGCTCTCGATGTCTCGCCTTTGGTCAGAGCTTCGGGTCCTGGTACAACCGGGGAAAAAATTATCCCCTCTTCCTGAGACATCTTATTCGGTCGCCGCCAACAAGTCGAAGGAGTAGTGGTTGACAATAGGAAAGAGTGGTAGGAAGATCTAACTTACGTCTTCTCAGTCCCGGAAGTTTCCCACAGGTAGACACCAACAGTCTAAACCCCCTCCACCTACTTACACCACAACAGCTTCATAAAAAAATTCCCGAATAAAAATAAAGGTCAGATGCACTTGTCCATTTCGGCAGAAGATAGAAAAACTTTTTCAATTTAAGAAGCGGCTCGACCGTCTCACCTACCCGGTCTTCCCCGCGGCCAAGGTTCCTAAAGCCTCCTTTGACTCTCTGGGTCAAATGATTCCTCCGAAGGTCATCAAAAGGGGCTCATCCTTCTCTGCTGCATTCGATAGACCTATCGGAACCAACACCACCACCAGTTACTTGCCCAGCCAAAATCACCTATGCCAAAGCATCAATGGTAGTGGTATCAGCTGTAGCACAGTCAGAACAGCAACAACAGTTACCGGCTAAGCTAAAGCCACTCTTACAGCTAAATCAGTAGCTTCGGTGGTAGCGGTGGCAATAGCAGCAGCAACATCATCATCAGCAGTAGCATTAACATCAACATCAACCGCAACAGGACCTTAGACCAAAACAATGGCAGCAGAGTACATCGATTGAGTACTCTGAGGATGAGCTCGTAAAACAAAAGAAGGACCGTCCTCGACTCAAAATGGAGGAAGACGTCTTCAGGATGGATGGAGAAATCTTGAAGCGGCGGAATAATTTCCAGCCGCAACAAATGAAAAAACTAAGGGTCTTCCTCAGAAAGATCGTGGAGGACCCTTTGAAGTTCCCCGACGCGATAATCCCTTCCGTCATTCGGACAGGCCGAGAGTTTGGGAGTATCATGAGCATGCTTGGAGAGGCTACTCAAGCCTTCAGCCCCTGTTGGAGACAGCATTACTGATCACAAAGAACTTTTCAAAATTGTTCTTAGGAGAGGCCCCATAATTTCTATCCTTCCCTCTATAGGGCTTTGAAGTTAACCATCCCGTAGAACATCGGGGTCTCGCTCAGGATTGTTCCATCAGCAAAGATATGAGCTCTGGCTCCATGAGCCTGACCGTCGATGTCCTTACCCCAGCCATATTTAATTCAAGTACTTGTAATGTTCTAAGGTTGGTAAAGCATAAGTGGCCGCAGGGTGAGGTATGACTTTAAAAGGAGTCAATTTCTTTTTAACTTTAAGTCCCGCGGAGTGGATATCTGTTGCATTCAGGATACTCACTCTAATTCCAACTTGCATGAAGGTATTCTGTCACAGGTTTACTAGCCTTTCTAAGCATGCTTTGATGGTTGTTCCAGAGGTGACATCTTTCGCTGCTGGATTCGCCTTCTTTATGCGTCCTTCGGAGTTAAGGTGGAAGTGAACGGGGTAAGATTGAAGCCCTTTACTTTGTCTCGATTGGTTCATCAGGTTTGTCTGCTCTCGCCCATGATTTTTTGCGCTGGAGTCGTTCCGGCGCAGATTGAGAGAGAACCCAGTTCTTCGCAGCCTCACATTACTTGGTGCCACTGTGGCGGCCAGGTACACTGAATAGGCTGACGACGTCAGCGTGCTTATAACAAGCAGTACCGACGTGATTGAGGTGAGCAAAATAATCGAGATGTATGAAGTGGTGACAGGGGCCAAAATTAACCGGGAAAAGTTGGTGGGTTTGCACTTGGTTCGTGGAAGGGCTGCGCTCTTCCCATGCCCTTCAGTTGGACGGACGGACTGACCGTGCAAGATTCTCGGAGTCGGTTTAAGTCCTGATCCTCAGCTTGAGAAGAATTGGCCGGAAGAATAGGAAAGGTCGCTACCGACCTATGGCTGCGAAGGAGACTCACCTTAAAGGCCAGCGTCGAGGTATGCGGCTCGCACATATACCCACTTGTCCTTTGTCGGATTTCAGTACTTCCTTTCCCGTTCACTGTCCTATTTAACCTGGAAATGGTCCTGTTCTAGTTTATCTAGGGCAAACAAGAACCTGTGAGGCGTCGGGAGATGTGTCAGCTACTGAACGTCGAGAAGCGCTGCCATACTTTACGTCTCAGTTTTCTAGGTCCGATGTGCGCACAAGACGACGTGACGAGCGACTTCTGGAAGGAAGATCCCAGGAAAGTCTTTCTGTCGTTGGGAAGTGTGCACTTGAATGATAGGGAGGCCTGCTGTATGCCGCCAATAGGTGGTCTCCCCTTCTGTCGTGAATATCGTCATGCTCTGAGTGTTCTCTCTCGGTTGCGGAGATTGGTCCCTCTGACAGCCGGCCATTGTCGAGAAAGAGCATTATATCGAACGTTAGTCTGGGGGCCGTACGAGATGACTTGATCAGCGAGCCCAGTGTGACGAAGAAGTAGGGTCGCTTATTGTAGTCTTGGGCTCCCGGGATGAGATACCTCAATAACGGCCAGGCACTACTCACCTGGCTATTGATCCGAAACACTCTCTGGGTTGGCAAGAGATTGTTTACAGCTCCCCTAGCAGTTTCAGAAAAATGTGTTCAGTGTGGTGACGTGCAGGAGTAGATGTCGTACACATTCTTTCACTGTCCGATCGTGCGGCCATTGTGCAAGCTTCTTGAAGGCTACATGATTCACGTACTGAATGGAAATTTTTTTGCCTTTGAAGCCAGTTTTGTGTGCAGCAATGAGGTGCCGCCGCTAAACAGGTCGGAACACTGTTTCTCTGCTTATTCGGCATTATGAGAGTCGTGATATGGACGGCGTGGCAGAAAGAAGTCTTTTTCCTTTCAAACGTTGGTTGCTTTTTATAAGCACCAAATTAAAATTAAAACCCTGTCTGAGAGAAAAAGACTCTTTTTCCTAGGATCTGGCAACAGGTGGGTGAATGTTGCACGAATGTGTCACGTCACTGGAGCCAGCCTTATATTCTTTTTGGATATTACTGGTTAAAGAATTTTACGTCCTTGGAACAGCAATGACAACCCTTCCTAAGTAAGTTAGGCTAGTTATTTTGTCCGTTTTTGTGTAAAGACAGTTTAACTAGAGTATATTAGCTTTCTTTTTTTAGACGATAAAAACTCGAGTTCTCCGGATATGCAGTGTTCTCTACCATGCAATGTTTTTCGACCTGTGAACTAGGTGAATGTTTATTGAAGCATGTATTGGATCTGGGAATCGAACGAGTTAAGTTAAAAGTTAGGTCATTGATGACCAGACTCCCCCTATTTTCACGGCCTTTTGCTAGATTTGTTGTTTTAATTAACATTAAATATTAGCAACTTACGACTCACGGTTATTTACATTAGTCGCCGTACTCAATTGTATTCTCTCCGGGATGAAATATCTCTTATTTCGACATGTGTGGTGACCTTCGTATTTTACGACACAACATTTTTGTCAAGTCCTCTAGATAGCTTCCAGTCTTCGCACAAATTTTTGAGAACCAGCCAACACTGGTGTGTCCACGTGTAAGAATCCATTGGAAAACGTCACTTGAATTTGCCTTTATTTTAAGAGCATATCTTGCTTGGTTGTTTGGTGAGATGGGAGTTAAGTGACCGTTCAGTTGTTTTTTGTAGGGTGCTGATCTGTTCCAAACAACAGGTAGAATTCTTGTTCATTTTTTCTAGCTTTTACTCCTGGTAATTCGTTAAAGTTCAAGTGGTGCAGCCATACAGTAGTTCTGACTTGGTCACAGCTAAGAAGAAATCACAGTTTATTTTAACAGAGTGATCAAATTTCCATATGGTCGTTAACCTGCCAATAGCAGTCTATGCATTATCTATGCGTATGTTGATATCACTTTTCTTCATAATTTCTACCCTTCCTATTTAGTATTTTCCTGTTCATCAATGAACCTTGTCTTCTTCATAGATTTTGTCACCTATTTCTTCATAGTTCTTAAATATTTTCTTGACTTTCTCCACCTTTTTCTTTTTTCAACATTTTTCTTTTTACATTTATCTTCTTGCTCATTTCAAATTTTCTGTTTTTCTTTCGTAAATATCTACTTCCGTCGTTTTCCCAACGTGGGTTATTTCCCTTAACACTGTATCTTTTGGTATTTTCCCAATATGTTTTTTTATGATTTTCTTTGTTTATCTTCCTTTCATTACAGCCGTGACATGAGGGGTTTACACTCGTTGGCTTGCTAAATCTTAGAGATGAAGTCAGTCTCAATGCATGTCATTTATTGGCTAATGTAGAGACAGTGAGTGGCGTGTTGTAGACCCTAAGAAACGCCAACTGAAAGAAGAATCAATTTTCTAAGTATGATCCGGTCAACTCTCAAAATAGAATAAAAAGATAACGAAAAGATCCTCTAAATAAAAATAAGGAAGAAATTACTTAGATATTTGTATACATAAAAGGTTAAGTTCCTGTAAATTTAGTGCGACTCATCTGTCAGCCCTTCTGCCTAAAGAGAGAAAGAAAGACTTTTCAGTTAGTTGGGGTTTACATTAAAAGGCATAAAAATGATTAAAGCACGAGTAAAGAATAATTTTATAGCTACTTTTAAATTAGAAGTGCGATTGTTGGATGGCGCCAGGAAGCAGATCAGTCATCAGCCAATAATAGGTAGAAAGAGAGAAATAACGTAATAGTCATCAGCCAATAATAGGAAGAGGAAGGAATATCAAAAGCGGGACTCGTGGATGATCCAGAAATGGATGGTCACAAGGTCTGTAATTCCGGAGATGATTACCAGATTCATTGTCAACAACCTGGGAAGCTAGTTTTGCCCGTAATTACCCTAATGAAGATGTTTAGGTGATAATAATATATCAGTCTGTTTTGGGAGCAGATAAAACGATTATCTATAGTTAAAATTAAATACCTATGATATATATATATATATATATATATATATATATATATATATCATACAAGATATTAAATATATACAAAAACTGGGCACCTCGAGTGGTGTAATGGTTAGTCAGGCGAGCAAACCTTCATGAGTGAGTTTTAGTCTCATTAGGTGCCCCATTAATAAGACCCTGTGCCACATCTGGGCAAAAACGCTTTATAAATTACAATAAATAAAAACAAATATATATTTAAAATATATAAAAACTTATATATATTTATCTCTTATTATATTATGTAAAAGCGCTCTCACAGATTTTGATCACGCTCCAAATTATACCGTATTTGGTCCGTCACAAACCCACCAAATGAGTGGCAACCATACATTGTTGCTATATATATATATATATATGGAAGTAAATAATGGAATTGAATTCGACAATATCGAGAAAAATTGAAAAATAAGGTAATCCAAATAATGGTTCATTAAAACCGAAACATTATAACGTTGATTTTTAAAAAAATTAAATTCTTCTCTTTGGATTACGTTGCTTTTCAACAGGCAAAAACTATTGTCGTGAGCTTGATCCTCGTTGTACACACATACACACACACACTCTCTTTTATACACACACACATATACATGCACACAAATATATAGAGAAATAGAGCTAAATTGAAAAGCAACGTAATCCATATATATATATATATATACTCATACGTCTGTGTGTGCACAGACTCGTGCGTGAGTGTGTGGTTTGTGTGTCAATGTTTACAGAGAATGTCTAATATTTGTTGAAAAGAATAGCTCCAAATTAAGCAGATCGCTTTGATTGACATCGATTTTTTTCATTTGCTACAATTTATGCGAAAGAATTTATTTCTTATTAATTCATTTCATGATATACCAACTGAAGTGCTTGTCTACGCCAAGGAAGAAGTCAAGATTTATAATCTTAGCTCGATATAATGTCAGTAAAAAATTTCGAAATCAAATATTCGAAGACAGATATGCTGTGACTATAAGCAATTAAAAAAAAAACTCTCTTTTATTTATTCTTCTTTTTTTAAAAAAATGAGCAATGCCTATTTCAAATCTTTGCTGGTAATTAAAAATTCACACCAAAAGGTTACAAACAGCAATTTTTTCTTTAAAAAATAAATCTACATAAATGTAATAGTATTTACAAATTATATTTTTATTTTATGTGAAAAATTTCACGGAGTTTTGTAAAAATATCTTAAAAATTGAAGTGAGTGACACTTAAAAGATCTAAACTGTTTTTGTTGTCGGAAGTTTTAATTTCAAGAAAGCAATAATTTTGTGAAATTATTTTACATCTCGAGTCGGAAGAGCTCTTTATAAATTTGATTAGAAATGTTTACGTGAAAATGACTGTTTTAGTAACCACTACATTTTTTTCTTTTGAAGTTTGGAAATTTAAATTCTGTACGATTAGTTACGTCTTGAAAAAAACATGGCTTTCATCTGATATTATTTATAAAACACCCAATTTCCCCATGTGGAAAAAAAATGCTTATTTTCTCCTCGCTTCTGTAATCCTATGAACATAATTTAGTAACTCTCTATCAAACCGTTTGGCTTTCTATACAGAACAGATAAAAAACATTCTTTTGAATTATGAATAAAAGTCTCATCAAAAAAAGATGGTCGTCCTATTTTACAAATCAATAACTTTTTTGGGCTGGGAAAAATAAAGAACGAATCGAACATATTCTAATTCCTAGAACAAATAGATATATGGTGTAAATAAACGTGTCGGGAGACAAGAAATTATTGTCTTCTTTGGATCTAATTGGCGTGTCGATTGGACATGTGACAATCCCCTAATACACATCAGCCTTTTTCGCCCCCATTATTCGAACGAAGAGGACTTGTATTTTTATTTTTCTCCATTGAACAAAAGGGGAACTTTGTCTCCAACCGCAGCGATACACTTTGTCTCGCCTTGGCATTGAAACGTAAAGCCACATGGCTATGGACACTCAAAGATCTCAGGAATGACCTTTTATCTTTTTAAAAATCGTTTTATATACAGCTTGTTCACAGAACAATATATGGACATTTTATTTGTTGGGACACGTTCATATATTCTTTTTGATGTTTCTTGTACGTTTATTATGTATTTATTAGATGTTCCATTATGTAAAAATGGGCGTATTTTGTCTTTCTTTCAGTTTCTTCAGTGTTGGTGTATCACTGGACTGGGTACTGTCTGGAACAAATCCTGGAAGCAACACCCCAGAAAACAGCGACTGTACGGCTACTTGTCTCCCATCGCGCAAAACAACCAAGAAAGACGAACAAGACTTACGGAGCACTGCTGGGGACGCAATGACGAACTCATAAGTGATATTCTCTTATGAACTCCTGCACATGGATGTGCTTGTGTTGGCCGACCAGCAAAGACTAACAAACATCATCTCTGTAGGAATACAAGATGCAGCCTAAAAGACCAGTCAGGAACGAAGTATGATAAGGATGGATGGCGAGAGTCAGGGAACTCTGTGCCCGTGTTATTGATGATGATGATGATGATGATATATCACTGGATATACTCTTACTTATATTGGACCTTAGTGTGTGAGGACACAAAATAACCTTATAGTGCTAACAACATACGTTTAGATAGGTGTTGTATCGTTGGTTCAATAAAGGTATTCCACAGATACAAGCCGAAGAGTTGGCAAGTCTATCAGAGAGCGATTAACGCTTTTCCCCCTGAAGTAGTCAGACATCGTCCATTTATATCTTTACCGGTGTCATACTAAAAAGAGTCACTGAGTGTATAGTTCCGGTATAACAAAAGGTCTTTTTCATTTTTTAAAAATCCGATTGCTAATTCCACAAGAAATTATGCTTTTAATTGTGTATAACTACAATTACAATAGTGGAATTAATTAATGTCCCCTAATTGATATTCGTTTCTGCCATCCTCTCGAGTTCAAGAAAATTTTTAGATAAAATTACCGTCAGTTTCGCCCCAACTGAAATTTGTTTACTTGTTTGAATATAATGTTAACAACCTGTTGGTAGAGACTTGTACCTTTGTGTTTAAATATATTCAGTTAATTTTCAGCAACTCTTCAACAATTTAATTAGAGACACAAGAAAAATCTTTTAAGATTCTATTTACAAAGTTTATTAGCATATTTATTTCCGTAATAAAAATGACTTTTTGAAATAAATTGATGTAATACATGTAAAATATTTTCCTGGATAGTTTTAAGTTAAAGATTAAAATCGATGGTTATGTCACATGCCAATTTAAAAAAATTAAAAAGTAATTAAAATTTTTTAAAAAAATTGTTTAGTCCTATTGTAATTACAGTGGTTCTGTTTAAGTTTTATGTTTATTTAAAAAAATCCAACCGATAAATTGAGAAAAAAATACGTGTATTTTATAAAATCCAGTCATTGTTCTATGACGAGAAATGATTTTTATTTCAGATTATGTCAGTTTGGAATTCAGAGTTCCTTGCTTTTAAACCTTATTTTATCGCAACAAAGAAAAAAACTACCAAATGAAGATAATTGCCTATCATTACAGTTCTTGCTCATTCGCCTAGTGGGTAGAATATTCGCCAATGGTCCAGGAGACCTGGGTTCAATCCCATGTCGCGTCATACCAAAGACTTTAAAAAGGGTACTTGATACCTCCTTGCTTAACACTCAGCAATATAAGGTACGTATCGAGGGTAAAGTGGAGCAATCCTGGGAAAGGAGTAGTGCCCTCCCTTACACCTTGGTGTAGTTACTATTGGAAAGGAGTCTTCTGGTCGCCCTCGACTACGGTTGCCAACTTTTTACTTACAGTTCTTGCTCATATGCAACAAAATAATGAATCAGCTCGTAGAATTTTGCTCAATAGTGGCTTCTCAAGCAAATGAATAGGGTATTCATTTTATTTTATTTTTCACCATCCCATAAACAGCCAAATCATTTGAGTCTGATAGTCTGCTGATTTATTTCAAATCATCAAACTGCCATCGTTCATCCGCGTTTTCATAAGAAATTAAGAAATAACACAATATCTAGGTACAAAATTTCGTTACAATGTAACGAAATTTTGTCCCTGGATATTGTGTTATCTCTTAATTTCTTATATTGTAAAAGTATAAAAATGTGTATTATTCCTTTCAAATTTTGCTTTTATGCCTTGGATAAGGAAATTTAAAAATAAACCCATTTTTATAATAAAGAAAAAACGAGCAAAGTTGCATGTTTTCAGTTATTCTAAAGTTATACAAAATTCAACAAAATAGTTTAGCGACTTTAATATAAATCACGTATTCGCCTCTAAATATAATCTTTGATCATGTTTTGAAATTTTCTTTATCCAAGTCAAAAAAGCAAAGTTTGATGAGAAAAATGAGACTTTTCAATTTATTTTTTTGCGTTATGTCCAGGAACTAGAAAAAGTGAAAATTCTATTTCAAAATGTATTTTTTCTTCTTAAATAAAATTTTGGGAAACCGATCCTATCTCCACAGTGTTTGTATAAATGTCATTATGGTCCGTAGCTTTCAGTATCAATATAACTTTACTTCTCGTCAGCCATACAATTCTTAATTTTACAGAAGTAAACATGGCATAAAGGATAAAAGAATTATTAGTTAATTAATAAACTTGGTTTGCAAACAGTTAATGTCATAAATTTCGAAAATATTTCAATGTTTACTTATAAGAAGATTTTCTCCTAGTTCCTTTTAGAGTTCTAAATTCCTCAAATGGAAGACAAAAGGTGTTAATGTCATAATCCAATGCTTTATTATCCGTGTGCATCTTTATAAACTACAATGAAAGACAAAAAATAATGAACATTACATTTGAATTAGAATAAAAGGAAACTCTTGAATAAATGTATTTCTTTTCTAAATTTCTGAGACGATTTTTATCATTAAGGTTTTTCGGACTATTGTCTTCATCTTTATTGTTATTGGTATTATTATTTCCACAACGTTTCGGCCGATATGTCCAGCAGGACACATGGCGTAACGGTTATAAGCGTTGGTTCCCTGAGCTTCTAAGGAGACAACCATCTGAAGGTTGAAGGTTCAATCCTTACTACAGGCGAGTAACAATACAGGAATACTTAACACTTGTACCCGGTTATGGCTAACGGAATCAGAACAGGCGACCCCCGTGGTTTCAATAAAGGACGTAGTTCAAAGTTCTGTGAAGGTTCCCGAGTTCGACAAACACCTGAAGAAGACCGGAGGACATATCGGCCGAAAGGTTGTGGAAATAACAATAAAGATGAAGACAATTGTCCGAGAAACCTTAATGATAAAAATGTATTTGTGTTACTAGTCTAAATTAGTTTGGGTAGAATAATTATGTTGGATTGAGAGAAATGTTAACAATAAATATTCAGAAGAAATACAAATTTTAGATGGTGATTTCTTTTTTGAATGGGGAAAAATTTGTGATGGCAATTCAAATTACTTGATATATTAAAGGACTCGAAAAAAGGAAAATACTAAACTCAATGAGTAAACAAAATTAGCAAACAAATGTGTTTCACAGAAAAGTTTATTCATAAAAAGTTTTCAACTCTTATAGATTCTGTAAATATACAAGTTTTGATTGTTGTTTGTCATCATCCTTATCATGAAGGCGTGCCTCCATCACGGATACCTTTGACTCTTTCTTTCACCATCCACCCCAATAAGCCATCTCTCTTGGTAGGTCTTCTAGATGGTATTAAATCTATTGACGTTCATAATTAGCAAATTATGAATAGAAATGGTGTTAATGTGTCTCTTTGCAAGACTCTTGCAAAAATATCAAAGAAATCAGTGTCATCATCAAATTAGTGAACCATGGCTTTCGTGTCTTTGTAAAGCATCATAAAAGAAATAACAGTTTCTTTTGAAAAACTATATGCTCGAAGCATTTGCTCCATTTTTTCTCTGTGTATGCAATTAAATGCCTTGGAAAAATCTAAAAATAAGTATGTTGCCTTGAGAATTTTGCGCGTACTTCTTCGATGCTTCGAAAAATCTGAAAAGTTGTCAATCGATTGCTCCAAAAACTGTTCTGATTTTTCCTAAGAATTTTCTTAACTTCAGGTCGGATATGTTTAAAGAGCAGAGTTCTTTGTTATTTTGGGGTCATCTTTCTTTAGGAAGTGGGGGGTGGGGTAGCATTTCATCCATTTGTCAATTATGTTTTAGTTATTGGTGGTATGTCATCAAATTTCTTTGTTGTTTGTAAAAGACTTGGAATTATTTTTACAAAAAATAAGGTGGGGATTATGACAGCATTAGAGATATCAAAATGTAGTTTCTTCAGCGAATTTGTATAAAAGAAATCAAAGTTGGCTTTACATAAATTGCAAAAAAAGCTTTTACACTCAAATTTCTTCTTCAACCTTTTGATTAATAACATAGCGAGAAAATATTTGGGGGTTTTGTGAAAGCAAAACTATTTAAAATACTTTTCTTTAGGATAAAGATTTTAAAAATACAATCGATGAATATTGCATAGGTGACATTTTACAAATAGGAAAATTTTATTTGTTTGTTCTATAAGGACGACCAAACAGAGTCATGTTGCGCTACCAAATTTAATATAAATTGGACCTTGGGAAAGGATTTGACGTAAAAAAATATTCTTCTTCCAGAAAGGAGAGGATCTCAGTGAAAGGAGGAGGTCTCTTGCAATAAATATAATGGACGGGAGGTGGTGTTTCTGCAATACATAACTAATATTACAGATTTTAAATGTCGAAACATTAAAAACAAACAAACAAACAAATAAACAAGCAAAAAGCAAAAACAAATAATTATTCATATTAATTTGATATCATTAATTAGGTTTAAAGGAAGTTCGACAATCTGGAGATGTAAAATAATTACACATCATTATTAGTTAAGACGTACAATCTACATAAATAAAAAAATTCATTTTGATAAATCCTTTTGATTGTGTTTAGAAATATGAAACAAGTAGTAGGGATTTTTAATATTCGTCTGTTAGTATCATATCTGCGACCCATGTTTTGAATTTTTATCCGTCGTAGACGGGTAGTTCACAAGTAATTTATAATAACCAGAATGCAAACTCAGTTGCTTGGAAAGCGTTTAATCACATCATTCTCATCCCAGTAAGAATTTTTTTCGAATTCTCACCAAGTCAGTATTGATATGAAATCATTTTAATGTGGGGAGGTGGCCACACATGAATCTAAACTAATTCTTGGTCCCCTAGGCATTCTTCTTCAGGGGCTTCTCAAACGTCAAGGGATAAAATTTAGCTTTAGGGAAGTCTCCCTGAGACTAGGCGATTAAATTTGAAGTTGGTAAAATTGACGAGGGGAGAACAAAAACCGCCAATAAATGTCAGCCCCTCACCACCAAAAAATATGTCCCTGACAGAGGGGAAATAATTTACTGTTGCACTTAATAAGAAATATATTCATTGTTTTTTCATTTTTAGTAAAGGTATAAAAATATTAATTCTTCGAATCAGGTTCTCACTTATTACAATGTCTGGGAATTATTAACATAAAGATGAAAGTTATTGTACTGTAGCAATACTCGTAGATAGTTGCATGTGACAGTTTCTCGGCACATGGGACACTTAAACAGAACTGGACCGAAGGGTTTAAAACCCTATCTCAAGTACTACGATGTATAAAACTCTTTACCATAAACTTCGATTCTAAACTGTGATTAAAGACTAAGAAAAGAGTGCAGTATCTGGCTGTTCATACAAGAATAATAAAAGTTTATGACTTTTGAGAAATTTCTATTTAGTACAACAGGTCGTTTTGTGCCTTTGAAAAAGAAAAGAGTTGTTTTGACCCTAGAGTGAAATTTATAAAGTCATTGAATAAGGGACGAATTCTGACCATAAAAACTTTAAAGAAAATATGATGCGTTTAAATTTTTAAAAAAATAAGTCAGTAATAGAATTGCCTTTTTAGTCGGCATTGGCGATAATCTTCCGAAAATAATCGCCTGTGTGTACATAGAATTTTAACAATTATTATTATTATTATTTTACTCTTTTGAGAGTTTTTCATATCAGCCTTAGCTGATTGCTTCTCACTGGAGTTTGAGTGACAGCAAATTTCCTCAAGTCTCCAGCACTCTTCTCAGTATTCTTGCCGATCTTAATTATACTGTAGTCTGGAATGTTTCTACGTGTCCTCTGATTTGTAAGTCTTCAAGACCCTTTATCAATCCTTTGGGGATTGTTCTAAGTGCAGCAATTATAATTCGTATCACCGTCACCTTCATATTCCATATTTTTTGTAGTTCCCAAGCAAGGTCTAGATATTTATCTCTCTTCGCTTTCTTTTAATTTTACTCTGTGGTCTTCCGGGACGGCAAAGTCCACAGTTCAGCAAGTTCTCTTTTTTGTTGACTATATCTGGTCGTCTGGCCGAGATTAAGTATTCCGTTTGTATCTCAAAATCCCAGAAAAATGTGTGTGTCTCATTCTCCAGGACAGATTCCGGATTGTGCATATATCACTTGTTCGTATGGTCAAATTTAAATTCCTAGTACAATTCCCAGTTGACTGCCTTCTCCACCAAGTCGTGTCTCGTCTTTTTGTGCTAAATTGCTGCATTCGCTCATTATTATCATTATTCTACTTCTTCGGAGATATTCACATCAGCGGTAGCTGATGGTTTTCTACTAGAGTTTGAGTGATAGCAACTCCTCAAGTCTTGAGAACTCTTCTCAGTATTCTAGCCGATCTCAACAATGCTGTAGTTTGGACAGTCACCACCCGTCTCGTTATTTCCAAATCTTCCGGTCCTTGTACCAATCCTTTAGTGACTGTACCAAGAGCACCAATTACAATTGGTAATATTGTCACTTTCATGTTCCACAGTTTTTTCAATTTCTTAGCGAGGTCGAGGTACTTATCCCTCTTTTCGCTTTCTTTCAATTTTATTTTGTGGTCAGACAGGACAGCAAAGTTCACAATCCTGCAAGTTCTCTCTTTTTTGTTGATTATTAGGTGATCCGTTTATATCTCAAAATCCCAGCGGAGTTTATGTGTGTCATTCTCCAGGAAAGATTCTGGGTTGTGCATATACCTTTTGTTCATATGGTCAAATTTCAATTTCTTGCGCAATTCCCAGTTGATCACCTTGCCCACTTAGTCATGTCTAGTCTTACACTCTTTCTGTGCTAATTTGCTGCATTCGCTTATTATATGATTGATCGTTTCGTCTCTGTCACCACATAACTTACATCTACTGTTTTGTTGCGTCTTATCTATTCTCGCTTGGATATGGTTTGTCCTTATGGCGTTGTTTTGTGCTGCTATTAAGAGAGATTCAGCTTCTCTCGTAAGGTTTCCTTTTCTTAACCACGTCCACGTTTTCTCGTGTGGGTTGTCACTTGTTAGTCGCTCAAGGCGTCCATGGTGTTGTTTTCTTCTCACTTTTGTTTTCTGGTTATTGTCGTTCCGCTGGTCCTCGTGTCGTGTCGTTAGTATTATTTCTGGTGGCTGCAATCAGTCTTCCTCCGCACTTTTGTATGTAATCATCAAGTCGTTGTATCGATGCGTCAACGCTGTCTTCTGTGCTGGCACGTCCTCTTCCTCCCTCTCTTCTTGACACATGTAGTCTGTCAACGGTATCTCTGCGATGCAAGACCTTATGCATTGTCCTTAGTTTTCTTGTTCTCCGGTCCATTTTTTAAAGTTCTTCTCTGGTATACTTCAAGAATGGTCCTGAGTATCTTACGAGTGTGTGTATATGGTGGGGGGGAGACAGCTCAGGTATTTATTCCTTTGACAAGGTTCCTGTTTTAGAGTTTTGTCTCGAGTAATTTTCTGGTTCTTCTGAGATACTCTTTTAATTTTTTTTCTTTCATTTCCGCTTGTTTGATGGTGTCAGCTTCCAATATCCCCAAGTAATTGTAGATTTCCTTTTCTCTGTACGTTCTGATGACTACTTGATTTAGTAGTTCCACTCCTTCCGTCATGTGTCGTTTGCCACTTTTCATTACTAGCATGGCGCATTTTTCGATGCTAAATTCCATTCCTATATCTAAATTGTATATTCTCAGTCTGTATTAGGGTTTCCAATTCTTTTTCGTTTTTGGAAAAAAGTTTGATATCGTCCATGTACATCAAGTGGTTGATGTTTTTCCTGCGATTTATTGAGTTTGTAACCGGCAGTGCATTTCCTAAGGGTGTGGTTGAGTAACATCATGACTATCACAAACAGTAATGTTGATAGTGCATCTCCCAGGAATATGCATCTTTAGATCTTTACCTCTGCAAAGTGTTTTCCTCCTGTTGTCAATTCTACTCTTCAGGTTTGCATGGTCTTCTCGATAAACTGTACGACTTGGTCGGGCATTTTATACATTTTGAGACTGTGTAGTATCCAGCTTTGGGGGACCATATCATAAGCATATTTGTTGTCAATCCAGGTCATAACTAGATTTTTCCATCTCGTTTTACTTTCATTGAGGATGTGTTGATCTATATATAGTCCTCTGTGCCTCTGGTTCTCTTGCAGCACCCTTTCCGTTCGTCGGGGGAGATTCCGCGGCTTATCAATGAGTAGTAGATCTTCACCTTAATTTGTATCGTTAGTATTTTCCACATCATCAGTCGGCACGTTATACGTCTATAGTTGGTTGGGGTCAGCTCCTTTGACGGGGTCTTTTTGGATTAGAGTGGTCTTCTCTTTGGTCATCCATTCGAGTATCTCCATACTCCTTTAGGGTTTTTCACACCAGCGTTAGCTGATGGTCTTTCACTGGAATCTGAGAGCAGTAAATCTCCTCAGTTATCCAGGACTCTTCTCAGTATTAAGGCCGATCTTAAAAATGTTATAGTTTGGATAGTTCCGATTCGTCCTTCGATTTCCAATTCTTCCAGTTCCCTTTCCAAGCTTTGAAGGACCATTTCTAGCGTGCAATTTGCAATTGGTATCATCGTTAATCTCATTTTCAACAGCTTTTATAAGTTCTCTTGACAATGTCTTCGTTTTCTTTGATTTTCACTCCGTGGTCAGCTGGGATGGCAAAGTTCACTATACGACAGGTTCTCTTCTCAAAATACCAGATAATGTTATGCATGTCATTCTCCAGAACAGATTCTGGTTTGTGCTTGTACTATTTGGTAACATGGTCAAATGTCAGTTTCTTGCACAATTACCAGTGGATCACATTCCTCAGCCAGTCTTGACTAGTATTATATTCCCTTTGGACTAACCTACACTTGCAAATCAGTTGCGTATTACTAATTTTCGCTTTAATATAATTGCTCCTTATAGTATATTTTTTTTTGCTATTAGGAGATTGGTTTTCTCCCTTAATTTTTCCTTCCCGTAGCTATGTCCAGGTCTTCTCATGTGGGATTTTGACAGTTTGTATATTCAAATACCCATACATTTGTTTTACTTTTCATTTCTGCTTCCTAGTTTTTGTTGATGTTCTGTTTGTTCTTATGTTGTCAGTGCTCTTATAGGATGTTGTAATTAGTCTTTCTTTGCACTTTCTGGTGCCGTCTTCGAGTCCTCGTAATGATGCATCCATGCTATCTTCAATGCTAGCAAATCTCTTCCTCCTTCTTTTCTTGACTCATATAATCTATCTATGTCATCTCACGGATATAACGCCTTGTACATCGTCATCAACTTTCTTGTTCTCTGGTCCATTTGATTGAAATTTTTCCTTATCTATTTTAAGAATGGTACTGAGTATCTTACTAATAGCCAAGGTATTTATCCCTTGGATTAGATTTCTATTGCCGAGTTTAGTTTCGAGAAGTCTTCACGTTCGTTTGAGGTAGTCTTTTCTAATTTTTTCCTTCATCTCCGCTTCTTTGATGTTGACTACTTCCAATATTCCCAAGTACTTGTAATTTTCCTTTTTTCCGAGCATTTTGATTCTTTCTTGATTTGGCATTTCTATTAGTTTTGTTGTTGGTCTTTTTTCATTCTTCATTTCGAGTATTGCGCATTTTTCTATGACAAATTCCATTCCTATATACTGGCTATATATTCCCACTGTTTGTATCAGAGTCTCCACTTCTTTTTCACTTTTTGTAAACAGCTTGATGTCATCCATGTTCATAAAATGATTAATTTTTTCTTGCTATTTATTAAATTTGAAACCCCTAGTGCATTTACTACGCATGTAACTGAAAGGCATAACTGCTATTACCAATAGTAATGATAAAAGCGTATCTTTCAGGAAGATACCTCTTTGGATTTTCATCTCTGCTAAAGTTTTACTCCTGCTGTCAATTCCACTTGTGAGTTTTTCATGGCTGCCGTGACGAATTTTATGGCTTTTTCAGTCTTATTATTATTACTCTTTTAGAGTTTTTCACATTAGCATCAGCTGATAGGTTTTCACCGGAGTTTGAGTGACAGCAAGTCTCCTCAAGTTTCCGGGACTCTTTCAGTATTCTGGCCGTCTTCAATAATGCTGTCGTTTGGATAGTCTCCACTCGTTCGCCAACTTCCAAGTCCTTCAGGCCCTTTAATAATCCTTTAGTTACTCTGCCAAAAGCACAAATCACGATTGGTACAATCGTCACTTTCATGTTCCACTGCTTTTTCAATTCTCTAGCAAGGTCAAGGTACTAATCCTTCTTTTCACATTCTTGCAGTTTTATTCTGTGGTCAGCCGGAACAGCACGGTCGACAATTTTGCAAATTCTCTTTTTTTTGATGATTATTATAAGGTCTGGTCTTCTGGCCGAGATTAGGTCATCCGCGTGTTATTATTATTATTATTATTATTATTATTATTATTATTATTGTTGTTGTTGTTGTTGTTGTTATTGTTGTTGTTGTTTACAAGTTATTTCACACAGAAAAAGAATAAAATGCTTAAAAGCATTCATGAAGAAGTTTTTTTTTACAATCACTAAACCCTAAATTGTTTGAATAAGATTAGTAATTACAAAATTTATTTATTACAAGTTATTTATAAAAAGTAAAATTGATGAATAAGAATAAATGATTTTTTCTTTTTTAGAAAAAAATAGAATGGTTTTTATATTTTTTAAATGAATCTACAATTTTTTACTAATAAGAAAAATATAACTGAGAAATTAATATGAATAAAAGAATTTTAGAAAGTACGTCTAAACAATTATTGATATCAGTGGATTAAAAAGATAATTGATTATCTACTTAACAATAGCATTTCTATTTCATGATAAATATACGAGGCAAATATAAAATAAAAATTATTAAACACAATATCGTTTTTTTTTCTTTCTTCGAGATACAAGCCAAAAACTTATGCCTCCCGCTTGCTAATAAAATGCTTTCGCGTGTCATCTTGAGCAAGCGTGCCATAAGTTCTCCCCCCTTGCTTTAGGCGAATTTTTTTGGGGTAAGTAGTCTGTAAACTAAATTCGTCAGCTCCAATTGAAAAAATATCAATTAGTCATTTCGGTAAAAACGGTTTTTCCAATTGCGAGCTTAAGAATAAGCATCAGATGCATTCCTTACTGCAAGTCTTTTTTTTTCTTTTTTTAATTTATATGCGTTTATATGTTTTATATCGAGTAATGCGTTGCTCAACATTTATTCAGTTACATACTGGTAAAATCTGTGATTAAGAGGAGTAAAAATATCTAAAGTACGTTTGGTCTATGAAATGAAATGGTTACTTCGAACGAACAGCCGTAAGCTGGTCTAGAAGGACAAAAGTGAATAAATAAATAAATAAAAATGAAATTGCGAAGTATGTTTGCAGTGGAGCCTGTTCGTCTCTTGTTTTGTTCTTCATCTGTATCGGCGCAATGATTCTCATATCAAAGACAGGCTTACTGGAGCTTAAACAACGCGTTTACTTATTTATCTATTTTTTTTTTTTTTGAGAGGGAGTTGGTAGGAGGAGAGCTTTACTTATTTTTTCTTGTCTTTTCTCTCGGCGAATGAAAACAAATGTCTGGTCGGTGGCCAGTGGAAAGGGAGGGAAAAGGTACAGGATTGTTTGTGAGGCGGGGCACCAGAATTCAACCGGTAAATTGCAGAGAAAGAGGAAAAGTGTGTGCGTGTGTATATGTGTCTATACGTGTGTGTGTGTGTGTGTGTGTGTGTGTGTGTGTGTGTGTGTGAGAGAGAGAGAGAGAGAGAGAGAGAGAGAGAGAGAGAGAGAGAGAGAGAGAGAGAGAGAGAGAGAATGCTGCAAAATAGAAAGACAGAGTAATAGAGAAAATAGCTGAGAGGGAAGATGAATCAAAAAGAGAAGGTAGAGAAATTGAAGAAAAGAGAAAGAAGTAAAAGCGAAAGAGGTGAGAAAAAAAAGAAGAAAGACCATAGGGAGTGAAAAAAATGAAAAGATGATGAAGGAAGTTGAGGACAGAAATGAAATGAGAGAATTAGAGACTGGGTATTAAAAAGTCGATTGAAAATGAAGCAAAGACAAATAGAAAATCAGCTGATGACGAGTTGTGATGAAAATTAAAAGCTAGATAAAAATTGGTCTTTGATAAGCATGGAAATAAACAAAACAGTAAGTAAAATAAAGAATTGCAAATGTCAGAAATACAAGGACAAAGAATAGTTTTACAAAGTTAACAACATAGATCTAAATTTTAATAAATGGATTGAAGAGGTGATTTTATATTTCATCATCATCATCAGCAGCATCATCAAAATATGTTGACTGTATGGATTCTCTAGACACTCTCTCATCTTCTGTCCATATTGGGCATTAATTTTGGCAAGTCCTCTTGTCGGTATTCAGTGTCTGCACAGAGCTGACGAATGTAAGTTTTTGGCTCTCAGTTAACACTGATGTATCTATGTGTAGGAGTCATTAGGAGAACGTAGCTTATAAGTTCCTGCCTACTTGCCCTGTAGTGCCCAGCATGTCTTACTTTTCTTACTTGGATTTTTTGTGAGATGTGGGATCAATGACGGTACAGCTACTGTTTTGTAGGGTGCTGCCTCTAGGATTAGTTCAAAACAACCCGCAGTAGTCTTGGTGCACACATAAACAAAGCCTCAAAATGAATAAGAAACAGTTTCATTATATATTCTCATGTATACACTGAATTATTATTTATAATGTGATAACATAATAATACATCTCAAGAAATACGTATACATATATAGAATATGCAGATAAATGTCATCTAACTCGATGAGGAGGGGCACTTATTAAATGATTATTCTTGTGGGAAATAGAATCAGTGACGCAAATTTAGAACCTGGACGAAGCTGTTTGCGTCTCCCTTCGCGATAATGCTTTTAGGAAAGGCATGATCTCATCTGTTCTCTTCCCAACTATAGGTACATAGTTGGGCAGACTAGGTTCTTTAGCTTTGGTGAAGCAACCAGTCTAGAAGAAGGAACACTGTATTCAAACTTGCAGAACTCCGCTGAAAACTGACCTTGTGGCCCATCCTATTCGGGGTCGGTGATTAGGTAAATATCGTCTCCTGTCAAGATGCATTAAATCTAGTTAATGGGTAAAGTGATTTCGGATTTGTATCAAGAGCTACTAAATCCAGAAACACACACTCTTTTTCCCCCAAATATTCGCGTGTCTGTAAGTGGGGGGGGGGAGAAAAAGAGAGAGAGAGAGAGAAAGAAAGAGAGAGAGAGAGAGAAGAGATATAGAGGCAGCGTGTGATTGAAAGAGAAAGAAAGAGAGAAAGAGAGAGAGGGAGCAGACATTGAGGGAGAGAGAGAGAGAGAGAGAGAGAGAGAGAGCTATAAGGAAATACATATGAATTCAAATACATATAATTGTGCAATCGAATGCGTACAGTTGATTTACTGTTGACGTCATCACATTTTCGACGTTTTTTGCAATCGCATACACACTGACGACTAATCATAATCACTGACACAAAAACACTGACAACTTATCACAAAAATAAACGACTAATAACAAATACTGACTGACAAATACTAACGATTAAGAACAAACACTGACGGCTAATCACAAATATTGACACAAAAACATTGAGGAATAATCTCAAACAATGACGACAAATCATGAACACTGACAAACAAACAATAACAACTACATACAAACACTGACGCACAAACACTGACGACTAACCACAAAACTAACACATAAGCACTGATGACTTATTACAAACACTGATGTACAAACATTGACGAAAAATGGCAAACAATGACAATAAATCATGGACACTGACACACAAACACTGACGACGAATAAAAAACACTGACACGTAAACACGAAGGACTAATCACAAACACTGACACAAAAACACTAACGACTAATAAAAAAAACCGACACACAAACACTGAGGACTATTCACAAACACTGACGCATAACCGATGACGACAAATCAACAAACACTGACAGCTAATCACAAACACTGGCACACAAACAATGATGATTAATCACAAACACTGATGCATAAACATTTACGACTAATCACAAATAATGACGAATAATCTCAAACACTGACGCACAAACACTGATGACTGATCACAAACACTGAGGCACAAGCACTGAACACTAAACACAAACACTAATGACTAATTACAAGCAGTGACGACCAATCACAAACACTGACACAAAAACTGACGACTAATCACAAACACTGACCTAGATACACTGACGACTAATCATAAACAATCATGACCAATCACAAACGCGGACACGCAACCACTGACGACAAATTACAAACACAGGCGCAATTCACTGACGACTAATCACAAACACTGATACACAAACACTGTTGACTGATCAGAAACACAGTCGACTAATGAAAAGAACTGACACAAACACTGACAAGTAATCTCAAACACTGACACAAAAACACTGACGACTTATCACAAACACTGACGACTAATCACAAACACTGACAAAAATATTGACGACTATTCATAAACACTGACACACAAACACAAATGACTAATTAAAAACACTGATACCCAAACACTATTGAATAATCACAAATATTGTCGAGTAATGAAAAATAGTGACACAAAAAACTGATAACTAATTACAAACACTGACACACAAACACTGACGATTAACAAAAAACGCTGACAAATAATCTAAAACACTGCCACACAAACATTGATGACTCACCACGAATACTGAGGACTAATCACAAACCCTGACACAAACTCCGACGGCTAATCACAAACATTCATGACTAATCACAAACGCTGACACACAAGCACTGATGATTAATCATAAACACAGACACACAAACACTGATGACTATTCCCAAACACTGACGCACAAACATAGACACACATTGATGACAAATTATATTAAACGTTCACTAATTAGTCAGTCGAAAATGAGAGTATGCATACATTTTCTGAGATGGTTGATATCTTTTCATTAAAAATTGCTTTCTGATGGTTTGGTTTCATTTTATGGCATTGTTGTTTTTAATGCCAAATCGTTTTTTTACATATACATTAAATATATGATTTGTGAACACATTTTGGAGATAAACGATTAAAGGATCAAACGGTTCTATTTCTAGCAATTCGATTTAGCATGTCAATTGCTTGCACTCTGTTTAAATGTCAAACAGTTCTATTTGACCTATCGATAGGACATTTCCGAGGCTACCACTCCAGGTCAGAGTGGATCTGGGAGCAATGGCAATGAAGGTGTACTCCGCATTCCCCAAAGCTCCAGCATTACTAGAGCCTCACCATCCTATAGTTTAGTGTCATTTAAGGACTTGTTGCGGGAGGTTCTTTCCTCTCTCTGCATAGATGCAGTCGGTGTATATTACACCCCCAGCCGACTAGGCTGATGTTTCCTGACGAAATATGAATTGTTATATGAACTGACACAAATAATATGGTTAGATGACCATGTTTACCTATGTATAAAATGTAATTAGTTACATTGACAGACCATTTATAGTGAGTTCAAGTCTCACTGAGCGCACCATTCTTCCAATCTTATGCCATATCTAAGCGAAGCTTAGTAAATAAATATATCCAAAATACAATATATCTTCATGTTTTTTTTACTCTATATACTGTATATGTTTAATTCTTTGGGTATTTGTGCAGCGACATTCTTTGCTATATCCATTCAAGAATTACCGTCTTTGTCTAATACTTTTCAATCCTCTATTAGCCAAAAGCATTACCAAAATATTATTTTGATTATGTGCGTCACTACTGTTTTGTTTTTTTTAGAGTCCTGTGTTTAACTATACTTTTTATGCATTTACAGTTGTGGAAATAAGTATAAGACATTCAATTAAATTCTTAATAATTTTCTTATTACTGCACAATTTCCCCTTAAAATTTGTGTGGTACCTAAGATCCGATGGTATTAGTATACATATTCGATTTTATAACAACTTTCTACCGAAAAAATTTATTAAGATAGTTATTTAGAAAAATACGTTCTCGAGGGTGGAAATAAGTATAAAATATTCCAATACTGTTTAATGCAAGATTTTAAAGTTTCTCTATCTTCAAATTGACGTTTATTTTTGTATACTCTTCTTCACAAAATTCCCAACAAATTTTCTATTGGGTTTAAATCTGGAGACTTAGTGAGCCATTCCAAAACTTCAATATTTTTTGTTTTAAACTAGTCTTTCGTGAGCTTAGAAGTGTGTATGGCTGCGTTGTTCTGTTGAAAAATGGCATTATTGATGTCTAGACAATTCATAAATGGGAAAAAAAACCTTTTTCCTACACATTGATATATCGAGCAGAGTTTTGTTTCCCTTCCATCACTACTAAATCAGCCTTTCCAGACGCAGTAAAAGCTCCCCAAAACATAATAGATCCTCCTCCAAATGGTATTTTTGAAAACAGTTGCTTGTCCTTTCTTAAATCATGCCAATAACACTGGGACCCGTCGGGCCCATCCAAAATAAACTTTTTCTTATCAGAAAACAACACGGTTTCTCCATTTCTCCTTTGTCCATGTTAATTTTTTCTTTACCCAATCAACGCGCATCTGGTGTTTAGCAGTTAAACCAGGGGCTGTCTTCCTATTTCAGTATATGAAATTTGGCGATTCGTAGAGAAGATGACAAACTCTTCTTGGAGTGATAGGTAAATTCTGAGATTTTTGCAGATCTCTTGAGCTTGATTGTCCTTTAGAAGCTTCTCGAAAAAGTCGACATTTGGCTGCTATTGTAATTTTAGATGAATGACCTGGACGTTTTCTGGTGACATACGATTCAGGGTCCTTTAGATAATTTCTCACAACTGTTAGGGATTTCTACAGTTCTAGGTTTTTCTTCCAGTTTATTGGCAGAAATTTTCCCTTGTCATTTTCTTTAAGGGTGGAGTTCCAAGGGATTTTTGCAGTAACTGTGTTCAGTTATAAAATGTTTAAATAGGACTCACGTGGCTTAAAATCATGACAAGGGTTTTTTTTTATTATATGTGCATGCACTTATTCTTCCTTTGGCATTCTTAAGTAACCAGATATGCAATTTTTTAAAAAACTGTCATATAATTAGTTCCATCACCGAAAACAAAGTTTTGTAAATAACTTTTTTTGATGGAGAGTTGTTTTAAAATCGAATATGTCTACTGATACCCATCGGGTCTGGGTACCACACTAATTTTCAGAAAAATTTGTGCTGTAATATGAAAATTATTAACAATTTAGTGGGGTGTTTTATCCTTAATTTCACCACTGCATATATATATATATATATATATATATATATATATATATATATATATATATATATTCTGACGACGCTATCCTTATAGGAAAACCATATTCTGATTTTCCTGGCTGTCCCCCTTTTTTTCTCTAACACACACACACACACACACACACACACACACATATATATATATATATATATATATACGTGTGTGTGTGGTGTTAGAGAAAAAAGGGTGACAGCCAGGAAAATCAGAATATGGTTTCCCTATAAGGATAATGTCGTCAGAATGAATTTATATATATATATATATATATATGCAGTGGTGGAGATAAGAATATGATAATTTTATTTTATTTTATTTTACATATATATATATATATATATATATATATATATATATGCATGTAAAATAAAATAAAATAAAATAATCTTTCTCAAAACTTTAACTTTCATATTTTATTCATCGTCTGGTAAGTTTAAGTGATAAAACAAATATATAGCAGTAATTTTATAGTGCAAAACGTGTCATCTATGCTTGGTGAAGCCAGGATGAACATGCAAATTAATGAGAAATTCTTTTGTTATTGTAACACGAAGTTTTATTCAACACCGCTTGAAGCAAAAAAGAGAATAAGTTATTCGATAGTCTTCACTACTTCACCTATCACTTGCTTTCTTACTCAGAAGAACTTTCTTTACTTCAGTTTTTCTTCTCTGTATTACTTAATGGTTTTCTCTTTTTTCAATTTCCTTTTCTTTTCAACTCATTTAATCATCATTTTATGTCTTTATTCCTTCTGCTTCCTCGGGGTATTTAAAAAGATTTCCGTCAATCTATGCTCCAGCATTCTCAAGTCGCCAACAGGGCTGATACTATTTACCAACCCCTCCGCTCGGGCAGGATATGACACAAGGTCAATTTTTAAGCGGAGTTTAGCAGGTTTGAATTCAGAGTTTTCCTTCTCGTAGACTAGTTGCCTAACCAAGGCTGAAGAACCTAGTCTGTCCTACTATTTACCCATAGCTGGAGGGAGAATAATTGGATTCATACCTTCCCCAAGGGTATTAGTGCTATGTGAAATGCAATCAGTCTTGTCCAGGACTTGAACTCGTGTCGCCGTGTCCATTTCCTACGACGATAACGACTACACCACGGGCACCCCACCTTAAACCTATAGAAAGGTAAAAGTGGTGATCCAGATATAAATAAACCTGTCCTTTATGACAGTAACTCTACTAGGGTAATATCCCTTCAAATCCCTACTTGTCTACTAAGATTATTAATATAAGTCAATCAACTCATCCATGTCATACTGGTACATAATGCTTAATCGTATTTACCCAACCCCTCCGCTCGGGCAGGATATGATACAAGGTCAATTTTTAAGCGGAGTTTTACAGGTTTGAATTCAGATTTTCCTTCTCCTAGACTAGTTGCCTCACCAAGGCTGAAGAACCTAGACTGCCCTGCTATTTACCCATAGCTGGAGGGAGAATAATTGGATTCATACCTTTCCCAAGGGTATTAGTGCTATGTGAAATGCAATCAGTCTCGTCCAGGATTTGAACTCGTGTCCCCGTGTTCATTTCCTACAACGATAACCATTACACCACGGGCACCTCCATACATAATGGTACATAATGCTTAATGCATTTATCGTTCTTCCGTTCCTTTTATATATATATATATATGTGTGTGTGTGTGTATGTATGTATGTATGTATGTATGTATGTATGTGTGTGCTGGGAAGCGTAGACACAGAGTCAATAGCGCTTGATTGCCGTCATTATATATATATATATATATATATATATATATATATATATATATATATATATATATATATATATACTGAGTTTCTATAAAAGTTAATTATTGCAATTCACGGTCGACTTATTGCTGAAGATTAAGCCCTCCATAAATCCATTTTCATCTTTTGAATTCTTCAACATTTCCAAACAGGTATCCTGATGAGTGATTTTGGTCTGGTCAACGAGACTTTGCAATAATCGCAATTTCCGAGAAATTATTTTTTACCGTTTCACAAAAATTTCCAAAAATTCTGGTGTCGAATTTGTAACTTTTCACCTACTTACCTTGTTGATTTCCGTAGCTACGTAGATAACTCGCACTAACACATTCTAATTATGCTTTGGAGACTAATAGTCTCCTACATTAACCTTTACATAAACATCCTGTTGTTTCAAATTTCTTGTACTAATTGTAGATGTATCGTTTCGGTCGGTGTAATGTCCAGAAATGCACGACAAAAATACTATTGATTTTGTTTAATTTAAGCACAAAATAAATAATAATTTTTAAACATATCTATTTTATCCATCGATAGTATCCAAACTGGTAATACCGCTCCGGTTTAGAGTGAACCTAGGAGTAATGAGAATCAAGAGGTATTCCACACTCCTTAAATCTCCAGAAGTGGAGTCTCATCATCAGATACTGTTTAGTATCATATCATTGAGGGAGAGTGTCTTACTACCCTGAAGGGGATATAGTCAACGTATTCTAAGCCCCGCTGACAAGGCATAAAGAACTTAAAGTTCGTTGTTTCTTCCCACTAATAAATGTGAAGTTATTAGTGAGGGAAAAATTATTCCCACTGTGAATGTCCACAATAAAAATAAACTATAAAATTAGTCATTTTTTCCAGAAATTTTAAGTTTCTTTCTCTCAGTTTCAGTTGAATGTGTAGCACCATTTTTACTTTTAATTATGCACCTCTTTTCGGAAATAAAATTTGCGAGGATATTTAAGATATGTGTGACCTTTTATTAGAAAAAAAACATTTAAATTATAGAAGAATAACTACAAAAACTTAAAGATTGAAAACAAAAATTTGCTTCATTTACGACGAAATCATTTCTCATCAGAAAAGATGTTTGAATATAAAGTTATATCCAAAGAAAATTTGCTAATGCTTATCTTAACTATATTTATATAAAGAAACAACACCTCATTATTACAATTAAAAGTTTAATCATAGAGAAGGGATAAATACATAAGAAGAAGAAGACCGAGTCAAAACAAGAAATGCCGTCTGTATATAAGAGCCACGCAGCAAGAGGTAAGATTATCCGTGACAATATCCGTCGCCATCTTTTAATAAGTTTGTATTATTACTTAGCAGTAAAGCAGGGGCTGGAAGTAGATAAAAAGTCCACTTTCTCACTGGATTCCTGGGCTCATGTGTTTTTGCTGTTTGGACAGGGGTTGACTATTTGTTACTTTTTCTTTCTGATTTTGAAGTCTATATTTTCTTATTCTTACACTTCTACGATGTATACGTATATATGTGCATGTTTATAGACGTATTTTCAAATACAGAAAGAGAAAGAAAATTTGAGAGAGAGAGAGAGAGAGAGAGAGAGAGAGAGAGAAAAGACTACGAAACGGTCAGACATATTACGAGACAGAAAAATATCCGTATTGTAGCGTCGTTTGGTGTCAATCAGTAAGAGAGAGAGAGAGAGAGAGAGAGAGAGAGAGAGAGAGATGTCGTTTGTGTTTCTCACATTAGGTGGAAAAATCTGTCGCCGTTTCCATTCTAAAATTTAGTTTTATTTGATTTTTTTTTTGTAGTTAAACAGTTTTGTTTGTTGACTTATTTAATTACTTATTTTGTGGACTATTTATTTATCTATTTATTTCTGTCTATTGGAGTCTGGAGTCGCGCCATGCCACCGATCCGCCCACCAGTTAAGATTTTATGATTTTAAGATTTTCTTTGTGTATTTGTGGTTATAAAGGCAGTCGTCAAGGTTGGCAAAGTCTGATAAAGAGACAGACACTTCGGCGCTGACTGACCGGAACCTTAAAAATAAGAGTAAATAAAAACATTCAGACGCAACAGAGTTCAAGTCATTGGAATAAAAACTTGAAATCAAAACAATTAAATGCATTAAGTGATAATAATAATTATTGAATTTAATGCAGAAAAATTAGATATTTTGTTGGGTAAACTTTAAGCCTTTGGCCTCGTTCTGATCCCAAACTAGTTTACAAAGGTTTTACACATACCTTTGATTTTTCTGGTAATCTATATTAATAAGTGGGAAAACTTTGTCTGTCAGTACCTTGTATATGGACAAAGGTTTGACGCAGAGCTAATTAAATTGGTATAAAGATTTACTGGATCCTGGGGAAGCTATCAAAATTAAAAAGGTGTTAATTTTGATAAAAGGAGATCTTATCGAGAGGAGATCTCTTACCAATAAACAATGATAAGAAAAAGCTATATTGCTGAAAAACAATCGTACAGAATTTTAATTTCCAAACTTCAACAGAAAATGTTAAGAATTCTTTTTTGAATCAATTATCTACTTTCAATTAAAACTTACTAATTAGGTTTATTGGCAGTTCTTCAAGGTTAAGATGTAATATAATATCATTGCTAAGCTAACATTAACATTACGAACAAAAACCAAAATGTTTTTAATCTGATGCGGAATAATTAATCAAAAGTTTATCATTTGAATACACCATCAGGATGTCTACAAACACTGATTTTACGCCAAGTACTCTTTCCCAGGAGACCTGGGTTCAATCCCAGGTCGAGTCATACCAAAGACTCAAAAAATGGTACTTGACGCTACCTTGCTTAATACTCAGCATTATAAGGCAAGGATGAAGGGTAAAGTGGAGCATTTCAGGGAAAGGAGAAGCGCCCTCCCTTACACCTTACGCCCTTTATTCTTTCCATTTCGACTCGGGTAGACAGGTACTTCGAGTAGTTTGCTCTGTTTCTTTCACTGTAAGAAAAAACATCAATTTATACCGTTTAACTTTGTCCAACCTAATTCACTGCATAATTTTGTTATTTTCTGATTCGACATTTACTAATGAAATATGTTCAGCTTAAAGTTAAAAAATGGAAATGCTGCTTAGTTGATAAGTAAATTTCAACAAGTTTCCCAATAGAATCAAAAGATCAGAAACGTGTATTTGTTTCTTTCACTGTAAGAAAAAACATCAATTTATACCGTTTAACTTTGTCCAACCTAATTCACTGCATAATTTTGTTATTTTCTGATTCGACATTTACTAATGAAATATGTTCAGCTTAAAGTTAAAAAATGGAAATGCTGCTTAGTTGATAAGTAAATTTCAACAAGTTTCCCAATAGAATCAAAAGATCAGAAACGTGTATTTGAGTCAAAATGTAAAATATAAAAGTGAAATAGGATTAAAAGTGGTTAAATGTTTTTTTCTTGAAATTAAAAAAATCAAATAAAAAGAATTAAATTAAAAGATTACAGATAAAATCTAAAAACAAAATATAAAAAATGTCCTCAAAATTGACGATTTTGAATTGATTGATTGATTGACTTTAGCGGTATGTCAACCTATGAAGAGTTATTTTAGGGAATCGCGTTCATACTTTCACTTTTTTCGTGTAGTTGTTTCTTAAAGTTTTTATTTTGCTTTGCACAAGGTCCAATCGAATACAAAATAATTTTTAAACAGATCAATTTGATCTATACATGGAAGCCTAATATCTAGTACCACAACCAATTAGACATAACCAGAGAACAATGACAATGAAGCAGTTCTCAAATCCCACCAATTTAGTGTCATACTCAGGTCATAATCAATTAAATTTTATTGAAAAAGACACCAGAGATTAAAATATATATATATATAAACATTTGTGATTGTATTTTGCAATGGAACCTAAAAAAGTCATACAAATTTTGTATTACAAACATATTTTTACAGTCTGAATTTCATTTTTCAAACATTGATACGATTTGGGTCTTAGAAGCGATGAACTTCAACTATCTCTTTAAAAGGTCTGGAATAAACTGAGTCTCAATACGTATGAATGACGAAAGATATTTTTCTTACAGGAAAAGGTTCTAAAAAGATGCTATTTAATTTCTGTGAAAATAGTTTTAACGATAAAAACCTCAGAATATCCGAAAAGCCAAATGAATTTTCTAAAGTCAAACGAATAAAAAAAAAAAAAATTTGGAATTTAGCAAAAATAACCCCAAATCAAAAAAGTTTGTGGCATACACTAAGAAAGTTGGTCACCTCTTCTGTAAGTTCATTCAGTGGCTTGAGACATTTATTTGAACTGCCTTCTATCGATTACAGAATCAATCAACCTCTACACATTTTGACGTCGAATCCATAAATTTTGATGATTGATTGAATGATTTTAAAGGCATGTCAACCTGTCTTGGGTTATTTTATGTCTCGAAGTTGGGAATTGCGTACATTGCAAGTTTATATACGCATTTTTGTGTTGTTGTTTCTTAAATGTTTTTTGTACACGGTCTTATTGTTTTTGCATACGGTCTTATTGAATATAAATAATTTCTGAAAAGATCTATTTGACCCAAAGACGGGAACCTAACTGGATTGGAGTGAACCTGGGAGTAAAAGCAATGTAGAGGACTCCATATTCTCCTGATCTCCTGAACTGAATCTCTTGACCGTCAGATGCAGTCTAGTGACATACCCAGGATACCCCCTTTTGGGGATTTCTTACCCCTCTGCAAGGGATACAGTCAACATATTCTGTCTCGCCGACAGAGCAGGTAAATTTTTATTACATCCATTAAAAGTGTTATTTGTTCTTGGAGACTTGAAAAAACACTCCTGTTCTTTGATTCTCAGATTAAAAAACAAAACAAAAAACAAAAAATAAAAACAAAAAACAGAAGAAAAAGATTTCTCAGATTTCAAATAAAAACGTAATACTTAGAAACTGAATAGTTTCAACGTGTGAATAATGTCAATAAATAAGAAAAGGAAGAAAATGATGAAAACAACAACAACAACAACAACAACAAAACTACTGAGAATACTTAAAGAAAAGAGTTAAAAAAAAGGGAGTTGGGAAAGAATGAAAGCATTACCAAAATGCATAAAGCGTTGAAACTTTAGAAAATTTTAATGTCACTTGATAGCAATCAGCACTCACCACCAAATAAATAAATTAGTGAGCTTATGTGATTTCACTTGTATTTTTAAGACATTTAATTGAAAGGAAACGCAAAGCTGAAGATAAGAAACAAAATAATTAATGATGATAACATATATTGGGCAATTATTTATTCAAATATTAAGAAATGTTTGAATAGAATACTTTAATATATCACCGGATACATATAATTCATTTTGGACCTTTAAAAGGTTAAAAATGAATTATATGTATCCGGTTATATTTTGGGGAGATAAACTCAGTGTAAACAACAAATGAGTTAAGGGATTATTTCAAAAACAGCATGAATGAAGCAGGAATAGATTGTCCCCACACACACAAAAAAAAAAAAAAAACGACAAAGAAAAAAAGAAGAAAAGAAAAATAACTCACGTATATTTTAAATGAATATTTTCCCAAAATTACAATTAAAAATGTTACAAAGAAGCTGAATAGGTTCAACATGTAATGTTTTTGATGAATATAAGAGATGAGACCTAATAAATAGATAGTTTACAGTCTTTTCTCAGTTTACAAGAGGCTGTCACACGTCTGATAAATGATGATAAGCAATTCTGTTTTATCGAGTGAATTTTCATGACAATGACTGTTTATTTATAGATGTTTGTATTATTGTGTAATATTTACGTTTACAGAATTTTCCCGAAAGAGCTAAAAGGACTTAATAACTAAAGCAATTGATATTGCTATTTATTCTACTTATTAAAACTAGCAGAAATTTAACAATAAAGCCAAGTAAATGAAAAATTATATATATATATATATATATATATATATATATATATATATAATGAGCATCATCATCAAGTTGCACTGACAGCATGGATTTCCCTGACTATCTCTCACTACCCGTCCCTATTATCCATCGCTCCTAATCGGTCATCCAAACTTCATCCGGTGTCCGCACAGAGATAATTTATGGGGCGTCTATATGAAGGAGGCTATAAGAGAACGTCGCTAATGAGTTCTTCCTTACTTCTTCAGCACTGCTGAGCAAGTCTTGTGGTCTTCTTGGATTGTTTGTGAAATGGGAGGCAAGTGGCTGTTCAGTTGCGGTTTTGTTGGTTTCAAGATTAGTTTAAAACAGCAGATACCATTCTTGCGTAGCTTCCATCTTGCTTTTTCTTCATACGTTTCGTTTACGTATAGGTGGCGCAGCCATACAATAGTATCAACATAGCCACAGCTTGTAAGAAATCTCATTTTATCTTATCACAAATCAAATCAGTGGGTCACTGCTGTAGAAGAAGGGACGTATTCAATGTTCTTCTATGGACCCCTATATATGGATGTGTCAGCATTTACATCAGTTCTGTGTGGACACAGGAAGATCTGGTGGGAGCGATGGATGATAGGGATGGATGGAGAGAGAGAGAGAGAGAGAGAGTCAGGGAAATCCGAGGTGTCAGCCCGACTTGATTATATATATATATATATATATATATATATATACCAGGTTCGTTTAAAAAGTTGTGAGCCTCACACTAATTTTAGATTTGTCACACACCTCTCAAATTTATATGGGCCTCACCTGTAGAGAAATTATGACTGAAATCTGAATTAGTTTTTCTAGTTTTAGAGAAAGTAGTAGTTCTTTACTTCAACAAAAATGTTCTGCGATGGCTCTTCTTTCTTGGTGAGGCTTAGAAGTTTTAAACAACTCTTATATATATATACAGAGAGAGAGAGAGAGAGAGAGAGAGAGAGAGAGAGAGACTCGGTAAAAAAAATTCTGTTTTTATTGCAAGATCGTCTTAGTAGCATTTAGTTATCCAATTATCTTTATACAAAGAACTTGATATTCATTAGATATTGACTTCTGTCATATTAGCCGGTTCCAATGTTAAAAATAGTCTATTTTTTTATTGAATGAAAACTGAAAAAAATAATCAACGGTTTTGATAAATTATGTTGTTTTTTTTAGTTTTAAGAGAGATACAAAGGATTAAATGCGTCAAAAAAGTCATCGGCAAAATTTCTTGCAGTAACTTTCTTATACTAAATAATTCTCCTGTGTCGGTTTGAATAGCTGAATTTGAAAGCAAACAAATGAGAACATTGATTGAGAATAATCAATGTTAAAGGATGTAATAGATAACCAACATACGCAAATTATTCTCATCATCATTATGTTGTGCCGCGAGCACTGATTTCCATGGAGATGTCTCTTACTTGATTTTGATTAAAGCACATGTACTCTGTTTTGTTCACAGCACTACAGAAGATAACAGAAACACTTACTCCGAATGACAAATATGTGAAGTTCGTTAATGCTCCCATGAAAGCGACAGCAGAATGCATTGCAACCAAAGAGCAAACATGGGGTTCCATGGGAGACTTTAGAGGTTAAGAAAAAAACGTGACAATTTAAAAACGACATCCCAATGTAATAAAAGGAACCCAACAAATGCCAACGCTCAGAAACTTATGAAGGCACAAAGTGAACTAATTAACGCATACCAAAAAAAAAAAAATAAATAAATAAAAATAAAAAAATAAAATAAAATAAAATCAAGGTTAGATCAATAAAATTAGAAACTCTGTAGAAGATAGACAATCTCAGATAGCGTGGCAGACAGTAAATGAGTAAAAAGAAGAGCACCTCGAGAGTTAAAATAAAAGCTGCCAGCAAAGAAGAACGAATACACTCGTGGAAAGAACATTTCAAGAATCTGCTTGGAAAATTCCCTAAAGTTACGGATGAACCTATCACAAAAATCATTAATAATTAACTAGATATTAAACTAGAACAGATTACGCAGGAAAAACTCGACGTAGTACAATCAAAAATTAAAAACAGGAAAGCTGCCGGTCTAAATGAAATACCATCAGAAGTATAAAAGATAAGGAAATTCGATGACTTACTGCTCCGATACTGCAACACCGTATATAACCTGAACACAATAGATATATGTACAAAAGGCTGCACTCCTCTTTCCCCCAAAAAGTGAATTCAGAATTGCCAACTACCGAGATATAACCTTTACTATTATAGCGGCTAAAATTTACAATGTTCTGCTACTCAACCGCATAAAGCCTGCTTTTGAGAAAGTTCTTAGGAAGAATCAAAATGGTTTTCTGCGAAATCGATCCACAAAATCATAAATTTTGACAACCTGACGAATTCTAGAAGGAGCTCGCGCAAAAACCCTTCAGGCGACACTCTTATTTGTAGATTTCTCCAAGATATTTAATACCATTCACAGAGAAGATGGAGCAAATACTTCTAGCCTATAGTGTCCCCAAAGAAACCATAGCAGCCATAATGATGCTCTATAAAACCACAAAAGTAAAAGGTCGCTCACTAGATGGGGATACAAACTTTGACTGGTGTTTTGCAAGGAGATACTTTAGCTCTATACCTTTTCATAATCTGCCAAGACTACGTGCTTTGAACGACGATAGATTCAATGAAAGAAAATCGCTTTACACTGGAAAAGGCAAGAAGGAGACAATATCCCACACAAACTATTACGGAAGCTAGAGGACAAGACTACAATTTTATCTTTCAATGAAGTAAATGTTGATTTTAAAAAATCTAATAAACCGAACAAATATTTTGGTCGACAAATACCTAACAGGTAAAAAAAAAATAATCAAAATATGAAAGTCAATGACACGGATAGTCTTATGTGTATGGACTCCCCCCTTTCTCTCCCTTCCCTCTCTCTCTTTCTCACCCTCCCCCACAAACACAGAGTGCTTCTTTGTACTTATCTTTTCTTATTTATCCCAAAATGTTTCTGCCTTTCCTTGTCTGTCTGTCTGTCAGTCTCTGTCTCTGTCTCTTTCTCTCTCTCTCTCTCTCTATATATATATATATATATTGCTAACTTGCCAGCCTCGTCTAATACTCAGTTTTCAAAGTGCAATATCTTTTAAAGGAGCATCCTTAATTCCTTGATCAAAGCAGTTAATTCTGTGTTAATTGCGAAATGGCGTTAAGAACATTTAGTATACTTTAAATGAAGAATCTTCATTCTAAGTGACCAACTTCATTGGACCTTGATTTTTGTTTATTAATTCTAACATTAAAGATTAAAGAAAATATATGTTTAAAATTCTTCAGTTTCAAATTAGGAACAAGAAGATATTTTACAGTTTTATGTATTCTCAACAAAGTCAAAAGATTTGTTGTGCTACTATTTGTTAACCTTGTTGGTCTGAAAAGATTCTTTATTCAAATACTTATTAGCAGTTGACGAAATTGCCAGAATCACTAGGTGGATTTAAATGGTCTATGAATAAAGAACGTAAAAAGACAGTTTTTGAAAGGATTGGTCTGTTTTACTCCGACTTTTATAATAAACACCAACACAAAGTCACAATTACTTACGTATTTAGTCAGAAAAATAAAAAAGCAATTTCGAAATAATCCTTTCTTTCTTTCTTTCTTTCTTTCTTTCTTTCTTTCTATTAACTTGTATGTGAGTATTTTATTTACTAGTTTATGCTCAAATCATTCAGCAACTGTATTGTACCTTACATTGCAATAAACTTTCTGGTTTATATTCATTATTTTTTAATATTAACCTAAAGTTTGGTTTGAATTGGAGTTGTAGTAACCTTTTGGTGGCTATTTTCTCATCAATAGACGCCATCCTTATAGTTGAGGAGCAATAGTTTCCTGGCTGTTGACCTATGAAGTTGTTCTACCCAGCATCAGATGCAGCACGTCGTTGATCCGCTTTTGGATTCATTTTCCTTTCTTCTCATCCACCATGCTGGATTCCATGGTTTCCAATGCCACAAGCTTTGACGACTCGTATACCTTCTCTTTCAACAGAATCTGATATCTATTGACAGGCCTAGACAAGATGACTGAATGATAATAGGAGCCACATATTTGATTATCGTGAAGTCTGTGAAGTAAAGATAACAATTGATCATCTTCTTTGTCGCCTTGTTGCAAATAAAACTAACAAACTTAAACATATATAACAAATTAAACTAATTTTTAATATATGTATATATCTAAGCATATTTTACTTTAAAAGTTTATTCATCTACTGAACTAATCTAAAGCTTCTTTCGTTTCTTGTATATGCATGTATAGACAACTGTTGGTTTCTTGGATTTAAAAAAATGGTCTGCACTCCTCAAGATGACTTTCCGTTATCCACAGAATATTTATTAGATTTTACTTATATATTCAATATAAATTTCTATTCCTACGTCTACATAAAATGTATAACATTATCCATCTTGTTGCCATAATTTCTTATTTTTCTGTTCCAAGACCATTTTACATCACACACACACACACACACACACACACACACATATATATATATATATATTTGTTGGGAGAGCAATTTTTTTTTCTTCCCCTTCTGCCCAGTCATCTTTTGATTATAAGTTTTATTTGAACATTTTATACAGAATATAATTTTTAGCAGAAAATAAAACAATTTTAACCGGGTGATTGTAGAAGACTTCCTTTTAACAGGACTAAATCATTCATATGCTTCATTTTATTCTTGCTTTTAGACTGTCTGAAAAAAATTGTATGAACTGAAAAGAATGATTTTTTAAACGCTGTCCAAAAAATATCAAACCATCTTTTCGATATAAAATTCTCACTACCATTTTATACAAACTATTCTTGGTAACCGTTTTGTTGAAAAGTGCATTTGAAAGACTTTACGATCTCGTCTAAAATATAATATCAGGTAGAACACCAAAACGAAAGTCTACAGAGCTGTAGCCGTATCTACCCTGTTGTATGACGAAACCTGAGTGATCTATCACCATCACATTCACCTCCTTTATCAATTCCATCAACGCTTCCTTCGTTCCATTTTCCATCACTTTGACTGAATGAGCAATCACCATCTTCTAGCTTACACTTTTCAGAGAGCTACCAAACGGCCACGGTAGTAGAGGAACGTTACAAAAGAGATACAAATCCATAATTAAAAAGACTCTCACCTTCAGTAGAATTGACTACTGACTGTGGATACCCCAGGTTGCCTGTAGATATCATTAGCGGAAAACCATCATCACCTCAGCCTTCGGAAATATCCATAGAATCAAAGTAGAGGAAAAGAGACGACGTCACAAAAACCGTAGTGCTGCAATGGAACCAACAACTTCACAGACCTTCTCCTACAGTCACTGTGGCAGGTCCTGCTTATCCTGCATATACTTCATCAGTTACCTATGTGCCAGAAGTCTATGAATTGAGGAAGTTTTCAGCTACAAAATTCTATTTTCCCGTATGCTCACCAGTATTGACAATACAGTTTTGCAGGTTATAATTATGTGTCCCAAAGGCAAATATCGTGCTTAAAAATACTTAAGAAAAAAAGGATAAAGTTTATTGTCAAAATATTCATGGTTCCTGAACAAGAAAATAATCTTGAATCTCAATTAATCGATGGGGTTCTGATAATTTGAATAATCATTGTATTAGGACCACCATAAAAAGAGTCAAAGTTATCTCCCCTTGACTATTTAAGGGACAGTTCATCCCTAGCTAATAGGTGCATGCTGGGATACACAAAAGGACACTTCCGCCATGACACCCGGAACGCGACAAGCAGTACTTTCCTAGGCTCTCAATGACTATGTCTTTAATTTTAACAACTGTTTGCTGTACTTATTTTCCACAAAAATAAACTCCCTAGTTTATTTCCGGTACTCAGCGAGCATGTTATTTTTCTGTAACAGTTTTATTTTGTTATGTTTAAAAGCATGACAAAACTGGCGACGAAGGATTTCTAACAGCGCGTGGAAATATTTACATCGAGGATTGGAACGAAAAGAAACTGACGAGTTGAAATTATTTCGTTGTATGGAGTGGAGAATTTCAGAAATTGGATTTTAGACGTCGAATTTCGTGGACACACAAAATAACGTCAGGTACGTTGAAAATGTAACATTTTTTTTTTAATCTCTTGTTTTCGGAATTTTTCTTTCCCATTCACTATAGTGAAATAATGGATCCAAATACTATCCAGCAGATTCTACAACAGCAATTAAGGTTGATGGAACTCTTCTCAGAGAGACTAGGGACCAAATCCACAGACAAGCTGTCAAAAATTCCACGAGTTCCACTACGATAAGGAGGCAAACACAACCTTCGCAACGTGGTTCGCTAGTTATGAGGATCTCTTTAAAGAAGATTTTGGAGAGCAAACAGATATCTGTAAAGTGAGGCTCCTTTTACCCGAGTGAGCACAAAAATATATTAACTACATTTTACCGAAACAACCTCAGGATTGTAGGTTCGTGGAAACAGTTGAAACACTAAATAAGATTTTTAGTGAACACACCTCATTGTTTCATGCAAGATTTAAACTGTCTCATTATCACAAAATGTGATACAGCGGATTTTACATCTTACTCAGGATTCGTCAACAAGCAATACGAACGGTTTAAAATTTCCACCATCACGGATGAAGAATTTAAGTATTTGATTTTTGCGTGTGGATTAAGGTCCGCAGTGACAGGGATGTGCGCACAAGAATTTTGTCAAAGATATTACTCTGCAGCAAGTTACAGAGGAATGTCGGCGGCTGGTGAATCTAAAGCATGATTCAGATATGGTACAACAGTCGGTACCTGCAGCAACATCCACAATCAACATTATCCAAAGACAACAGTCACGGGAAGCAACACAAGAGAAACCTCTACCTGCTTGCTGGAATTTTGGTGGCAGGTATTTTGCTCGGAAATGCTCCTCCAAAACTCACCGCTACTGCGAATGCAACCGGTAAGGTCACAAAGATGGATTCTGCACTCCACCGAGGTGAAAAATAATGCACAAGCGACCACAAAACAAAAACAGACGTAAAACAGAAATAAACAGTCTGGTGCCAACGTTCCTTCCCAACTTAAAGTCGAACCGCAAATATGTGTCTGTGAAACTGAACAACCATCCTGTTCGGTTACAAATTGACACTGCATCGGATATAACCCTTAGTTCCCAGAATCTGTGGAAAAGTATAGGAAAACCTCAGCTTACATTAACAAAACATGTAGCACGGAGTACTTCTGGGGATTGTGTCAATATTACAGGCGAACTGCCAGCAACGATCAAGATTGAAGAGAAGACCGCATCTGGGATCATATACATTTTAAATTCCCAGCACAACCATTTGGGACTTGATTTTATAGAGCGACTGGGTCTTCTTGGTATCCCATTCAATTTTGTTTGCAACGTAGTATCAAAATAACTGACCCAGAGTGCCATTAGGGATCTGACCGAAGATATACTCAAGCAGTTTTCTCCAGTTTTTACGAGCAACCTTGGATGCAGCAGTCAAGCTGAAGTCACACTGACACTTAAACCTTTCACTAAACCTGTTTCCGTCCCAAATGCCCTGTACTAAACACAGTACTACAACTGGTGGACAAGGAACTAAAACACCAAGAAGAAAGGAAGGCCATTACCCCAGTCACATACTCTCGCAGTGGACAGCACTCATTGTAGCAGTAAAGCAAGCTGATACTCAATTCGGCTGTGTGCTGATTTCTCAACTGGCCTCAATGCAGAACTGGAAGATCATCAATATCCTCCGCCAGTTTCAGAAGATATCTTTATCACACTTAATATCAGCACCTGTTTTGCCAAACTAGTCCTCACAGAGGCCTACTTACAAGTCGAGGTTTCTGCAACTTCCAGAGAATTGCTGACGATAAACACCCATCGTGACCTATTCCTATATCGACGGTTACCGTTTAGGGTAAAAAAAAGCCCCGGCTATTTTCTAACAAATCATGGACACTATGCTAACAGGAGTAGAGGGTGCAGCGGCATACATAGACAACATCATTGTTGTCGGCCGATTAAAAGAGGAGTTGTTAGAACGTATTGACAAAATTCTGACACGCATTCAAGACTTCAGTTTGCAGCTTAGACCTGAAAAGTGTCATTTTTATTTACAGGAAATGAAATATTTGGGGTTTATTTTTGATCGGCATGGCCGTCGTCCAGATTCAGGCTAATGTGGCAGCTGTTCAATGCATACCACCCCTATCAGACGTAAGCAGCTTACGCTCATTTCTTGCACTAGTTAGCCACAATGGAAGTTTTCTACCTTCTCTGCATCAAATTAAGTCACCACTTAATAAACTGCTAACAAAAGATATAAAATGGTCCTGGCCATTAGATTGTCAACAATCTTTTGAAAAAGTTAAAGGTCTAATCAATTCAGACTCACACATTTTAACCCAACTCAGAAAATAGTTGTAGCAGCGGATGCCTCAAGCCAGGGAGTTGGTGCAGTGATCTCACACATTTTTCCAGATAAATCGGAAAAGGCGATCGTGCATATAGCAAGATCCTTGACACCCGCAGAACGTAACTATAGCCAAATAGAGAAGGAAACACTGGCTCTGATTTTTGCTGTAAAAAAGTTTCACAAGATGGTATTTGGGCGCCATTTTACTCTCCTAACAGATCACAAGCCACTACTCTCAATATTTGGCCATCAGCATTAAGGGTGATTTCCAACGCACACTTACCGATTGTGTCAGAGGAATTCCTGTGACGAGAGTTGAAATTAAGCAAGAGACGCAGCAAGACCAAGGGCTTCAAAAAGTTATCCAGTTTTTCAGATGCTCATGGCCATCTGACCTCACTGGAGATCTGCAACAATTTCAGCGGCGAAGGGACTTTCTGGCCATCATTGATGAGTGTTTTATGTTTGCAGACCGGGTTGTGATCCCTACAAAACTCAGGAGAGCTGTTCTCAAACAATTACACAAAGGACATCCTGGCATCAATCGGATGAAAGCCATAGCCCGCAGCATTGTATACTGGCCCAACATTAATTCTGACATCGAAAAGACAATCAAGAGTTGTGTCCCTTGCATGAAAGCACAGAAAATCCACCAGGAATGATGGACACATACTGGACATACCCAGAGCAACCATGGTCCAGGCTTCATGAGGACTTTACTGGTCCCATAAATGGACTCAGTTTTCTGGTTGTTGTAGATGCCCATTCCAAATGGCCAGATATTTTTCCGACGAAAAATATGGACACCCTCTCATCTATTAGTATTCTTAAACGGCTATTCAGCCAACATGGCCTGCTACAACATTTGTGCCCGACAGTTTACATTGGAGTTGTTACGGCACTTCTGCAAATCAAATTGCATCACGCATGTTCGAGCACCTCCCTATCACCCTCAATCCAATGGCCCAGCCGAACGATTTGTAGACACATTCAAACGTGCTCTGCTTAAAGCAAAGGAAAAGTGAACAACAGAGGAGATATTACAAACATTCCTTCTCTGCTATCGGACAACACCCAATAGTACAGTAAAGAATGAGATGACACCAGCAGAGGCACTTATGGGGTGAAAGCTCCGTACCACACTGGACACGTTACGCCCAAAAGAACAACAAAAGCAAGGTATGTGCCAGAATAAAGATCTACCATTATCAGTAGGTACACCAGTGTTTGTGAGGAGTTACAGGCCTGAGCAACTAAACTGGACACCAGGTACTATCCACAAGAAAAAAGAACGATTTATTTATAGAGTGCAAGTTAGAGATCAATTCTTGGGACGACACAAAAACCAATTACGTCCTAGGTACACCAGCAATATTACGACCAACAACACGCCGAACATTCCATTGGACTTACTGGTGGACATATTTGAATTACCGACTATATCACCAGTCGAACAGATGAATATGAATGAGAGCAATGCAGAACCTAGAAAGAACCGGCCAAAGCGAAACAGAACTAAAGTGAAGCACCTACAAATTAACCCTAAGCCTGCTCGTTAAAGTTAATTGAAAAATAAGAAATACTTTTGCATAAAAAACTAATCGATACTCTATAGCAGAGCAGGTATAAAACCTACAAAATATTACAGTTATGGACTCTACAAATTCTGTTACTTTAAGTTTCATGTGATTCACACATACGCGCGCGCGTATGTGTGTGTGTTTATGTGTTTATGTAATTTAGACGCTTACATGCGTTTATATAATCTGTGATGCTTTCTAGCCATTCATATATAACCCGTGTGAATGTGTACACTTATATATATATATATATATATATGCACATGTAATTCATTTCTTCTTTTCTGTCACACAAGAGCCAAGAGCAAAAGTGTCTGGGAAAGTGGTGGTTAAGGAAGGAAAGTCGTAACTTATTTTATTTTCTTGGCTCCATTCAGATCCTATTTATTCTTGTTTTGTTGTTAGCTTTTGTTTATTTTCGTTTTAAATTCCGACACAATCATTTTATTGTTTTCCCACACGACTCAAGGACAATAAAAATCTATCATTCGCTAGTCGTTTTCGGAAGTACGGAGCCAATGCGAGAGAGAATAAAAAAAGTTCTTCACACTAGTAATTGGACATTCTGGGGACGCTTTAGGATATTATGCAAGTTTAGCGACAATTACAATTTTTTTTTCATTTACTTTCTTGGTCTGACCCTGATTTTTCTTGAGGCTTTTTTTCTATCGCATAAGGTACCGATTTTTGTATGTATAAAACATCGTAGTTAAAAATTTGTTTGCCCAACATCGTTAAATCGATAAATCTCGTATTTTTCACTCACTTACACGGAAAATATTTATATACATGAACATTTTTACAGTATGATGTTAGCTTAAAGGAAAATAAAAATATAATTGTTAAAGGCTTTTCAGTTATATGGATTTAGGATTTACCGTTAGATTTATCGTTAGTAACCTTTCGATGTACATTTTGAAATGACAACAAAAATTTTAGAATAGACATTGTTGAAAAAAGATTTTTAACAGTTGTTTGTCAGTCTTGCTGTGTCTACGATTCAATTCTGGACCTCTTATCTGACGCCGATGGATAGTTTAGCCTATCTATGCCATAACTACGTTTTTACTCCGTTAGAATGTTGGTCTCTACATAATAGGTAATTTGTGCGTTAAGTTCCTTTACGACATGCTTTTTATTCCTCATTTGAAGCGAGTAATATATTTCTTCACTTATTTCTGCTCTTAGGGTCTTCCACATTATTGACAAATACGTAATTAGTCTGTTATTGCCAAAGATGATTCCTTGTTTGAGTCATTCTGGTTCTGGGTAATTTTCCTTTTTGTTTTCCATTCTTGAATTCTTGCTTCTTGTATGTATTTACTCAGTTGTTGGACTGTCTTGGATTGATGTGAATCTTTTGAAGCAAAATATATGTATCAGGGTATGGTACCTTTTAATTTGCAACTTTTCTAACTGTTACCTATTGTTAATTCAGATATATTTTAGCCTTAGGCCTTCTTCAATACGTTGTAATATATTCCCATAATTTGCTTCAAAAGGGGTTTGTTTCACTTGCATTCTGTGGCTCAATTTTTATGCTTTCACCATTGACTTATTGGTAAAATCTATTTTCATTATTTTAGAAAGTTCTGTTTTGCTTGTATGTTCGGATCCTGTTCCAATATCTTTTGACTCTCTTTAGCAAAATTTTTTGGTTTATTTCTTCCAGTTGTCTGTCTTGACTTGAATCGAGGGTTGATTTATGATCATAGATTTGTTGGTTAGAGTTATCTCTTAATTTCTTGAAATTTCGACAGTATTCTTGTAAATTAGTTTACAATATTGCTATAACATGGCATTTAAATTTCAGTTTAAATTTGGTAACAGGAATGATTAATAAATTTCTATCGTAAGTCCAGTCAATTGTTTGAATTACGTGTAAAAAAATGATAAAAGTTCTGTATTACTTCTTGGATCTTGCCTGTATGGAAAGTTTAAACATCATTATTCTGATATGCTTGAAAAAATGTTATGTATAATTTGATGTGTAAGTTCAGCTAGTTTTTATAACAATTGACGCAGTTATTAGTTGATATGAACACTTGGATCAAACATATGCTACTCTGAGGTTCAATATTCTTATGATTTAGCTCCGCGTAATTAAATTTGTTTGTGGTGATAAATCTAGTTTGATATTGGATGCTGGTGCATGGAATACGTGAACTATCCTATTAAAGTTTATGACAAAACTCTTCACTACTCATTAATACCTGGGTGTTGTTAATTGCCAGTTAGTTCTTATTGAGTTAATTCTATAATATTACTTTATATTATATTGCCTCAATTAGACAATTAAATAAATCTTACGATAAACATGGTATAAATATATAGGTCGGCCGAAAAGTTCATGGGCCCACCAATGTACTTTCATGGAATGTGACCAAATGTTTATTTCTCAACATAATCCCCCTTGTGGTCCCTAAACTTCTTCCATCAGTGTTGCAGTGTTTGGATCCAATTGCTTAAAGACATCATCAGCAAATATGACATATTCCTATGAACTATTCAGCCTATAACTTTTCATCCCACCCTCGTCAGAGGGTATTTATCTACTTGTTATATCTGTGATTGTCTCAGGTTATATCTTATGTATTTTTACATGAGGGTCAATTTAGTTATACTTTTACACGCACGGAATTATCTTAAGCACAACAACGAAGGGGGAAGAAGACGCCAACTGGCTTGTAATAGAGTTTAGATGCACCGAATTAACTAAGGCACAACAACGAAGGGGGAAGAAGACGCCAACTAGCTTGTAATACATTTTAGATGCACCGAATTCACTAAGGCACAACAACGAAGGGGGAAGAAGACGCCAACTGGCTTGTAATACATTTTAGAGGCACCGAATTCACTAAGGCACAACAACGAAGGGGGAAGAAGACGCCAACTAGCTTGTAATACATTTTAGATGCACCGAATTCACTAAGGGGCAACAACGAAGGGGGAAGAAGACGCCAACAGGCTTGTAATACATTTTAGATGCACCAAATTCACTAAGGCAAAACAACGAAGGGGGAAGAAGACGCCAACTGGCTTGTAATACATTTTAGATGCACCGAATTCACTAAGGAACAACAACGAAGGGGGAAGAAGACGCCAACTGGCTTGTAATACATTTTAGATGCACCGAATTCACTAAGGCAAAACAACGAAGGGGAAGAAGACGCCAACTGGCTTGTAATACATTTTAGATGCCCCGAATTCACTAAGGCACAACAACGAAAGGGGAAGAAGACGCCAACTGGCTTGTAATACATTTTAGATGCACCGAATTCACTAAGGCACAACAACGAAGGGGGAAGAAGACGCCAACTGGCTTGTAATACATTTTAGATGCACCGAATTCACTAAGGCACAACAACGAAGGGGGAAGAAGACGCCAACTGGCTTGTAATACATTTTAGATGCACCGAATTCACTAAGGCATAACAACGAAGGGGGAAGAAGACGCCAACTGGCTTGTAATACATTTTAGATGCATCGAATTCACTAAGGCACAACAACGAAGGGGGAAGAAGACACCAACTGGCTTGTAATACATTTTAGATGCACCGAATTCACTAAGGCAAAACAACACAGGGAGAAGAAGACGCCAACTGGCTTGTAATACATTTTAGATGCACCGAATTAACTAAGGCAAAACAATGGAGGGGGAAGAAGACGCCAACTGGCTTGTAATACATTTTAGATGCACCGAATTAACTAAGGCAAAACAACGAATGGCGAAGAAGACGCCAACTGGCTTGTAATACATTTTAGATGCACCGAATTAACTAAGGCACAACAACGAAGGGGGAAGAAGAAGCCAACTGGCTTGTAATACATTTTAGATGCACCGAATTCACTAAGGCACAACAACGAAGGGGGAAGAAGACGCCAACTGGCTTGTAATACATTTTCGTTGCACATAATTCACTAAGGCACAATAACGAAGGGGGAAGAAGACGCCAACTGGCTTGTAATACATTTTAGATGCACCGAATTCACTAAGGCACAACAACGAAGGGGGAAGAAGACGCCAACTGCATGTAATACATTTTAGAGGCACCGAATTCACTAAGGCACAACAACGAAGGGGGAAGAAGACGCCAACTGGCTTGTAATACATTTTAGATGCACTGAATTCACTAAGGCACAACAACGAAGAGAGAAGAAGACGCCAACAGGCTTGTAATACATTTTAGATGCATCGAATTCACTAAGGCACAACAACGAAGGGGAAAGAAGACGCCAACTGGCTTGTAATACATTTTAGATTCACCGAATTCACTAAGGCACAACAACGAAGGGGGAAGAGGACGCCAACTGACTTGTAATACATTTTAGATGCATCGAATTCACTAAGGCACAACAACAAAAGGGGAAGAAGACGCCAACTGGCTTGTAATACATTTCAGATGCACCGAATTCACTAAGGCACAACAACAAAGGGGGAAGAAGACGCCAACTGGCTTGTAATACATTTTCGTTGCACATAATTCACTAAGGCACAATAACGAAGGGGGAAGAAGACGCCAACTGGCTTGTAATACATTTTAGATGCACCGAATTCACTAAGGCACAACAACGAAGGGGGAAGAAGACGCCAACTGCATATAATACATTTTAGAGGCACCGAATTCACTAAGGCACAACAACGAAGGGGGAAGAAGACGCCAACTGGCTTGTAATACATTTTAGATGCACCGAATTCACTAAGGCACAACAATGGAAAGGGGAAGAAGACGCCAACTGGCTTGTAATACATTTTAGATGCACCGAATTCACTAAGGCACAACAACGAAGGGGGAAGAAGACGCCAACTGGCTTGTAATACATTTTAGATGCACCGAATTCACTAAGGCACAACAACGAAAGGGGAAGAAGACGCCAACTGGCTTGTAATACATTTCAGATGCATCGAATTCATTAAGGCACAACAACGAAAGGGGAAGAAGACGCCAACTGGCTTGTAATACATTTTAGAGGCACCGAATTCACTAAGGCACAACAACGAAGGGGGAAGAAGACGCCAACTGGCTTGTAATACATTTTAGATGCACCGAATTCACTAAGGCACAGCAACGAAGGGGGAAGAAGACGCCAACTGGCTTGTAATACATTTTAGATGCACCGAATTCACTAAGGCACAACAATGGAAAGGGAAAGAAGACGCCAACTGGCTTGTAATACATTTTAGATGCATCGAATTCACTAAGGCACAACAACGAAGGGAGAAGAAGAAGACGCCAACTGGCTTGTAATACATTTTAGATGCACCGAATTCACGAAAGCACAACAGTGAAGGGGGAAGAAGACCCCAACTGGCTTGTAATACATTTTAAACTCAATTATTTTATGCAAATTTTGTTATGTACGCCAACTGTGAGAATCAGATAAATAGATAATGTAAGTAAAAAATGTGAAATTAAAACCATTTCGTGTTTTTTCTCACAAATTCAAAGTTCATTACAGCAAAATATAATGTATATATTCATAAATCTTTAATAAATACACATTGTGGAAATTTTTTAGGAGAGGAAAAGCAAAATAAAATACAAACTTCGAAAACAACAAAATAAATAAATGATGGATAAATAAATAAATAAATGAAATTAACAACATAAAATACTGAAGACTTTTAATCGATGTGAAAAAGGTACAAAATTTAAAATTACTATTATAATAGAATACTGACATTTACAATGAATAAAAAAAACATCATAATAAATAGCAGTGAGCTTTGGCGTATCTTAGGAACACCAATAACAAGTAAAACTTTTTTTTAATGTAATATTTCAACGTACCCGAGACGCCAGCACTATATCAATCTAAAACAAAATTACGCACGGAAAATATTTTGCAGAGATTAACCGTACCAAATCTTAACGAGGTCAATTACACAAATTGTCACTGAGAGAAAGTCAAGAGTTTATTGGCGTACCTAGGTCGATTTGATGTAAATAAAAAGACTGAATCTCTACGTCCATGCATTTTCGACGGATTAAACGAGCAAATCGAAGTGCATCAGTTGATATCGACACAAACAAAATGCGGAGATGGTAGAACAGAGAATGTTAGGAGTGTTGCCAGGTGCTAGAAAGAGAACAATTTATTGAAAATTCCCTTTCCAGTAAGAACTGCAAGGCACACCAAGCAGGCGACTCTCTTCCTGCATTATTCCCTACTCCTTAATTCTCTCAGTCAAGTGCTCGCGCGTCCAGCTCGACAGCATGCCCGCCGTACGTGTCGTCGTCCTTGACTGACGACTGACAGTAAGATAGCTGTAAGGATGACACACGCGTCTGTTTTGGCATTGGGGTTAGATTAGGAGTGAGGAATGTTGTGTTCCATTCAGAGAGAGAGAGAGAGAGAGAGAGAGAGAGAGAGAGAGAGAGAGAGAGAGAGAGAGAGAGAGAGAGAGAGAATGAGTGTATTCGAAACACTCGAACGTTTTAGAGAAAATATCAAGGATCGAATTGACTACGCATGTTAATAGAGGGTGAGATCAAATTGAATGCTGTCTGGATTACATGCGTAAAAAGTAGAAGTGTCCTGTGATTTTAAGTGTCAGAAAATTTGCTGATTGTTAGTCGAATTGTGAAAATGCCAGCTATTCCAAAGGGAACGTATTTCTGATCAAATTCCAAGAAATACATAAATTAAAACAGGTTTCATCCATACAACAGTATTATTTCTTTGCTTCGTTTTCTTTCCTTATATGTCCATTTGGGACAGAAAAAATTCCTTTAACGAAAATAATGAAAATCTCAAATTTTGCAGCAAGTATAATTAATTTCGGGCTTGAAAGTGTGTGTGTGTGTGTGTGTGTGTGTGTGTGTGTGTGCTTGCTTGCTTGCGTGTTTTTTTGTGTACGATGTATGCCTATATGTATATCAAACCACTGATAACTACCACCCGGCAGTAATTATCCCTTTCTCAAACATGATATGGGGCCAGCATGTCCATTATACTACTCACCTACCTACCGCTCTACCCACCCACACACAGAGGTGAATTGTTGAACTTGATGTAACAGCGGTAATTTTTACATACCGCTTTGTTTATTGTAAACAAAAGAATGAAAAAGTAACGCTGGGTCTTAGCTTTAACAAAGGGGATTGGTCGTATCTGAGAAATAATGACTAGATTTAATGCTTGATCAATATATTGGTCACATTGAAACGGTCTAATCAACCCATTTTCACCGACAATTTAAAGCCGCCTTACAATAGTCGTATTTTCGTCTTCTTGGTCTTCCTTTATTTTAAGTAAATGTACATTCTTGGTTTCTAGTATCCTCAACACTTACAATCAATCTCTGATATTCGTGTTGACCTTGTTAAAAGCTTCATATATATATATATATATATATATATATATATATATATATATATATATATATATATATATATATACTTTTAAATCATAAAAGGTATTTTCCGAAACAGACGAATACTTTTAATGTTAAAATCTGTTCCCCATTAGACAGGCGCCCGTTGGACTGGACAAGATGAATGCTTCGGCAAATGCAAAAACTTGTACTTTATAATTGCTCTACTCATGTAATGTATCCGTATTTCTTTATATATATATATATATATATATATATATATATATATATATATATATATATAGTATTTATGTTTATATGTATGTTGCTTTTTGAGGGGAGTGAATGTGATTTATTTCAAGTGTCTCCGTGTGTTTTATCGTATGCATGGGTTTGTATGTATGTGTATGCTTTACTACATATTTTAATATGCGACAAAATACAAGTGAGTGTTGTTGTGGTAACTGAACCTCATATATTGTATTTATATGTAAGCTTGTTGTGCATCCGATAATATTACTATTTGTGTAAGCGCCTGTTCATGCATACAGTAAGTGCGTCTGCTGATTTAAAAACGGCGACGTTTTACATGCTTTTATTCTGACTAAAAGTAATTGGCAAACACTACTTAATATTTGTGCTTAAAAATGATAATTTTTCGATTTGATGAAATGTGTACATCTCGCAAAGTATTACGCCGTCAAGAGTAGTCGTTAGCAGTATTCTGCATAGATTTACAAAAACAAAAGTAAGTCTATATTTTATCAAAAAGTTTGTATATTCGGCATACTCTCGTTATTACGGTATATTCCGTCGGCAGTTATCGTTGCTATGTAAGACGAGAAGCCTGCGAATATTTATTTTGGGTCAATATAAATGAGTCTTTTTTCAGTATGTTAGACAAAAGATTCTGGAAGGGATAACATTTAAAGTTTCTGTAGTTTTCTGATGAATACGGTTATCTGCAGATGCTCTGAACTCGATTTCTTTCGGAATTTCCTCAAAGTTCAAGGAATGAAATTGCTTTCTTTTTTCATTGAAACTGAGTTTCGTTCATTTTGCTAATAATTCATTAATTTCTGGATTTGTTTTACAGATTTTCCTTACTCATACAATAATATGAAAAGGAAATAAATGCAATTCTTCTTTATTTGTTATCTTGTGGTTTGGTTTACAATCTGTATCTGTGTCTGTACAATTGTATGGTTTCACCACTGGGACTTTCACGAAATGTTTCGAGAAGAAAGCAAGATGGGAACTATACAAGGATGCTGTATGCTGTTTTGAATAAATTTTGGAAGCAGGACCGCACAAAACAACAGCTGTACGACCACTGAACTCCTATCGCATAAAGTATCCGAGTAAAACGAGCAATATATGCTGGGCACAACTGGAGAAGTTTGGTGGAACTCATAAGCTACGTTCTCTTATGGACTCCTACACATGGACACACCATTGTTAGCCGACCAGCAAAAACTTACATTATCACCTTTTCCAGTTGCATGTCTTGCTCGTATTACTCGGATGGTTTCTAAGATGGGAGCTAAATGGCAATACACCCGTTATTTTTTTAGGATGATACTTCCAGGATTTCTTCAAAATAGCACGCAGTATCCTTGTGTAGTTCTTATCTAGCTTTTTCTACAATCGTTTCTTGAAAGCCCAAATGGTGCAACATAACCATAGTACTCACACAGCTACAGCTTGAAAGAATTCAAGTTTTTGAGGAGCCTGGCACGCTCCTAAATTATATGATACAACAGATAGTTGTATTGGAGGTTATCAAAACCATTTTTGTAGGTTGTGATCATGAAAAGAAAATATAAAGTAAAATTTTCAAAAAGGTTATACATCAGTTCTTTTCGATCGAGAATATTTACAATAAAGATAAAATACGATTGAATTTTTAGTCGGTAATTAAGCTTGATGTTGAGTCACATCTTACGAATGGAATTCATATAAAAATTAACGGAAAAAAACGATCAGAAGATTGATTGATTTGAACGGTACATCAACTCGTCTAGGGTTATTTTATGCTTACAGTTTATGCAATCACATTTATTGTAATATGACGTTCATATTTACATTTTTGTGTTGCTTCTTAAGATTTTTTCCCAAATGGTCCAACTGAATACAAATAATTCTTAAACAGAGCTATTTGACCCAGAGGCCGTAATATGTACTACCACTGAGATTAAGAGATAACCTGGGAGTAATGGCAATGAAGAGGTACTCCCCACTCCCCATATACCCAGAAGTAGTACCTCACCATTAGATAGGGTGTGGTGTCCTACACAGGGCACCTCTTTCTTTGGGTGGAGCGCTGATCATATCCATCTGCAGATGATGTAGTCAGCCTAATCGATCATTCTATTTTTGTATTTGGCGAACAAATTTTGGTTCACAGTAAAATCTATCAGTTGCGTAATAAATATTGACTAGTAATCCACTTTAATAACGGAAAACAACACTGGTTAATAGACAGATTCTTGATGAAGCATATTGTTTCTAGAATTGGCAAGCTTTATACGATATCTTCGAGCTGAGACTTGCAGAGTAAAAGTATTCTGCTCCGTCTCCCTCGAGATCACCATCATTGTTGTTTTCGTCAGCATCACCATCATCTTATTTCCTGTTTAGATATTAGTGTGCTTTCATGTACATTCGATATCTATGGCACATTAAAAGTGCAAATTCTATAACTGTTACTTATTATACTGTACTTGAATCTTTGAAAACTCCAAATGCTACGTACTGTTTATTCTTGGTTAAAATTTTTTTTTTCTTTTTATTAATATTCTTTCACAAATTTATAATGATTGTTACTATGATTAAATATAAAATAATAATAATAATAATAATAATAATAATAATAATAATAATAATAATAAGTTCAGCTTTTAGGATATTTAAGTGATATGTGGGTTTTCCTGTTTATTTAGTTTTAACGAATTATTTGGTAACTGAAAATTCATTCCGCTTATTAAGTAAAAATAATAAAACATTTTTTCTTATTTTTGACATTGACAAAACATAGTAACCGTTTTCTTCCTCTATTTTCTGTCATCATTTAGGCGGTTACATTATTTCATCTTCTCAGAACGTGTTTTTGCTGTCTTTTCGTTAAGAAAAGTATGTAAAAACCAGACTGACTGGTAATCCATAGGAGCAATGTTTGGCGAATACACCTATAAAGAAAAACTTTCCAGGTAAAAATGATACAGATTCAAGAAGCTTTTCTACATCACTGCTTACAATGGATCTAATTATAAACAGTACTGGTTTGGATCAGTCGTTTAACTGCCCAGAAGCAGCTTCTAATGTCACATACCCTTTCAATCCAACGGAAGAATCCAAACTTTGGATGAAGACCGACTTTTAGAACTGCTTGAAGAATTTTATTTCGTTAACTCCACGATCTCTTCAATTCTTTGTAATACACTTTTAATCGTCTGTTTCAATTTCCTTCAGAAATGGTTGAATGATTTTTTGATGGGGGTTGGGTAGAAACATAATGGGGACGTCACCCATTAAATTAACTAGCATAATTAAGTTGGGGTAAACAAATTATTTTCAATGTATGATTTGTATATTTTCAGTATGTTAGCTATCTTCTGTTTTTGATTATTCTATCGCTTCTATCGCTTTTAAGTTCAAATGATCTACCTGACGGAGGATAAACGAATATGGTATTTAGAGAATGTAACCTTCTGCCATCTTCCAATGTCAGTCAATTATTAAAATCAGAAGACAAATCGCATTGTCACGCTTTGCTAAGAAAGTTGATGTTATTTTTAATAAATGCTATAAGTTTCTTGGCCCAGTTACTGTGAGTCATTGGTATGGTATATTTTATTGACTCCTTAGAAAATTAGAACCTTAAAGATTTCATATTGTATACATAGAAAATCTTTTTTCCCAAATTTACGATTGCAATTAAAATGAACAAATTATTGCTGTGTCATTTCAAAATTTCATCACTTATGAAATGCAAAGTCTCTTGATTAATTTTGATTGCGTTTCAGTCTGTCCTGGGTTATTTTATGCCTAGAGTTTAGGGAAGTTCATTTATTGGATGTTCATATCTATATTTTTGTGCCGTTTTTAAGGAATTTTTTCTTGTACACGGTCTGACTGAATACAAATAATTTTTAAACAAGCCCATTTAACCGATGGGATACCAACTGGTACAAGCTATCCAGGTAAGAGGTTGCAAGAGAGAAATGAAGGAACATTCCACATTCCCCAAATCTCCAGAACTCGAGCTTCACCATCAGATGCTGTTAAATGTGATAGCCATGACATCCTTCCCCCTTCCCGGGAATGGGTCTTACCTCTCAGCAAGGTAAACAGTCAGCATATTTCAAGGGGTTGAAACTGAGCACAAAAATCTCTTGAATTAGAGTCTATTGTCGTGTTCAAATACTTTAACATCGGCTTAGAGTGAATTTTGTCAATTATATGGCGAACAATTGAACATTTAATGTAAAGTTGTGAAAACTTTGCTTTCACTTAGATTTTAGGTAATAAGTGAAGGGTCAACATTAAAGTTCCTGGCACTCCGGACAAGATGAACTTCGGTGATATTTAAAGAAAAATATTATCTTATTATTTATGTTAAACCACGAGAAAAATAAATCTATTCTAATAGGTTGAGAATTGAGGAGAGAGAGTGAAGAAAACCGAGAAGAGGGGGGGGAGGGTGGAAGATAAAAGCAGGATAGTTAAATTGGCTACAAATATCCTAAAACAGAATATAAGCTTCACCCCTAAATCCCCTTGCAACCAAATTTCTACCCATTTACCATGCCTACCAGGCCCCAGATAGTGTGAACAATTTGACATCATATTCGGGAATTTTCTTATTTTGATATTTTTTCCTGTTTAATTAATTCTGTTTCCATGTTTCCAATTGTATTTGGAAAGTCAGACATGACAGGTCTCCCAAGCATTTGACGCCCTTGGGTTGTTGCTCACGCCTTCGGCCGGCCCAGATTAAAACAAACAAACAAACAACGAACAGCACATTACTCTTATGAAATAATAAGAAAGAAAAGTCTGCATATCATTTAAATGCGTTTTCAAAAGATATTAAATATTATCTGTATATTTCTTGCTTTTCTATATTTATTTTATTTTTATTTTCTATTCATTATTTTTTCCTTTATTTCTTAACAATAATTATTTCCCTATTTTCAACTAGTTTAACTTTCTTCATCCATTTGGCCCCTCCGAGTTTTGTTAATGAGTCATTAATTTCGGGATTTGTTTAACAGATTTTTATTACTCATGCAATAACATGAAAAGGAACTAAAAATAATTCTTCTCTATTTGCTATCTTCTGGTTTGTTTTATTTATTTATTTACCAGCTGAAGTACCCATCTCCGTCGGCCATGAACTAATAAAAATAAAATGATTTGTAAGTAGTTGGTAAAGAGTTGGTAAAATTTTTCTGTGTTTCAACAGATCGAATGCAGGTCTTCACCAAATGCTCGATTTCTGCATCTAAATTTTTTTCTGGTATACCACGCTGCGTGTAACTGCGATTAACGTTTGGGTGTCAGAAATATAGCTGGTCTAAGACTAGGGGGGAAAATGACGTAATCAACAAAGTAGCCGTCGATGATGGACAATGACCCATTGAGCTGTTTTCACAGAAGAAAATAGAGCCAACTTTTAAAAATATACTCACGTATCATGCGATTTTCTGAGATCTAAATTTTAGCCTAACATTCAGGGGTCGTACCATATATGAAATACAATCTTTATGTCTGTAAATAGTTGGCCTAAGCCAATTGGTATGTCTACAATTATCTTCAGTGAATTTTTGCGGCTGGTCGTTTTACCTCGTTTTCTCGTCACATTTAAATACAGAGTCAACATTCCCCTCTCTCTCTCTTTCTCCCCCCTCTATCTCTCTTTATATATATAGAGGAACGGGAACGGGAACGGTCCACCCAAAACGATCCGCATTGATTACTGATATTGAGCTGATATAATTACTGTTTCCGTCGGAGGTACTATACAAAAAAATGAATACACACTATCAAAACGACAGAGTGCAACTAAGAGCCCTAAAAGTCCTTTTTATCTATTATATTTTTCCGATCAAACGTTTACACCGAATGTTATAAAGGGTAATTGTAACTCTAAAAGATAAATCCTCATTAGAGAAAAGATTAAAGTTAATTAAATACATTTTTATTTTAATGGATTATCTTAATATTGATCTGTGAAAATGACACAGAATTTTGCAAAGAAATTTAGATTATTGACCCTTAAGAGTTTAATCAATTTAGTAATTTTCTAAATTATTATTATTTCACTCCTTGTGATTTTTTCACACCAGCGTTACCTGGTGGTCTCTAACTGGAATCTGAGTGGCTGAAAGTCTCCTCATGTCTCCAGGACTTTTCTCAGTATTTTTGCTGACCTTAACAATGTTTTAGTCAAGATAGTATTGATTTGTCCTCAGATTTATAACTCTTCCAGTCCTCTCTCCTTGCATTTAGGGACCGTTCCTAGTGTGTCGATTACAATTGCGACACCCGTCTGTTGTATAGCTTTCTTTGTTCTCTACAAGGTCTACGTAATTGCCTCTTATTTCACTATCTTTGATTTTCACTCTGTGGTCCTCTGGGACGGCAATAAGTGATAAGTTCTCCTCTTTTTTTTTTTTTTTGATAATAATCACAAAGTCTGGTCTTCTGGCCGGGAGCAGATGATCCGTTTCAAGCTCAAAATCCTAAAAAACCTTATTCATCGCATTTTCTCGGGTGGATTCAGTTTTATGCAGATACCATTTGGTAGTATGGTCAAATTTCAACTTCTCCTACAATTCCTAGTTAATCACTTTCCTACGTAATCATGTTCAGTCTTATACTCTTTTGTGTGCTAGTTTACTTCATTTGCTTATTATGGGAATAATCATTTTGTCTTTGTCACCACATAATTTGCATTTGCTATTCTTTTGTGCATTATCAATTTTGGCTTTAATATAATTGGTCCTTATGGCATTGTTTGGTGCTGCTATTTAAAGAGATTCGGTTTCTTTCCGAAGGTTTCCCTTTCGTAGCCATATCCAGGTCTTCTTGTGTAAGTTTTCGCCATTTTGTTCCTTGAAATATCCATATTTTTCTTCCCATTTATATTTCTTGGTTTTCTTGTAGTTCAGTTTGTCCTTATGTAGTCAGCGCTGTTACTGGCCTCAGTAATTAGTCTTTCTTGGCTTCTTTTAATTTAGTCATTGTGTCTTCATATGCTGTCTTCAATGTTGGCGAGTCTTTACCCATTTTTCATTTTTAGCATGGCACATTTTTCAGTGCCATTCCTGTATATGCTTGTTGTTTGCATCAGGGTTTCTTGTTCTTTTTTATTTTATTTTAAATTCTTAATTTTTTCGCAAATAGCTTGATATCATCCATATACACTACCAGTCAAAAGTATTTGGTTAGTCTCCAAAAATGACCCCCTTTGGACGCAATCACTGCTTCATAGATTTTCAACATTTTTTTCCATCAAAGACTACCGGTAGACTGGAAAAGTTCTTCCCAGCTTTCCTGCAAGAGATGGCAGAGGTGAGCTGCATTTGTGGTTTGTTGAGCTCTGACTTTTTGGTCAAGATCATTCCCCACTAGTTCAATGGAATTTAAGTCCGCTGATTGCACCGGCCAAGGCATCAGTTGAAAGACGTGCTGCTCCTTTTTGCTTTTAATGTACCTCTGGCAAAGTTTACTTGTGTGCTTTGGGTCATTATCTTGACGACGCACAAGCTATGTTTCAGATGGGATCGCGTGATTCTGCAGTTTTCTGTGACAGCCGGTCTCATTCAGTTTGCCTCACACCTGGTTCAAATCCCCGACTTTGCAATTCGCAAAAGCGCCTCCTTAAAGACCATCCTCCATGCTTTACAGTTGTTTTGATACAGTTGGCTGCAGCTCTTTCACCAATGCACATAGACCCTCCTATATGAGCCAAAAATTTCTTACTTTGATCCGTCTGTCCAAAGGACTTTATTCCACGGCTCTATTATCCAGCATTTGTGCGCCTTGGCCCACTGGAGCCTTTTGACATTTTTCTGTCCAAAAGAGGTTTCATGAAATCTATCCTGCCGTATAGAGAAGCTTCATAGAGTCTTCTTCTCACAGTGGATGTTGACATATTTTTCACGATTTTGGTTTGGTGCAGTCTTCTGTCACGCAAGTTAGTGACTCGAATGAAATTGTCCTCTGCTCTTCTTGTTGCTTTTGATCTAGCAGTACTACTTTTAGTCTTGTTTTGTCTCGTTTTCCGATCTCTCCTAAAAGTATAATCCACTGTAGATCTATGAATTTTTATTTTGAGTAATAAAGAAGAAAAATGCCTTCAAATCAATTTTTCAAAAATTATCTGGTTATACAAAGGTGAAAGTTACTGAGGAAGATTTGTATTTAATATAATAAATAAGAATATTATGGTGCTTAACTTGTTTCATTTAAAATAACACTTTTAGGATGATGGTGCCAAAAACTTTTGACGGGTAGTGTACATACCAAGTTGGTTTACTTTTTTCTGCGATTTTATGAATTTTTTAGTCCCTTCAGCGTTTCGTAAGTATATAATTATGTGGCATCATTACTAAGAGAGAGAGAGAGAGAGAGAGAGAGAGAGAGAGAGAGAGAGAGAGAGAGAGAGAGAGAGAGAGAGAGAGAGAGAGAGTGTCCCTTGAAAGTGTTTGTACCACTGCTGATAATTCTAATTTCCAGTTTTCCACGGCTTTCGGGATGATATTTTTATCAATCTATCGGATATTTTGCACATTTCCAGACAATGTATTATCAACGTTTTGTGACATTTTCCTTTTTATTTTGACCTCTTTGAGGATCTGTTGATCTATATATTGTAGGTCATCTGTTCCTCTTTTCTCCTTGCAGCATCTTTTCTGTTTATCAGGAAGGATTCTGCGGCATGTATATTTCTTCTCTTACCTGTGTGATTGGGATTTTCCACATCGTAGGTAAACACGTAATCGGTTTATAGGTGCTGCGGATGGTTCCTTTTTTGAGGTTTTTTGCCATCAGGTAAGATTCCTCTTCATCATCCATTCGGGTAAGCTTGTTTCTTGTACGTATTTACCAACCTTTTCGTACGAGCCGGATGCGACACAAGGTCAATTTTCAAGAGGAGTTTAACAGGTTTCTATTCAGATTTTCTTTTTCTAGTCCGATTAAGGAGTCTAGTCTAAATAATTGTATTCATACCTTTCCCCAAGGGTATTAGCGTTATGGGAAATGCTAGCAGTCTTATCCAGCGTTTGAATTCGAGTCGCCGTGTCCATTTCCTTTTGTAAGCATTTATTCAGTTGCTGAACCAACAATTGATTTAGTTTGGTGATACTGTCCGTTGGGATATTTTTTATTCACCTTTTCAGTTTCGCCTTTGACTTTTTCCTGGCCTTGATTCCTTAGGGATGGCAATGTAACTTTATCCGTCATGAGTTTTTTAAAATTGACTCTACATCGTTTCTTTCCTTTATTGTTAACATTGTAGTAGAGATGCTGAGTTCTAAAATATTTTGGTTTCCAATATTTTGTCTTTCTGCCCTTTTTGTAAGCTCTTCTTGAGCGGATTCTTTACGACTTACCTGTCGGCACATTGCTCGTATCTCGAGGTTAGAAATCAGCCTTTCGTTAAATTCATTATCACTTGATCGGTAGGGTTTTTGCGGATTCTGTCCAAATTTCGATAATCCTTTTCCAATAACCTCTTTGTGTAAGATTGCTTTTAAAGTAACAGAGAATTACATTTTTGTTGTTTTCTCTAGACCGTTTTTTTTTCTCCTTTGGTGTCTCTCAGATGCACTGTTGTTTTGTTATTTGTGTACCTGAAATTAGAAGAGTCCACTTTCGCAGGATGCTGTTCGGTTACCCAACGGTGGCTATCAAAAGAACACTTGCTTCTCATAGTACTCGGATCTGTCATCTAAGTCCCATGTTGATAAGAATTTGTATTTGTCATTTTTCATGGATAGTATATTGGAGCTATACCAGACCCAGGGGTTATTCATTATCTGTGCACGTCACAGATGTGACCTAGCATCCTTCCAAGGAATAATAAAATTCAGTGAGCCACAAAAAGAAAAAAGAAAAATGAAGATAAGTTTTATAGTAACGCCTTTAAAAATTTTCCCAGTTTTAACTTCGTATTAATCCAACTATTACTTTTTTATTTTAATGAGGCTCTGGCTCTTTTTCGATTCATTAACTTTCTCCATCTTTTCCTTCCCAATTTTCTGATTGTTCACAAAATTCAAAGATTCACCAAAAATATAATAAACCAACATTTGAGTGGCACTATTCTTTTTGAAAGTTGACCGTAGTTAGATATTCACATAAGAATAGAAAAATTCAAATATCTAAGCTTACTAAGAATTGTCTTCGAACTATATCATAAGTATTATTAGTTTTGATTAAACAATAAAGTCTCCAATTTAAAGAACTTCTAATGAAACTAATTAGTCATGTTTTATTAATTGTGATTTTAATCATTTATTTTACAATTTGGAATTTTAAATTCTGTACGATAAGTTATATCTTGCAGTAAAATGACTTCTTGCCGCTGATTGTAGATTATTAGACATTTTCTCGTCGCTTATGAGTTCGTCCTTACTTCACCAACAGTACCCAGCAAGTCTTGCTTGTCTTACTTGGATGGTTTGTGAGATGGGAAGCAAGTGGCCTAACAACTGCTTGTTTGAAGAGTACTGCTTCTAGGATTTGTTCAAAACAGCGCACAGCATTCTTGTGTAGTTTCCATCTAGCTTTTTCTCCGTGTGTTTCGTTATAATACATATATATTGCATCTTTACAATAATATTGATATGGCCTAAGTTTTGAAAAGTTACCGTTTTATCTTATTAGAGTGATCAGATTTCCATATGGCTGTCAACATGTTAATATCAGTCCATGCTTTACCTATGTGTATGTTGATATCGATTTCAGTGGACGAGATATTACCACCGAGGTATATGAACTCGTTAACGATTTTCAGAGGCTTTCATTTAATGAGATGGCGTTATCTTGATTAAAACAAATTATGCACTCCGAAAAGCTCTGCTTGGACACTGGATGTTGTCTTGGAAACTTACCAAAACTAAGGTCTATAGAGACGGATCCTGAAAGAGAAACAGTGATAGATAGAGGCAGACAGATAGAGAGTCTGTTAAGGGAATCTGTGCCATTTACACGTCTTGATGATGATGATGATGCATCATCTTCTCTAGTGATAATACTTTCTCGACGAGGAACAGCTTTTTTAACCTTAAAACCTTTCTGGTGTCCAAAAACTATACATATAAGATTTGGTGATTCTACATTTGGGCTTCTTTCGATGATAGACGAACGACCTATTACAAATTATTGATATAAACTCAACCTTTCGTTAATTCTTCTTCTTTCCTCGTATTTCATTTATTTCATGTGTTGTGTTTTCCCCTATACGCTGTTTTATCATTTTTGTTTTTTATGGATTTTTTCATATGCTCATCAGTTTTCTTTTTTCCATTTCTCCACATATCTTTCTTTGAGCTTATGTATTCCACACTTTTTAGTCTGTATCGTTTTGTCCTTTTGCCTTATCCCACCTTCAATAGACTCACGAAAGACTACCTTTATAATATAAAAAAAATCGGACAATGAGTCGATGGAGTCAGTCGAGTAGCGTTCTCTGCCATTATACTGGTACGCACCACAGAGTTCCAAAGTGGGCCTGAAAGTTTCAAGAAAGTAAAAATACTCCTCATCTCTCCTTTCTCTCTTTTTCAAGGAATTTCTCATGAAAATATGTGACGCTAGTTCTAAGACCATTGCTTCTGTTTACAGAGATTCTGTCTTCGAGTACGTGTCTTCGCTATTAAACCAAACCACAAATCTATACATTTCGAAATCAGTCCATATTTGGCTGTAACGCACCACAACGTAAAGAGCTTTGAACTACCATGATGTAAAGGATTTTGGGACGTTTGTTCTCAGCGATTCTGTTATAAGGTGTTGTAAAGTTTGGGGAAGCAAGCAAACAATAATTCTTTAAGTTATGGTGTGTGACTTATGAACGAAAAGCGTTTTACGAGAGAATATCAACTATTAAAATTTTACTCTTTTGAGAATTTTTCACACAAGCGTTGGCTGATGGTTTTTCGCGGCAGTTTGAGTGACAGCCAGTCTCTTCAAGTCTCCAGGACTCTTCTCAGTTTTCTGTTAGATCTTAATAATGCTGTAGCATCGATGATCTCAACTTATTCAATTATTTTTAACTCTTCCAGTCCTTGTACCAATCTTTTGGTGACTGTACTGAGTGCGCCAATTACATTTGGTATTACCATCACTTTCATATTCCGTAGTTTTTTCATTCTCTAGTAAGGTGTAGGTACTTATTTCTCTTTTCGTTTTCTTGCAGTTTTAGCCCGTGGTCAGCTGGAACGGCAAAGTCCACTATTCGGCAGTGACTGTGTTTGTTGACTATCACAAGATCTGGTCGTCTTGCCGAGATTGGACGATCTGTTTCTGTCTCGGAATCCCAGAGAATTTTGTGTATCTCATTTTCTAGGACGGATTCTGAATTGTGCATATAGCATTTGTTCATGTGGTCAAATTCAAATTTTTTGCACAATTCCCAGGGGATCCCCTTCCTCGCCCAATCGTGTCTAGTCTTATACTCTTTTTGCACTAACTTACTGTATTCGTTTATGTGAGTGGTCGTTTTGTCTCTATCACCACATAATCCACATCTGTTACTTTTTGCGTCTTGTATATTCTTTCTTTCGACATCGTTAGTCCTGAAGCCCACTGCTTATTGATGAGATGTAAATCTCCTACTTAATTTTGGCCGTTAGTATTTTCCACATTGTAGGTAGGCACATTATAGGTTTATAGTTGTTTGGAGCGGTCTTTCTGGATCAGAATGTTCTTTCCTCTAGTCATCCATTCGGGTATGTCTGTTTTTTGCAAGCATCTATTCATTTCAATAGCCAGTCTCTCAAGGATAGAGGTGAATTTTCTAAAACAAGAATCTACGTATGCCACCATAGCCTGGAGTTTTCCAATTTGGTATTTTTTCAGTGCTGTTCAAGTGAATCAAGGTGTACTTTGTTTTCGGCCCTTCTTCCAGTCCTTGTAACTCTTTTTTCCATGTTATTTATCCATTCAGTTTTTCTGTTATGATGTCTACGTTTCCATATTTTGCTCTAAAATTGTTTTGCTTCTCTTTCATTCGGTTGCATGTATGTCTTCGCACCTTTTAACCCTACTTGCTGGAAGAATTTTCTTTCTTTCTTTTTTATTTTTTTTGAATGTCTTGTTTTGTCTGCATTGTTTGATTCTATCCGCTATCTTTTTAGTCTTCCTTCTTTCACCAGTACCTTCTGATTTATCTCTTCAAGTTGTATTGTTTGTTCTAATCGTGTTGCCTGGCTCTTTTTGTCTCAACATATTCTCGCGTTTTTCTCCTGTCTTTGCATTTTTACTTGTTGTCGAAGATTTGTTATTTGTATTTCCAGTCTGATTTCTCATCCAGGTTTTGAGTTTTTGTTCGCGTTCTTTAGGAGAACCCCGATTTTCCCATAGAATAATTTCGCTCCTGTATAGATTAGTTCGTTTAATTCCGCGATGTTGTTTGTTGAAATATGTGTTAATAATTCGTTTATTTTTTTCAGTTTCTACCGTGGCTGTTTTCCAGTTTTAATTCATGAGAGATGGTAATGTGGTTTTCTTTTCAAACATCATTCTCTTTATAGTCTCTATATTTACTTTTTTCTTGTGTTAGTGTTTGTTCCGTGTTTGGGTGTGTGATGTTACGGTTACTATTACTTATTTTTCGCTATTTACCGTCTTGATTCTTGAATTCGAGTTTTGTTGACGTTTCCCTGTTTATTTGTTGGTGCATTTCTAATATTTCAAGGTCAGAAAACCAATCTTTCTCAATTATCATTCTAGTTTTGTCAGCGATTCTTTAGCTTGTTGTCTTAAATCTAGCACATTCTTCCATTCTTTTTCTATTCCCCCTTAGCGTAGGGTTACTACTAAAAAAGAAGTGAAGTGATTGTTTCTTGTCTTCTCTAGTCCATTTTCTGCGTTGAAGCCTCTAATTTGAGAGGTTGCTTAGATCGTCGTTTGGATACCTAGAAAAAGAACAGCCAACATTCACAGGATGCCGTCGGGTCCCACATGTTGGCTATCAATGAAGCACCAGCTGATCATGACACCCAGACTTGTTGTCTGGGTCCCACGTTGAATTATGTTTTGATTAGTCATGTTTTTCATGGGTAGTATATTGTGGCTATACCGGACTTAGAGTTTGTTTATTATCTGCTCTCCTGATACAAATGCGACCAAGTTTTCTCATGGTGAAAGAACTCTTAAGCAGGTCACAAAAAATCAAATTTTCAAATTTGTTAAGTTTTGACTCAATTAAAGTCCACAGTGGGATTCCTTTTTTTTTACAGTATAAATGATGTTACTGAATTCTGAGTTCTTTGCAGGTATTCTTGTATTGATATTTTGGCTCATTGGAATCTTGTTGTTGATGAAATTAGCCACTTTAATAAGATCAAAATTCTAGTTTTTTCCCGATGTTACAGCTAAATTAGCAGAATCAATGGTCATGTATTCAAACTGACATGTCGCAGTCGGATTAAAATTAAAGATAAAATGATAATATTTCCGACAAAACGCAGAACATGCAGTCTGGTTCCAAAATTTTCGTATAAACTGGACGAAAAACTAGTTACCTTTATATATTCAAAGTTAGTCATGTGATTTTATTGAATATTCAAGCTGTCGACAATTCACCACTTCTTACTGTTAATTTTTTCACAGAAACATGCACACTTAAATTAACATTTACTACATTCATTTATTTAAACACGACGTTGCAGAAGGATTAAAACAAAAGATAAAATTATTATTATTATCATTATCATTATTTGCTATAAAACCGCTTTCCCAGGAAAGTGGGCTGCGGAAGTAGAATACACCGACTGCATCTCCACAGTGGAGTAAGACCCCACCCAACAAGTGTCCGGCTAGGGCAGTAGAATACACCGACTGCGTCTCCACAGTGGAGTAAGACCCCACCCAACAAGTATCCGGTTGGGGCAGTAGAATACACCGACTGCGTCTCCACAGTGGAGTAAGACCCCACCCCTATCAAGTATCCTGGATATGACACTAAACAATCTGATGGTGGGGCTCAAGTAATACTGGAGCTTTGGCGAATGCGGAGTGCCTTGGAGGTGACCGTGGTGTTATGGTTATCGTCGTAGGAAATGGACACGGCGACACGAATTCAAAACCTGGACGAAACTGATTGCATTTCACATAGCACTAATACCCTTGGGAAAGGTATGAATTCAATTATTCTCCCTCCAGCTATAGGTAAACAGTAGGGCAGACTGGGTTCTTCAGCCTTGGTGAAGCAAATAGTCTAGGAGAAGGAAAACTCTGAATTTAAACTTCTTAAACTCCGCTTAAAAATTGACCTTGTGTCATATCCAGCCCGAGCGGAGGGGTTGGGTAAATAGGAGTGCCTTGTCATTGCCCTCACTCTCGAATCCACTTTGTCCCGGAGCGATGAATAGAATTATAAGTGTTAAATAGCAGTAATTGAAACCATTTAATTGTGTAGAAACAACAGCATAATAGTGTGCAAACAAATTAGTTCTATTTTGTTTAAAAATGAATTTATCGACAAACTAATCTCTTTCATATCCTGTATATCTATTTAAATGTATGAAAAAAAACGACTGATGTTAAATTCTTACTGTTACATAGCAATACTTTTGACTGTGTGCAAACAGATAATTAATACGAAATATAATTATTCGTATTAGATTGCAATTCTTGAAACCATTTATCTGTGGGCAAAACAATTGAGCTCAGCCTCGTTTAAAAATGTTATCAACAAAATGAGTTGACAAATAATTTATATTTAGTATATATGTATAAAAAGAATTTGGCATTAAATAACATACAACGATTGATATGTCATAAAACCAAACCAAACCAAACCAAATCAAACCTTAAACTGCCTTCCACAGATTTTAAACTTGCAGAGTCATATACTATTTCTAGAATTTATATGATAATTAACTGCAAGTGATTAAATAAGGTGAAGTATTCTATAATTAGCATTCAATAGTTATCTCCCATGAAAAATTAACATGGTTGTGGTGAGTGCAAATGCAGATTCCACTCTGTTATTATTGATTTGTGAATTCCTTTGGAAATTGCTTTATTCTCTATGTTATAGAGGCGCTCATAGCGTAATGGTTATTGTCGTAGAAAGTAAACTCTGCTACCCACTACAACACTAACACCCTTGAGAAAGGCATGAGTCCCATTATTCTCCCTCGATCTATGAGTAAATTATATGGCAGACTGAGGTCTTTAATCTTGGTAAAGTAACCAGTCTAGGAGAAAGAAAAGTTTGAATTCAAACCTGTTAAACACCACTTAAAAATTGATTTTGTGTCGTATCCTGCTCGTGACAGAGGAGTTATGTAAATACATATATAAACATATCATCATCATCATCATCATCGTGTCATGCCGCTAACATCGATTTCATTGACCCTCTCGCCACACGTCTCTATCGTCCATCGCTCCCGGTAGGTCTTCCAGGCTACATACTGTATCAGTACAGAACTGTTGTAGGTAGCTTCTAGCTGGACGCCCAACCCTTGCTCGTCCGTGTGAAGGAGTCCAATAGATTACATTGCTAATGACTTCGTCCTTACTTCTCCAGCATGTCTGCTTCGTTTAATTTGGATGGTTTTCGAGATGGGTGGTAGGTATATATCTTATTGACAACCCTGTTACACAAGAAGCATTTTATCCTTAGAAAAGATGTTGCCCTCGTTACCATTTATTAAGTTAGCGAGTACAACCCATTAAAGGATCCCTTGATTTTAATTGGAAGATGTGACCAAAGAAAGAGACTTGTTGGTCAAGTGGGTGCACATAACCCCCCACTAGCCAACGACTATGATTCTATGAGCTTACAAAAAATGGAATTATAGATGAAACCATACAATAAATGAAACTAGTTTTGATTCATTCATCAATCAGAAAATACTAAAGATTGAGAACTTTTAATTTGGTGATGTGAGATAGAAACATTAAACCGTTTATTTTCCTTTATTGAAAGTTAATTTTGAAAAAAGAAGTATGTACGAAAAAAAAAAGTTCATAGTTCTTCCGACGAGCTTTTCTTTGTATATATATATATATATGTGTGTGTGTGTGTGTGTGTGTGTGTGTGTTTACAAAAAGAACTATCTGATTTTCATCTGATTTTCTGATAAATGTTCTTATCATATTTTTGTTAATTGATATTTTCTTCTGGATTTTATTTCCTGGAAATCTCTGACTAGAAGAGAAAAACTATCGCTCGTTAAAATCGCTGGCATATACTTTCTGCCAAATTAGACGATTATTTTTTTTCTCTGCCACCTTTTTTTAATTTTTTTAATAAGTTAAATGATTTCTAAATTTTTCTTTCGAGATTTGTAAATTTAAATTCTGTACATTAAGATATGTCTTGCAGTACGATGACATTCCACTGTTTGAAAACACAGTCCTGATTAGAACCACTTTCCCTCATGAAGAACAAAAAACTTATTTCGTTAAAACCTTCCTGTGTCCAATAAATTTGCACACCAAATATGGTAGGTTTACCCAAAAGACCGAAACCCAAAGTCTTCTCTCTCTCTCTCTCTCTCTCTCTCTCTCTCTTTCTCTCTCTCTCTCACACACACACACATGCACATATTCGTCATATGTGTGTATATGTGCGTGTGCTCGCGCGCACTGTCACGTTCTCTAGCTTTAGTTTTTACAATTTTCTATATAGCATAGCTTTTTGTAAAATAATTTTAACTTAAAAAACATCATACCACGTCGATTATTCATCCGTTTCTGTTTCGGTTTTTCTGTAAGTAAGGCACTTCTCAATCTGAAGTCATTACAGACAAGTTACTCTTCCCATTTTATCTTTCCACACCCACGTTTCAGTCCGTTCCAGCTAAACTTCAACACATCTCCATGCCAATCATTCATATCAAAAGAAACACACATGCACACACCGTAGAAAAAAAAAGTTAGATATGCTGCTCTAAACTCATCGGAGCCATTCGTGATTTATGCTCGTAAGATTGCCGCTTTGATAAACAACCCTCAAGCACATAATAATAGCGAACACTTTTTAGAGATTAAAAAAAACCCAACTCCAACTTCATTTTTTTTTTCTTCTTCTTTCTTTTGCCGAAAGTCTCCATTACTTTTGTTTGTTTATTCTCTCAACGAATGAAAATTAAAGATAATGAATCTTATGAGAATGGCTGGACTTCTACACTTGGAAAAGCAATGTTGACCGACCAGAAAAAAACTTACATTCATCAACTCTGGGTGCCATCTAGAGAACTTGCCAAGAGCGATGGCCGATGATAATGATTATTAGAATGGCATAATCCCTTATAGTAATTCGTCCTAGAATCATTTAATCTCAATTTCACCTCTCTTGAACATAGTAAGACATTACGTTTTTCTGATCAAACAACTATCTTTTTTGAAATCTTTGTATTCAACATTGACTGGGAAAGTGGATCTTCCCCAAGATAAGAAGTGAATAAAAACACATTGTTTCGAGTGATCTGATCAGTCTTCGATTTTTCTGCGGCCACTTGACCAGTCATAGAGTGGAAAACGCTTATTGTATCTGACGGAATTACGTCATACATAAAATTAGCCATTATTGTGACAAGCGCGGCATTTGTGACAGTTTCAGTAAGCAAGTTGATGTAAGACAATAGGTAGCAACAATAGCATTCTTCGCTCCCTGGAATACTTCTAGGTGTTGTTGAACAAAGAAACCATTATTCCCCATTGCGTAAATCTGTTTTTCTTTCTTCGCATTTTCATAGTTGTTTAGCTAAACATTTATCACATTAGATATTTTAAAAAGCATGTAAACAATTGATTTAGTTTGCTTAGTCATCGTTTTCCAATCAATCACTTCTGTATATATTTACTCAAAGCCTGCACTACGAGCAGGATATGACACAAAGTCCATCTTTAAGCGGAGTAAAGCTGGTTCGAATTCAGAGTTTTTCTTTCTCATCGATTGGTTGATATAAAGCCAAAAGATCTATTCAACCCAACAATTTATCCATAGTTGGAGGGAAAACAGGTGGATTCATGCCTTTGTGAAAGGCATTAGGGCTAAGTGAAACGCAAACAACATCATCCAGGATTTGAATTCGAGTCATCGATTTCAGTTCCAGCGACGATAACCGTTACGCTAAACGTGCTTCGAATCATCTCTGTAAATAAACAATCGTTCATTTCGGTTGAAATGTTCGCTGACGGTCACAATTATATACTTTGGTATGTTGTATTATGAAAATTTCTGGTAGAAAGTGTTTTGGGTCATCTTCAGGGTGGGAATTATGAATTTAAAATAGCGGTTTGAACGAATACAGAAAAATATTCGAAAAAGATTACGCTATGAAAAGTAAATTTTAAACAAGTTAAGGGGAAACATAGCATCTATAAAAAGTCAGTTTGTATACGCGGAGAAAGAAAGAAAGAAAGAAAGAAAGAAGAAAGAGTGAAAAGGGGAAATATCGTGGACAGATGGAGTCAGGTTGGGAGTAGATAGAAATGTCTGTTTAATTATTGTTGTTAGTGTTAGTTGAAATCCTTCAACATAATTTTGGCTAAGTAAGGTGAAATTTTATAAAATCCTGGCCTTTGTTCTATATTGTTATAATGTGAAATAGCGGAAGATTCAATGATTCTACGTTTGTTTTTATCATGAATGAATGCGATGCATATTTGAATGTTGGAAGTCAAATTTGTGGTTTGTGGAAATGTTATGAATAATTAAAGCGTTGGAAAAATTACCTGATTTAAAGTCTCTTTTATGTTCCTTGATTCGCTTTGGTAAATTTCTACTTGTTTTTCCTATATAAGATTTTAGGCAGTCTTGGCAGAAAATTCTATAAATACCTGCATCGGAATAAGATTTTCTTATATTATTTCCTTACAGTTGTTTGATTGTTTTGAAAGTCTGTGTGATTGTCTTTATACCTAAACGGTTTAAATTCGTTTCTATAATAGAGATTGCAGGATTCTGAGGTAGAATTATATATTTTTCTTTTACTGTGATGTTGAAATTTATTTTAGTTGAGAGTTTTTAGTTTTTTTTTTTTATAGACGTTATGTTTCTCCTTAACTTGTTAAAAATTTACGTTTCATGACATAATCTTTTTGAATATTTTTCTGTATTCGTTCAAACCCCTATGGTAAATTCATAATTCCCAAACTGAAGATGACGTAAAACACTTTCTACATGAAATTTTCGTAATTTCATATCTTCAATATCTTGTCGAAACGCGTCGGTGCACCTAAATTAATATTTAGTAATACATTTTTCCAAATCCATTTATATGTATTTTTCTTTCCGTTTTCTTTATACAGCATATCTGTCTGATTAAACCTCATACCTTACTCAAATACTTTGGGATATACAATAGCGAAATAGAAGTAACCTGCTGTTTGTTATAAAACCAGAGAATTTATTCTTGACAGTCTGTCATGAAGAACGTCATTCGAAATTAGGGACAGAACTCAATATACAATGATTTCTTGCCTGATTATGGTGAAGTAAAACATAGTTGTCTCCCCATGGATTAATTACTCAAAATACTAAAAGAATCTCCACGTTAACTGGACCAATGTTAAGTTATATTTGAATAAAGTTTACTGTAAAGCAATTATCGTGTTCGTCTTTTGTTACACTAATATAAAGTTAAAGTTTTTTTTTGTTGATTTACCAACGTTAAATGAGTTTTGTAATTTCAATTTACTGAAAATTCGTAAAATCATGTTTAACGTCTTTTAGTTTTCA